>NTHP01000310.1:540739-561808 GCA_003416845.1 Oplegnathus fasciatus | reverse complement strand
AAAAAAGAAAGAAAGCGGTGTCAAAGGAAGGACGGAGCAATCACCACTCATTGACCCCTCAACTTTCTCATATTCTCCAACGCCACATAAAATAGGTGCGGAAATTAGTGGGAATTTAGCGCCGCAGTTTAAGAGATGGCATTGTAAATGTGTTAATGGGTGTGCTCAGACAGATGGATGGCGGTGAGCACCAAGGTGAGACAAAGAGATGGAGAGAGAGAAGCTCCTCGCCTCATGTGAAGGCGGGGTGGGGGCTCCCAGTGATGAGAGTTGGCGCAAACTGGGTGTAATTGAGGTGAACGCGGTAAATGAGATGGAGATGTGGGGCGCAGGTGGGTAATATGAACGCGGGGGGGGATGGGTGGGAGACGTGAGCCACGGATTGTTCAACGGAGGAGAAAAAAGGGGGGAAACTCCCGCTGAACGCACAAACGCTGGGCCACCCAGCCGCTCCGATCGTCATGGTAACGTGCAGGTTAGTTGGTGCCCTTGCGACAGGGAGGGAGGACGAGTGAAAGGGCGAATTACCGCAGCCTATTTGAATTAAGCAGCATGTGACAGGCCTGCTTAAATTGCCATGCCTCTGTCTTGTGATTCCCCTGCAGCCAGGCAATGCAGAGAAAGGAGGGAATGTGGCAGAAGGGGGGGAAGCAGTGAGGGGAATGGTAGACAGCTGAGGGACCTGGCTGGGGCTCATCAAAGGAATAAACTTTGGTTTGGTAAGTTGCATGGTGCTTGGGCCTCTAAACCCCCTCAAAATCCATTGTATAATTTAAAAATTGCATGAGCCTTAAAAAGCAACTCATAAATGTATCCTTTTTTTGGAGAAACATTTATTCCAAGGTTGCTTTTAAAGCAGTCATGGCCAGTACAACACTCTCCACTTTCTTTCTTTCTTTCTGTCTGTCACTCTCTCTCTCTCTCTCTCTCTCTCTCTCTCTCTCCACTGTCCTTTCTTCTCACTAGTAGGGCGCAAAAATAATGGCTTCTGAATTATGTAGCATCCATTCAGTGGAAGGCCGCACACAGAGACTGAACGTGCACAAAGACACACACACACCACAACCCCATCCTGGAACCATCACCTCCCAAGTGCTCCAACCTTCCATTACGTTTAAAAACACCATTTATCTTTCACCGACCAGAGTGTGTACACATTCGCTCTTTGGTAAAATCAAATTGGCAGCTCTGGCCACTTAACTGCTACCTAAATTAGGTCTGAGTAGTTTCCCATAAAAGCAGACTCGATGTGTTAACACCCTTCTCCTTACTTACTCATTCCTAACTCAAGAGGCCCACTCCACTGTTTTCTCTGTTTTGTTTCCTCTCAATTGTCCCTATAGACAGGGGGTGGGGTGAGCGTGAGGCTGGAGGCAATGACACGGGAAAGAAAGGAAGGAAGATCTAGCTGAGCGGAAAGGCAATCCCTGAGATCTGGAGGGAGTGGAGGGGGGCAGAAGATGAGAAAAAAAAGAGAAATAGGAAGAGGGGGTGTCACAGTGATGGAGGGAGCATTGTAGGTAATGAAAACAGTGAGACGGCAGGGTGTGGATGGGAAATTGAAAACACAGGAAAGAGAGAAAGAATGACAAAGTGTGTATTTGCACGTGCCTGTGTCGGTGAAGGGAGGGTAAAGACACAGCTACCTCATCCACATGGCTACCTCAGACAGACTCTTCATCACTCATCAGTGCACGGCCCAGTTTCTCTCCTATTACAAGTCCATTGTAGATGGCTTCGCCCCGAGGCTGGACCGTTGCATAATGCTACGATTTTCCCAAAAATTGCGAGCAAATGTTAAGAATCTCATTGTTAAAGGTACAGGACTGAGCACACAAGCGCGCGACAAGACAAATCAGCCATGTGCTCTGCCCCAAAGGATGACTAATGAACTAAATCAAGGGATGACACATATGTGAACTCAGCAAAGTTAACACAAGAGGAATATTTTTCAAAAGGAACTTTTGAGCCATCTGTTACTCACAAATACTCATGCGGCCCATGTATGAACTTAAGCTGCCTGTTTGTGCACTACATCCAATGTAATCCAATGAGGGCTCCGACTAATTATTATTTAAATCATTCAGTAATCTATCTATTGTTTCCTCAATTCATCGAATATTCGTTTTATCTATAACATGTGATAGGTAATGACAGACGCCTATCCAGAAGTCCTAGGTTTCAAGGTGGAAACAGTGAATGTTTGGCAACTTGGCTTAACAATTACTTAAATAATTAATCAATTATAATTGTTAATTAATCTTCTTTCAATCAAGTAACTGGCTCATCTACTAATCACTTTAGCACTAAATCCAATACAAAAGTCCTGCAATAAATCCAGCTTTATTACAGTCCATAAGTCCATATTTAAAGCTTCACAATCAACTTCATTTCATCAGAAGGACTCTGAACAGTTATTTCTTGCTGATATTTTTTCACCTAAATGTTTAATGTCCACGTATAAAGGAATGGCATGTTTTACCCAGAAAATCTGACCTGAATATAAACCTCTTGATGAGCACTCCACTGTTGAAAAAGGTGCTTTATTGGAGCAGAACAGAAAGAGACAGGAAACAGAGGGGAGGGAGGATGTGCTGTATGTCAAGAACTCTAAGTGGTATATAGTCTGTGTCTTATGCTGAGCGCCCATTAAAAATCAATTTTTAATACACAAGAAGTGACCATAATTAATACATAGAGATGGAGAGCACCCCCATCTGTTACAGTGCATCTGCTGAGCAGGACTATAAGGCATGTAATGGTGGAATTCCACAAGCTTGGAGTGGTGCTAAATGCACGCTAAGTGATACGAAGTTTCTCCCACAAGCGTGGCTGCTCCACAGCAGGTGGCGGACAGCTGTGCGGAGGTGGAGACAGTCTCCAGGCGCAGTGTGCACCGATGTGCAATATGTGTGTGTGGCCTGAAAGGACAGTGACATTCCTTCAACATGATAGGGGTTAAACGGGTGTCAGGTCAGTTAGCGAAGGAAGAAGAAAGAAATTCCACCTTAAAAGTCAAAGCCTTGTGAGCAGCAAGAGGCGAGGGGATGTTTTTTAGTCTTTAACTTTATATTTTAACTAATCTAATTCTCGTTCGTTTTTCTTAAAGGGATATTCCACTGATTTAGTATTACACATTTAGTATTATAGATTTTAAAAAGAAGGGTCAAAATTGAAGCAGCAGAGGCAGTTTGTGTAAAGCTCCAAAAACACTGGATCCTACAATTCCCATGATGCAACGTAACATACTGAACAGTATAAAACACTTTATATAATGAATTTGTACCAGCACATAGGGTTGAATGAAGGCTTCAGAGTGCCTTAAGAAATGGCATCACTATGAAGAAAAGCCCCCCTCCCCAAAGATCAATGGAGCAGTCCGACTCACTGTCTTCCTCCGTGCCGCTGCCTGTCCCACTCTGACACTCGGGTGAACGCCCCAGGGACCAGGGCTCTTTCCGGCAGAGTGCACTCGGCTGGGCCTGCCCATGTTCACAGCTGGGACGCCATTAAGTCCCAGCAAAGCGACCCATGGGTTATGGATGAGAGGAGGAGGAAAGGGGAGGAAGAAGGGGCTTCGTTGCTAAAGGATCCTTTAAATCTGTTACGCTGCACCGCCTTGTTGCCCTCGACGCTTTGCCGAACAAACTGGAAGTCTCAGGAGCTTTGTGAGGTGTGGTGCTTGCTCATTCCCTGAGATTTTCTTTTCAGCTGTTAGGCGAAGAGAAATGTTTGGCTTATTCCTGTTGTTCTGTATCACCTTCACAAATCGCTTTCTAATAACTGCACCTGTGCAGGCCATGCTTACCGGGGCGTCTTTGGAGGGCAGTGAAACGTGTTATCTCCCTATTTCCATGACACCCTCTGTGAAGCCCAAACCCTTCCCTCAGGGAAGTCAGGGGTCATGATTTTGATGCTACACCCCCACAACAAAGGAAACCCAACCCCCTCAGCTTCCATGGAAGAGCAGAATTTCGTTGTTGTTTGTGCTGGAGGGGAATGTGGCTGCGTGAATCCACTTGTCCCAGTTCATGCAGCTTTGGTGGGTACATACATTTGATCTGGCCTGCAGAAGATTCTTATTGTGCTAAAATCACAACACAAGGAAATGCAGAGGAACACCAAACCTCATAAACCCTGGATAGTCATTCAGTGCTGTCATATCCTGTTTACATGTTGTTATATCAGTGTGAGGGATGGACATACTGCCTTATTAGCACAGACCTCAGCCATACCATCTAGCCAATCAGGTGATGCTAATCACTGGCTTCAAGCACTACAGAGACAGATTGGGGTTAATGACCTTCTGGAGAGCCAGAGGGGACACTGCGAGTGCATCTTTCTATGTGTGTGCATGACACAAACGAGGACTAAGTAGATGGCTGCGAAAGAAGAAAAAAAGACATCATGACTTCTCCGGAGGCTGAGCCGAGGTGAATCACTGCTTTAACAATAAGGTTACGCAGTCATTCACACAAGCAGAGAGAGGCTGAGGCGGGACAAAGAGCGTGGAAATCAAGAACAACAGATTTAAGATTGATTTTCTGGAGGAGGAGGCAATAGGAGTTGGTAAATTTCCAATGCAATCCGAGTGGTTGCGATAGCTGAACAGATAATGGATTTTCAGCCCTTGATTTGCATAATTTTCCATTTTCTATCACACAAACTAAACACAGCTAACACAACGGTTTATGCATTGAGTTGTAAAATCAGCTGCAATCAGTGCAGTTTAGCTGCTTGCTTTATGTGAAGATGGGCTGCTTCAAAGACACAATCACATATTTGAGATCACAAAATGAATAATAAATTTCATAAAAAATGTAAGTATAATGACATAAGAATAACTGTACTTTAGGAAATCATTGCTGCAGTACAATTAAAATAACTTGAAGGACATTATCTTTATTTAAAAGTAGGAAAATACATGTTTTATCCTCATGATTTCACACAAACTCTCTCAGCCTTCCACACATGAGCGGTTCTGACACAATGATCCATTTAGATTGGTAAAGGAGGGTCTAAGATCAATGAACGGAAATGGGGAAGGTGAAGGAAATGCTGATGAACACAGAAAAAATGTAAAGCGAGAGAGTGAGAAACAGGGAAAACAAAGACAACAGGAAAAAAAAAACTGAAAGGTCTGGAGGAGGAGACTGCGTGGATGCACCCGGGTGGAACATTGTTCCCAGGGAATCTCTGTAAGAGGAGCCACTGAAGCAGGAAGATCGAGTGTGTTAAGAGTGTGTTTGCTCCTGTAATTGAATAGTGTGTCTGCGGCTTGTTCATTTATCCCATATAATTCTAGGACGCGGTAATAGCAAGATAAAAGCTTTCAATAGAGACTTGTCTGAGGTGGACATTAAAGTGATCAGTGGTGGGACGTGAAAAGTGGATGTTGTTTTGTCAAGGACAAATGGTGCTGCTATTAAGCAAAAGTCTTTGTTCCCCTGCGCTGGGGGACAGACTGATGTTATGTACAGGAAGTGTGAAATCTACCTCGATTTCCATGTTCGTTTAAGGTTATAAAATTGATTCTAATTTTTGCATTAAACTATGCAATTACTGAGTATCTTATGCTCTCAGTTCTAACATGATAAATCTCTACCTTAAAAAACAAAAGCTTTTTTTGTTCAGGACATAATGTATACTACACCACAGTAGCTCCTTGACTGTTTTCGTGGTGAGAGAACAGAACATGGAACATTTTCCTGCAGCAATAGCGTGACGACACATGTAATGCTATTTTCTGTGCTTGACTTGGCATGCACTGAGTATACATCCACAATCTTTGCAGTAAGCAAAAATAGGAAAAATATTTGATGTTCATTAAAAACACGTGGGCCAGCTATGACCTCCGGATAGTGAATTACCACAAGGCCAAAAACCACCAACAGAAATAAAAATAAATTTTATTGTCTTTCATCAAATAACGTCATCGGTATATAAGTTATATCACTCTGATCAGAATGAGAATCAGCTTTTTTGGCCAAGTATGTGTACACACACAAGGAATTTGACTCCGGTTTTAAGTCGCTCTTTTCCCCTACATTAAAAACTGGGCAAACCGAGTTTTAGGTGGATTTACACTCCAGCTTTAAAATAAAATTGAAGAATTTCCTCTTAAAAGCATACAATAGTTTGATGTTTCAAGAAATGAGCTTATTTGCTTTCTCGCCGAGAGCGAGACGAGAAGATTGATACAATTTACATAGCTGTCCGTTAAATATGAAGCTGGAGCCAGGAGACGATTAGCTTAGCTTAGCATAAAGACTGGAAACGGGGGGAAACAGCTAGCCTGGCTCTGTGTGAAGGTAACAAAATCGACCAAAGTAACACGTTAGATCTCATTTGTTTAATCCAAAAGACAACTGAAAAAATGACATTTTTTTACAGGGGGGGTTATGTGCTGGACTACTACTAAGCTAACTGCCTGCTGGCTTCATATTTAACAGAAAGTTATGAGAGGGGTATCAATCTTCTCATATACCTCTCATCAAGAAAGGAAATAAAACGCATTTCCCAAAATGTCAAACAATTCCTTACTTATTTTAGAAAGCAACAGGCTAATTACTAATTTTGTTTGGCTGTAATTGGCCCTGATAATATCAGTAACCACAACGACAAATTCACCAATAAAATGTTGTGACTCCGGCTGCTTGGATGGTATCAGACTGCCTTGGCTGGATGAGGAACAGCAGTCCATGTGACGGACACAAACTTGTTTGGGTCACAAAGCAGGAAACGGGAAGGGAAGTCAGATGGAGTAGGACCTGCTGACTCTACACATGATATCTGGCTCAATACACACACACACACACACACACACACGTAGGCACACACACAATTATTAGAAAAACTAGGCCCCTGTCCTATTTTTGGGTGAGTCAGTTTTTGCCGTCTTTCCATCCTCGAGGCCTCGGGACGGGGAGATGAGGAGCAGAGAAACACATTTAACACATCAGACAGACCTGGCCGAGGAGGACAGAGTGATCGCTGAGGAGAACAGAAGATTATTTCAGGCCTATGTGCATCCCCAAGGCAATCATCAACAATGCTGGGGAGTCACTTTCTCACCGAGAGGTCAATAAAGGCCTTGGTATGCTTAAAACAAAATGCTTATGGGCTCTTTTAACAGCGCCTTCCAACTGTGGAATCGTTGTGGGTGAGTCTACGTCCAACAATTTTCATAACTTTCGCAAACAGACAATTGACATGCTCACTATGTATGTGGAGGAGTGAAAGAGGGCGGAGTTTTAACGTCTTTCTTCACAAAACTTTCGTCTCTTTTCAAGTGCAAAACCACGAATTCCTTCGAGGAGAGACGGTCCAAAAACGCCCAGACTGTCCTGAGTTCTTGGAGAGAGATCGGGGAGGCAGTGTGACGCAGTTAGCAGGCGACTATAAAGGCAGGCTTCATGCTTCGCTTTCGAGTGTAGCAGTCACGAACGCTTTCAGCAGTAGTCGGACAACAAGTAGCATGACCTACTGTAGTTCGTTTCAAGCATACAGAATCCTTAACTCTGCAGTCTGATGCGGCACTGGTTGATGAGATATCCCGAAATATGTGAATGTAAGATAAAGAAGAATAGCCTGCTTATTGTCAGAGGACAGAAATTAGAGGAAAAACCCTAGTCAGGTGATTCAGCTGACAGACATTCCAATACTGACAATACCAGTGTCCAACAGAGGGTGAGAAACCTACTACCACACACACACACTCACTCACGCAGACAAAGAACAGTGAAAGATCACAACCCCTTGCATTCCATCACATTCGCTGGCCCAAAGCCAACAAAGGAATTCACCAGGATTGCCCACACTACGACTGCCCAATTACAGTCCATCTGAAAAGGCACAAGGCCTGGGTTAAAGGCACGGCTCCACTGCTCAATACTCTCCACAGCAGCGGCCAGCTGAACATCGATTCAGCAGTTCCTTCACAAAAGAGTGGACGCAACATCACGCGGCTCAATTATAAAGCTTTTATTTTTGTTGTTGTTCCGTTAAACTGAATTCTTTCCCACTAAACACTGCAAAAATATCAGTTGCAAAGCTGTTAATCATCCAAGCGCAGAAACAAACTGGACAAAACGTTCATTAACACCACAGTGTGACGCTCTGCTGTGTTGTGAAACAAAACTACACAAGGAAATCCCCTTAAAAGTAGACTTTTTAAATATACAGTACTACTACTGGCACCACAACAGACTGCTGAGCACATTAAACTGGTTATACTGATATGAGTCACTTCATTAACACTAGCCCTCAATAATTCACAACTTAACAGCTATGCAGGGTCAATATCACCTGTTTTCCCAGATCTTCATCCCTTGATTGCATATGCAGCATATTACCGCTGGAGGTGGTGATCAGAATTAAGCTCGCCAGCCCACAAAGGACAGGAAATGTAATGGCATAAATAGCCTTGCATCAGCTTGAAATTGTGTCATTAGCTTTGGTGCTTTACAGAAAATTGTTCCACGGAGTGGGAGCATGAAGGGCCTGTGAATATATCTGACAGACAGATAAAAAGGGAGCGGGAGCGTGATTGGATCAGAGGCAACGCAGTGAGAGAAACAAAAGTCACGGAGAACAAGAGAGAAGTTGATGGTTCGTGATGATGGGGGGTTTCCCACCCCTGACTTGAGTGCCTGCCTGTGGTTGACAGCCTTCTCAGGAGGAAGTGCTGTTCCCCTGCTGAGACTCGCCACCCTCCCCTCCCACACCCCCGTGGCCCTGACTTTTACTTCCACAGCGCTACGGAAAATGGAAACTGGCAGCATGAGAAGGGGGGAAAAAAAATCTCCTTCACTTCCCTCCACGTCTCTTCCCTGATAGCAACCACAACATACATCCAATTTAGCCGTGCTGCCATCTGGTATCTTGCAGAGCAGCGATGCACGGGAGCTACGACTGTTGGTGAAGAGACAGCAGCTAGAGGCAGAGGGTAGAATCGCAGCTAATGTTGAAGCCAATGTTTCAGTGCCTTAAGATGCTACTGGTACATGCTGGCTCACTTTCATGGACACTTGTACAGAGCGGATTAATGTTATTAGTAACACCTGTGCTTTTCCTGCCATGACAAGTCAAAATGTCGGCTGCGAAAAAAAGGTTGCAGGTTTAAGGAGGGGTTTTTTTATATTGTAAAAGATTTTAAAGCCAGTCTGTGTGACTTTTGAAGGATTGTAATAACACATTAGTCCTCTTAGAAAATGTTAAATGTTGACTTACAAAGCAATGATTTTTTTGGTAATCAGTGATGATACCAGTGAATGGGATCCTTCCTCTCCTCCTGGCATCATTAGTCTAAATTGATCTGATTTCTGCAAGTTTGGCAACTTCATGTTCCTTTAACATTTGACCGACCACACACACGCATAAGTTGCAGTGATTCCCATAACTAATTCTTCCATTGTTTGTCACTTCACTTCTGAAATGAAGCACGTCCACACTTTCATGAGGCCCCACTCTGACTCCCTTGGACCCTGAAGGTCCCCTGACCTCACCCTGAGAACCACCGTCCGTGCTACAGTAAGACAACGCAGAACTATAATGTCATCTATTCTCAGCATGATGTAACTCTACGTGCACTGACAAGAGGCTAAAGCTGTAACCTTGAAAAATTAAACAGCGAAACAATAAAACATTCATATTAGCTATTCGACATGTGTTCACATGCAGGTCATTAGTCATTCAACAGTTGATCCCAGCCCACTTTCAGGACTGTGTGAAACTGTCCTGTCACCGCCTCTGCAGTTGGATGGGAACCACTTGAGCTCCCATGGGTGAAATCCCAACATTCACCCACAAGTGTGCTTCCTGCTCCTCCCTCACTGTCTCTCCACCAGACACAAATATTTGTTCCACCTAAAAACACATGAAAAATGTTACCATGCCCGACTGAAAGCACTATATTTGTGCATGTTCTAGCAACATTTGTGTAATATTCATGGGGGGGGGGACATGACTCAATGGTGTGATAGCATTTTTGCAAAGAGGAGTCATGATTGCTTTTAGAAAGAGCACTGAGATAAAATGACAACCCCCTAAAACAGAGAGCACCAATAACCCAGGCGTTTCAGACTTGGCGCACTGATCTGTGGGATGCAGCTCCTAATAAATGTTCCAGGTGGCTCCCACTTAAGTGCACTGGAGGACACTCACAAGAGACATTACGGGCCCGCTTTTGTCATCAATAATGCAAAATGTAATCTGAATATGAAGGCAGCAGAGGGCATAATGATGATAAACACACTGCAACTCATTTTAGTGATACCACAGGAGAATTACAAGCCATATATTAAAGGATTATTATAGAATGAGAGGTACAATATGTCACAATACCGTTATAAACTCACTATGGAGTACCTATAGGCTTTATATATAATTATATACTTCTGTATTTGATAACTGGGCTCCTGATAAAGCCGCATGTCCCGTCCTCCTCTACTGACCTGCTGGTAGTTCTCTTCTTCAGGCTGGAAGCTGTTGTCAATGGGCTGAAACCTCAGGTTGATATGAGGAAAATTGTGAAGCCAGTAAGTCCACCAGGGCGCAATGTAATCCACCCGAGCCGAAGACATCCCTGCCCCGAGAAAAAGTTCGGCTACAGCCTAAATTAGCCTCCCTTTACTTAAAGCGGGCTGTTTGGTCCGCTCCCGGAGATCTTAATCCCGTCTCATATCAAACAAAGACCATGGTAAAAGCATGCTCTGTCTGAGGAAACGCACTCAGTCGCACATGGGAGAAAACGTCCAAGAAGTCCCGCAGAGGCAGCAGCGTTGTTGCAAAGTGGAACCCGAAGGAGATTCTGCACGAAAGAAGAGATATTCACAGTGCGTCCATGTCTCCGTGTCTGCGCGGACCCACGGCTCCTCTGCGACCGACAGCTGCTCCAAAGGCGCACCACACAGTCACCGGCGGGGACGCGCGCCGAGGACACGAGGGGAGGCGGGAGCGCGCAAAGACGCCCCTCTGAGGAGTTTACAAATATGAGTCTGCCAGCCCGTCTGAGGCAAGGCTGTTAAATATACACATATTCACTGAGTGGTAATATTCATCTTCACATAATGTGTCATTGTTTAAGTGCTTCATCAGGCTCTCTGCTGAGCGAGCTGCTGCACTGCCACACAGTGTTCAACTCAGGTAATTACAAAGAACTTTAACCTACAGCAGGGCTGCCTGTCCTCAGAGGGGACGTCCGAGACAAACACACACAACTTTGTAAGAAGAGTAGGTGATTAGTCTCTGTGCAGCTGTCTGAACATCTGTATACTTCTCCACTAATTATACTAGTGAATTCAAACCACAGAGTGCTGATTTCATCCCAGTATTATTCAGATAAGCCTGCCCTCTGTATATATTACACATGCAGAGTTTGACAGTGGTAGACCACACTAGTTTAGTATACAGAGGCTCGAATTCATTTGTTGGACAAATCGGAAAATGTGACTTATTTTCAAAGTATTTACTTGAAAAACATGCATTTGTGAAACTTCTTCCTAGATATGAATATTATTTCCTTATATAGAACTTTCACTGCTTGAATCCTCCACAAACACCACTGGTATTAACACAGTACACATCTATTCAGAATGAGCAGGGAGATATGACACCAAGGTGGTAAACAGGTAAATACTCTGACCAGGGGATTTAACCACCTACAGAAAATTTGTAAGACATATCCAAGTTTCATAACACATACTGGGTGTGTATTTTAACATGTCTTTGAAATGAAGGGCAGTGCTCTGAACACTTTCCAGTCTGATTATAGCTCAAATCTGACATCTTGTGGAAAGATTTCAAAACACCACGGTTGACCTATCCTATTTTATCTGGCTGTATGCACCCCCACTGGGACACTGATCGATACTTCATGTTGTAATTCAGTTTGTCAAATCTCTCATGTTTGCATCATGGCATGGCAACACAGTGGACACAAAAGCACAGACAAATAACTGTTTTCCAATTTTTATTACAATTATCTGTACATCGCGGATTTTACTTCAGCTCCTTCACAGCCAGACCTGTAAAGAGAAAGACGACAGGTTAGAAGATGTTCACTGGCATAAAACATCACACCATCAGAGACAGGGGCACTTGCTCTCTACACCTTGTGAATGTAGGTGTAAACTTTGTGTTTGAACACTAATGAACACAGATATTTGAGAATCCCTCAGCACAAACGCCAACATTTGCCTTCATGAAACATCTGACAAACTCGGACATGGCTTCAGTCATGTAGTTGCCCTTAAATGCTTGCTAGCAATACTTAAACTGATCCAAATCTTTCATCAAAGAGACTACTGACGAAGCTGAATATTTATTGAAAGATGATTTTGCAAACTACAAATGACTTAAAAGCAACTGAATGCACACAATTCCACACAAAACATCAATGCAGTCAAAGTAGACTAATTATATTTGCATCAGCGCTTGGCGGATCTGATGAGGACAGATGCAACCCAATATTTTATTTATGCATTGTGTTTTTTGCTGGACTACAACTACATCATCAGAAGCCCAGTCTTTGACTAACATTTGCTTTCAAAACAGCAAAATATTTTCAATGCAGTTTTAGCCCACATGCCAATGACATACTCTTCACTGTTCAACTCTGATAACGTGTAAGCAGCCACTTAAAGCATACAAAAGTTAAAGCCTGGGAAAACGTCTTTGTCACAAGCTCATTCTGATTAACAGATTGAAACGTGCTTCAAAATTTGACAGCCAACTCCCTCCTGCGCCAAGGTTCACACAAGACCTTTAAAAATGCAAAAGCCCATCAAGTAGCATTCAATCTGAGGAACTATACAGACTTGGACATCAGCTTTGAGTCACTGTAACCATCGCTACAAGGGGAGTCATGTACACAGGGCACAAAGTTAGCACCAGTCACCAGCCAAATGCTGGCAAAATATGCAAGTGGGTGGTAGATTTGCTTCCCTCACCGGCCAAAAAACAATGGTCATCTATTGAGTGGCTGGTAAAATTTAAACATACACTAGCCATTTGGCCGGTGGACAAAAAAAGGTTAATTTTGCACCCTGGCTGCACACTAATTAATACTTGTCTCCCGTGTTGTTTAATGTGCACATCCACAGACCTGATCATTTTGACTGTCAGTGCACTTTACCGTTTGGCATATGTTGCAGTGATATACGAGACTATTCTCAACATATTAAGACATTTTTACAGTATTCTGATTGTTGCTCCTGCCTGAGTTTCAGGGGTCTTCATCAGCCCAAAGACTTTCTGTTCTAACATCTAACGCTACCTTGGCAGCAGTGTCCGACATTGTGCTTTAAGTTGCAGTTAATCCTTTTCCATGAGGACCCAATATTATCTACCCCCTGTGGACTCTTCCCATTTAAACCGCTACAAAACCCAGCAAGTTTTTATTGTAAACAACTGCAGTTTATACATTTGTTTCTAACAAAGATGGTTATGTTCCTAAGGCCCAATAAACATGTTGAATCCATTTCCTACACTGTAAAACATCTGCAATGCTTTTCTATGAATGCCATTATCAATGCCTTGTTTACATCAGTTTGAGTTTTTTGTTATTAACAGCACATTGCTTCCTTGTACAGTGCATTACTACTGCTCCAGCCACGCTCTGCAGTAACAGAAATGTATCACGCCATCCCTGTGCTTGTGGCATGCATGTGTCCTTGTGTGCATGCCAACAGAACAAGATGAACTCTGGGACCCACGCTGGTGGTCCAAAACTTCTCAAGGTCCCTTTAACTAGACCCAGGAAGGATGCAAACTTCTTAAACAGAACAATCCAAGACCATGTTCAGAGTATATAATTTATTTAGATGCAAAAACCCTCCACTATGTCACTAACTGGGATTTCCTTGTTTGAACCAAGACTGCATTGTCCAGACTGATGTGCCTCAAGTCTTATGTTCATTTCACAAGCTGACTTCTTGTCAACACTACTGACCTGGGGGCAGGGACTGCTTGAGCTTCTCAGCCTTCTCCTTGTCTGTGATGACCAGGGTGTACAGGTATCTGCTGCAGCGCACCTTGAATTTAACATTGTCCTTGTTCTTCTTGATCTTTACGGCTGGAGAAAGACAAACAAGACAGTTCAGACTCAACTCAAAAGAAACATCTACTTGGATTATACAACGGATTTGTTGTACAATTTCCAAAAACATGCTGCTAATGCTTTATTTTACAAGTCCATCATTTCTGAATTGCCCAAGAGGTCTCCTGGATATACTTATGAAATTCAGAACTAGTTCTAGGAAAAATAGGAATTTCCTTGAAAGAAAAGCTTCATTTAATCCCAAGAAAATGGTAATTAATTCATTTACTGTTTGAAACTGTTTTCCATATATCTCAACTTGCGTGTTTGCCTGTAGTCACATTTTCTGAATGTTCAGGTGACCTGCAGCACATGGACTGAAGACTTAAGGCTGCACTGGCAATTACTTGGAATTAATCTAAAACCATCTCCACTTCCTCAAAGACATAGAAAATTACTTATTTATACTAGGAAACTTCTTAGTAAACTACATACCCATAAGATGCAGAGTTATTTTACTTGAACAAAGCTCACATCTACTTACAATGTTTGATTTTCTTGCAGTGGCAGAATTAGCATGCAATTTGCCCCCTGCATGTCCACCATGTCTTTAAAATATGCCTATATTTCAAGTTGAGACATACATTTCTTTCATTTACATCAACCACTACAGGCATCTGACAGGTAAGAGTTTAACTTACACTTGGCATCCTTCCTCCTGGCTGTCAGCAGGAAATCTTTGATTTCTTCAATCTTGCGAGGCTACAAATAGAGAACAGAGCAGACGCAATTATCATATATTCAGACAAAGCCTCAAAAACTCACAGATGGAGATTGAACAGTAAAGTGATGTTAGGGGACCGGTGGAACTGACGTTTCTGTTAGAAATCGAAACTCAGCACTAGGTCCATCATTATTCTTGCAAGACTGTGAATGCATCACGAGCACATCAGCCTGAGATGTTTGGACGTCTTGCTGACGGCAGAAACATGTCTTTACTCAAAGTAGCTAGCTAACATTAGGTACCCATAGCTAACGTAAAGCTCCCACGGCTAACGTCAAAGAAGCAAAGCCTCTGTACTACAGCTGACAAAGTTTTGAGTTAGTTGAGAGGTCGTTAACTGCAGCACCTCATACTTCAGGTTAATTCATACTGCTAAGGGTGAGCACGTCTGTTTGAAACAGGTTGTAGCCGGGTGGCCCAAGTGAGCGGCACTATGCTAATGCTAATCACCAATGCTAGCCACTTTATACCGTATGTGTCGATTGATATATCACCACAAACACATTTCACGTTACGACATGCCCACATACACAAGATACAACATTAACAGCTATACAGACTCAGCAATTGAAGCATTTAACTGAGAAGAAGTCCTTACCATGCTGCCGTGTCAGCGGACTGAGCGCTGCGGAAGAGCACAAAAAGATGGAGTCAGTTTATCGGTTATAACAACGGGAAGAAAAGCAAATTATTCTCTCATAATCTGCCTACTGGAGGGAATAATTATAATTTGATAGAAACGTGGATGTAAGTATTACTGTTAAAGAGGATGGATGGTGATTGAAATTGTGATTTTGTTTATGTGTGAACGTGAAACTCACTCAGTCTGCCAGAGAGGGGATGAAAAGGGGTTGAACTTCCGGTAAAGAAGGCTTTTATACAGCTCTACGGCAAGCACAGAGGGCCAATGCGGTTAAAGAAAAGCGTATTGCCCGTTGAAGGTTGTAATGTCAAATCGAGTTTGTGTTTAAATTGGTATACTGCGTTTAAATAAGCGTTAAATTGTACTAAATTTACTACTATTCTGTATTTATATACATATAAATATCTTTGTATTTCTATGTTGATGTAATTTTTGTTATGCTCTATTTTTTTTGTAAAGGGAAAACAGTGTTTGGCTTTTACACAGGCTAAAGACAAAGACCAAAAAAAGACAAGGAAGCTGACTGCATTGTGGAAAAACTGGCATTCAATTAATGTGAATGTTTCAAGAACCCGTTCTCCTCAATAATCATGTGTTGTCAAATGAAATGTTGGTTTTCTTAACCCAGAGAAATCTAATTTAATCTACCACATCAAGAAAATCACCATCTATAAAGGTACCTAAAAGTGTAATGTTTTCATACTGGTGCTTATCTGGACACAGATGAAACACTTGGCCCTTTTTCTTGAACACAACACACATCGTAGAGGACATAATGCTCTGAGAACACCTATAGTTCATGCCTGTGAAGTATGACTTATGTATGAACGCCATTCCTCATCTTCTGTATGGTGCTTTTGTCATCCTCCAATTCATTACATTGTTTTTCACTGAGCTCCTTCAGTGAAGTGGCATCAGGCCATAGACCGGTTCTTGTTCCTCAGTGAATAGTAATCATATAACCTCGCATGCCCTTTCCCCCGGCACAGCACACACTGTATGTTGATGGACAAACTTAAATTGGATGGCATAAAGTGGATGGCAAGAGGGTGCTGCTGGGGGACTGAGGGACAGTTTGACACTGTATGCAGTGATAAGTGCAATAGTGTATCCATCCCTTGTCCTGCACTGAGGTGTCTGAATAGTAACACTGGCCAATGTGTATTTTCGCTGTATGTGAGAGGAATTTATGTTGTCCCTGCTAAACTGATTCCATATCTACTCCAAAATACTGAGGTGAACACAGTTTCCTCCTGTGCAGACCTGGTTTGCCCCCTGATGGTGACGTGGAACATTGCTCTTGTTGATTTGTACAACATATGACACCCTATCCTCAGACCCTTAAAATGAAGCATTGTGGGGGACCCTTTCACTTTCACTCGCTGCATATGTCACTGAGTTGTGGGCAGTCTCAACAGTGATTTTCAGGTTTTGGTTCTTTTTTTGGGGGGGGAGGCTGGAAGAGGTGAGACTATCCAGCATTTCACAAGAAAAAGCAACAATTGAAGAAAAGTCTGCAAACCCAAACATTTTTGCGTAGCAGATGTTTTGTGGCATCTTTCCTATCCTACTGACCATCTTGTGACTCCTTAAAGGGGTCTCGCCCAACCAAATTGGGAACCACTGCTGTACGTGACGGTCTAAATGCTGTTTCACTGTCAGTAAACAGTTCAGTTTCAAAAGTCCAAAAACCCCATCACAATCTGCCTTGAACAACCTTCATATGAAATTTCTGTGTAGTTGTGGATTATAAACTCCTGCTGTGGTCAGTGAATCCACCAAATTCGCAGAGACAAAACAGAGGACATGACCTCAGAGGCTACGGCCCGAAGTAAACTGCAGTAGAATTACAATAGAAGAAACAGAACGACAATACAGAATAAATGTAAGTACAATATAAAGTGCATAAAGTAAAATATTCAGTAGAAGAGAATAGATACACATACAATAGAAAGCTGTACCTCTGAGCTGGTGCAAAAGTCAATTATAGCTCCTCTTGTATGGACAATAAAACCTCTTCAGTAACCTCTTCACAACTGCATCTTGCCAGAAAAATAAATGATTTTACAGCAAGAAAGGCAAGGGTGAAAACAAAGTTCATTTTGTAGTTAAATGCTTTTCAATTTCTTAAAAAAGACATATTCACACAGCAGGTTGTGTCAGCGCTCCAGGTTTATCTAAGAGGCCAAGGTCAGACTACCTCTGGGTGAGGCAACATTCCTGTCTATGGAGGTAGAAGGTAGAAATCAGGCTGTATTCAGTCTAATGGTGTCTTCTGATTGTTGAGATACTTCATGTGCTGCTTCAAATTAAGTTATGAAAGTCTATCTATCTATCTATCTTACTTTTTCTCTTCTTAAACTCAAGCAATGGTGGATACAGAGAGGCTGTAAGCCTTGAGGCCCAATTTGTTTCCTGCAAGACTGCTGTGTTGTCTGTTTTAGTGTATATATTCTGGCACGCGTTTCTTTAGTTCCAGACTAACTGTAAATTGTGGATGCTCAAAAAGCTAAAAGATTTGCTTGAGACACCTCTGAGACTACACACACATTACAGCCACACCTGCTGACTTATGGGTTCAATTATCTTTTACAGTCAAGCCAGATAAATCCAAAGGGTGTCAGAATAATAAGCCTTTAAGTATCTTGCTATAGTCAGAGTTGTGAAACACATTTCTGCTCAGTGGGTGTCAGTTTTCTTTACTTTTTTTTGGCTTATAATAATGTTTGGCCTTGCAACATATTGCACATATGCTTTGTTGTAGAGGAAATGTTGTGGCTCAGAAAATGGCAGCATGCTCGCTACACTTTTGAATACAGATTCTATATGATGTTTCTCCTGAAACTGAGTTCATTAATGAGCTCCATCAGCTGAAGACTGGTTTAGTATTCAAGTTTCAAATACGATGGACGATCTCTGTCAATAATTTACACCAGCAGCTCTGCACGAGCCGAACACATTTGGTCGTTAAAGTTTGAGTGACACCTTAGTCCATTTCCATGGAGACACACTTTGACATGGCATTAATTCATAAAGACAGGAAACACCAGATGAGTCGTTTTTAATTAACCTACTATCTACCTGTCTGCCCGTGTCCACAGGCCATCTACCCCTAGATACTCAATCAGTGCTTGTACCATTGGACACGTTTCACTCAGGATTTTAAAATTTCAGCAGTCTCGTGTCAATCAAGGTAAAAGATGGAGTGCGGTTTGTTTCAATAATGGTTCAGGATTTCAGAGGAGGACCTCAGCGCCTCTGCAATCACGTACAAAACAAGTAAAGGCTAGAAAACCACACTGCAGAATGTATGTTTTTATACTGTCATTCCTTGTTTTGTGTACTTGTTTACGGTCTCAAACCATTTTCCAGGGACTAAAATGAACAGTTTATCTCAGCATGGCTTTGCACTCCTTGCTGCCAAGAAGATTATAGTCTATTTTTCCCACTGACATCAGGCACACCGCTCCTTGGCATAGCCGAGGGAACGTGAGGGGAACTCTTAGCTTCGGTAAAAGGATGCTGGATGCTTACTCCATTCCCAAAAGATCATAAAACACGTCCTCGATCACTGTTTACAGAGTGTGACAGGATGGAACTGGAATGTGTCATCGTTATAGGATTGTATTGACAGTGATATAGAGGTGGATAGCGAGGAGCTTATCCTATACATTACACAATCTAAAATCAATACTTTGTTATTCACCTCTGTTTTGTTGACATTAGTTTCACTTGTCTTATTGTTTGGGGTCCCACAGATCCCACTGCTCTATGTATGATAATAATGAATAATAATGAAAATGACTTTGCTGACTGACTGACTTTGTTAAAAACAGATATTTAGAAGAGTACTGACGAATATTTAGGGACATATTTGTCACAAACTGAGCATGATAAAAAACAGAAATGACCAAAAATCATTGTAATTAGACTAAATAAAGAAATATTTCATGTTTCCTATTATATATGGGCTACGCATGAACAAATATATATTACTTCTTTTTGCCAAAAAGTCATTTACAAGCAAATAAATGGGCATCCTATATGTTACCTACGTATGTTTAGGGTCAATTAGATGTCACTGAGAACAAACTGTTGTAGAGCTCCAATAACAGAAATCCAAATAGACTTGCTTGTGATTTGGGAGCTGATAAAACAAATTTAATGTATTTTTTGACACCAGACAGAACATTAAGTGTTATATGAGTCTACTGAGTATATTTCCCTGTATAAGTGTGACGCGAGTGCTTAATTTAGGTAATTCATGTGTATGAGTATGTGAGTGAGCGTGTCATTTTCCGGTATTTCTCCTACTTGTATTATTTGTTATCTATATTGAATGGCCGTGTCTGTGAGGGGCGGATGTATTACTGTAAAAGTGCATGGGGAGGATCAGCTCAGCCTCACAGATTACAACAAATGACCATGATCGGTTTAACTAAAGCCCTTCAGCACTGGGATGATCTTTATTCCATTTGCTTGCGCAGCAACAAACATGATCCTCTGTGCCAGGCTGTTTGTAGAAACCCAGCCTGGCTCCAAATATCATTTTTGACAATTGCAATTCTGGTTTCCTGGCAATAGAGGGCAGTGAGTATTTGCACATGTGGGGTTGGACTGTGTCTCATCCTCACTGTGACAATGGGAGACGCTGTGTATCAAGGAATGGACTCCAGTAGTCGCCAGTTCTCTATACTTTGTGAAGGGAGTGATTGCAGGGCTGAATGTTATTTTCTGTTTACTCCTTTTTTTCCCCAAGTATTAAAACAAACACATTTGATTGTGTAAGATGTCATAATTAACCACTAGATCCCGTATCATCTGACTTATGCCCCCCAAATCTTCTAGGAATATAGGATTTCTTGCCAAAAACACCCCAGGGCTCCACTTATCAATACATCTAAGCTTTGTTTCTGCTTCCAGATATACTTGTATCCCATGAATCTTTAGAGATATGGACTCTCTCTCTGCCTTTTTTATAATTTGTACTTACAAATTACTATCATCCCTCCATAAAAAAGATGGATTCAATGAGCCTGCCTAAGGCAACTGTTCATTTATTTACACAGCAGTGTTCGTTTGTGAATTCATTCTGCACTGAAAACTCATTTAAAGTCCTTTTTTTTTTTTTTGGACACACCTGGTATTAGAATAGTACCCCGAAACTATAATCCCCCCTTTTTGTGTAAAGGTAGTAATTGGAATAAAAATGTGTTCCCTCAGGCTGAGGGATGATCGTACTTTGTAACTATGCACCGGCTTATTAAAAAGGCCTAGTGGGGTTACAGGGAAAAAAAAAATATTCGAGCTCAGAGATCCTTTTTAACTGTAACAGACACGTAAAGCGTGGATGATGGAATTTCAGGAGCTCCATCGCAGACATTGTAGGTAATGATACACATCATTTCTGCCTGCAGGCCTGCATGGGCGACAGCAGAAACAGCTCTACCTGAGAGCTAATGAGTAATGCAGCGACAGGTTCTGTTATTAATCACGATTTGATCTATGGATGAGAAGCAACAAAAGATTACCCGAAATAGTTTACTGAACCGTCATTATTGGATTTACTTCGGTCGCGAAGTCGGTGGAAGGTTTTAAATGCAT
>NTHP01000310.1:520963-537995 GCA_003416845.1 Oplegnathus fasciatus | reverse complement strand
TTTAAGTGGTATTTATACTGATGGATGAACAATTTCCTTACCAGGCAAAGTATACTCACAGTTTAAACTGTTGCATTTAAAGAATCATTGAATAGAGTGGCTACTCACTGTATCCTTGGATCTGGCGAGCTCAGTGCAGGCACGGAAGAAGAGTGACCCCCTGGACTAATCTTCTTCCTTTTGGGCCTGTGAATATTCTCATTCATCCAGGTCATAGTTATCTCAAGGAAATTAAATCGAACGCAACTGGATTTTTGGTTTTGTCTGTGAAGACGTTTCACCTCTCATCCAAGAGGCTTCATCAGTTCGTGCTTGTTTGACCAGGCTAGACTGGTCCTTTTGGTAAGAATCTTGCAGTATTTCTCAAAGACAGGCTAATTATTCCACATTAGAGTGAAGGCTGTACTGGGCTGGTATGGAAGTTCCCTGGCAACACCATGAATTTCAGTGAATCTCTGCCTCATGCTTACACTTTGTCCAGGCAGTTTTGTTCTAACTCAGGACTGACTGTACAGCAGAGTCTAATACATCATGAACAGGTAGTTCTCTTAGACTATCCTCTGGACCATGTCTGAGACCTGCCCACCTGCCATTCGGTGCCTGTACAACCATCAATTTTCACTTGCTTCCCTCCAGCCAGTCAGCACACACACACACACACACACACACACACACACATATACACACACCTGCCAGCCTGCAGTGCCAGGATGTCTATCGTCCCACATGCCCTCAGTCAGATTGCCCTTGCCTGCACCACTCTGCACCCACAGTGTCATAGTGTCTGCCAGCAGGCCTGCATTAGCCAGCTAACATTTCCTGGCCCCTGTTTGCTCAGTACGGGCAGAGCTGTCGGCTGAACGCTGTGCCGATACTCACCTCGTAGCATCAGAGCAGATTTCAAATGCAGTCGTTAGGATGACAAATTTCATTGGTTTGTGAAGTGGCGCCAAAGACTCTGCTTGACTACACGTGCGTGTGGTTGAGCTTGATTTAGCCTGTAGTTGTACATCAAAGGGTTACGGCGTAGCCTCAGAGCCTGGGCACATAACCACCATAGCTACGCCATAGCTGATGTTGGGGCTATGGAGATACTACGGCTTGTGTTTTCTCCAAAAAGTTTCTGATGGCGGTGGATTGTGTTGATAGTTAAGACAACTTTAAGGAAGTTAAAGAAAGGCTCAGTAATCAGTAATCTCAAGTACATCACTGGGGATGGGGGAAGCTGGGGAATATAATTAAAGCATAATATAGCCAATATATGCGTCTAGTGTTGCGGACGGATGAAATTCAATGCTCAACTATAAATCAACCCCCATTAACCCCCTTGCGTTAAGCATAAATCCGGCTTCAGTCTTGAAGCATCGCTGTCATTCCAAGTTGTACCTTCTGCTGTAAGATGTGTCTGCATTACCAACATATTCACCTTTACTGAGCAAACAGCTTTTTCTTTTATTAAGATTTATTCCAGCAAGCCCTGCTTAGTCTCTTAAAGTGGTACTCCACCAATTTAGCATTGCAATTCCATAAAGCTGAGGGACTTGCAGGTTAACAAAAAAAACCAAGGAGGGACAAAATCAATGCAGCAAAGTCCGAGATATCCTGCCTTTTAGTCCACAGTATGAGTCGAGCTCATGTCTTTCAAACTGCACACCCCGAGTTCGTAACACAGGCTTTGTGTCAAAAGATTGTCTGTCTGCCTGATGACACTGTCTGGGTTATTTTGCCAGACTTTAGAAAGCTCCCTTCAGAGCCACAGAAGACACTGTACAACGTTTTCACAGGCTGATCAATGCTCCTCATGACGAACAAACTGACCTTCGTGTGTACAATCGATGGCGTGCCTCTTGAACAAAATCTTGCCCTATTATACTATTTTATACTACTTAACTCAATGCAAACACATACCTGTGAAGTGCAATTGTGTTCAAAGTAGACGGTAGTCTATTGGAGATGGTTGCTATGACTACTGTATACAAATGACAGTGTGCAGCATATACTGTTGATGTCGTGAGTCGCACAAAACACCACACTCCACCCTCTCAATCGGTTGTATGCTTTTTTTCAATACTTGAAACTAGTGTGGCCATAACATTGATTCCATTAGGTTAATCAGTACATTCCATATCTACATAATGTCTATATCTGTTCTCATTACCAGTGGATCATTACTTCCTCTAATACCATGTACCTTCCAGCTGCTCTTTGTCAGTGGTAATTAGGTGATGATGTGTAGCAAAAGATATTAAGATGAATTCTAAGGGCAATGGGTGGTATCATAGAATGAGATAAGTCCTTCTTCGAATGCCCTGATTAAGCTATGAAATGGCCCCAGGGCACTTTGGGAAGATGGGGCCGAGAATCTATTTTCAAATGCCAAAAACAGTTCACCAGCACTTGCCATTTCGTGCATGGAGAATATTGCTGCCGCAGTCTATTGCTTTATGGAGGTATATTGAAATCTCTCACTTTCCACCTACTCCCCTCGCGTCGTTGAATATTTATCCAATCTCTCCGCCACCATACTGTTATAGTTAGATGAGATATTTATGATCTCAAAAACAAAATGGATCTATTTATCCATCCTGTAACTCCGCATCCACTGACTGCCAATGGAGGCATGTAAACACATTTCTTTCTTGGTGAAAGTCACAGAGAAACTACTCAAGGAGCAGCTTAAAAATGAGAAATGTATCACTTCAGTCACTCTGGCACCCTTTGAAATTTTACATGAAAGTATTTCTAGCTTTTGTAATCACATACAGCCTTAATACCAGATATTAAGACAGCATTTAGAGGCAGAATATCACGTTGACAGGCCAAGGCGATTTCTTTTAAAGGGTGATAACTGTCTTCTTTTTTCCATTACTGACCCAGTCTTGACCTCCCAAGCATTGCGCTATTTTCTCCATGGCAACACAGATGAGGATCGACCCGAAGACACTCCGGTGCACCCACATGCGTTAATAGTGCCAAGTGGGCATGATAGCGTGAATGAAAGTATTTAACTTCATTGAGAAAAGAAAAATATCTATACTGTATATATATATATGTGTGTGTGTGTGTGTGCATGCAATCTAACACTCATGAAAGGGTTTTTTCAAGTAAAAACTTCAACGATGCCTTAAAAAGTTCAATAATTTCTGCTTCATGCCTTGAACTCTACGTTTTCACCGTGTCCTGATCTATGAAAACATTACTGTTGAATAACCTACAGTATGTGTTAGAGGAAATGGAGAAGTTTGCTGTGAGAATAAGCAAAAGAACATCCAGGGGAATCTAGTGAAGCAGTATATTCACTTATTCTTTGTACCCACAGAAACCTATTCATGAGTTATCCAATTTTTTGTTCAATAGCAAGGCATCACAGTTGTCTCAGTCCTCTTGTGTCTAGTTTTGTAAGAGAGCCGGAGTTCACAAATGTGAAATGCAGAGCTACAGATCATGGAAAGTAAGAAGCCTTTTGGAATGCTGCATATATTTTAAAATGTAGTGGGACTCCCTTTAAAGTGCAAGACAGCGATAACTGCAACTTATCATGAAGAGGAGTGGTATTGTATGAGAAAAGCAACTCTGGCAGGAGAGATCAAAGAGAATAATTTTACAAAGAAATATTACGGGTCTCTTTGGGGAAATTAGGTAATCCTACCAACGCATTTAATGGGATTCAGAAGGGAAAAAGAAGTTCAAAATACGTGTACTAATATTTAAAAATAAGTGATAACACCGTTAAGTAAACAATTAAATGAGAATATTACAATTACGGGGTTATATAAGCAGTTTTAGTCACTTTCCAATAAGTTCACATGTAAAATTATTTTTGTCTTACTAAGAGTGATATCTGTCAACCCAAACATATTTCAGTCAGAGACACTTCTGTTAGAAATTGACCAATTATACCAAAGAGTTGTACAGTTAGATTTGGCGGGAAAAGATTATGCACTTTGAGGGAGCCGTCCAAGAATCTCCGTGGCAACAAGGATTCTGCTGTGAGAACTAAACTGCCCTTAACAAGCACACACGTGAACATTGAATCTTAATTAACTACTCCAAAATCTCAGCCTATTCAGAGGAGAATGGGGTGGAGGGAGCTGCCTACCAGTCTTCAGTAAAGTTATTAGTGACACAGGTGTTACTACAGCAATACAGGTAATGCAGTCTCTTCAGACTTTCTAATGTAATAAAGAAGGTCTGAAGTAAATACTACCTTTGTGAGGCTCACAATGCTCATTTTCTGTTGAGAACATGCCAGAAAGGTGTTGACTGAGCCTTACAGTAATTTGTGAGACTCTATTTTCTAGTGGCTTTCTATTATATTTCATTATATTGTATAGCTGTTTGTGCCATTGTGTCCGTTCCTTGTACATTAGCGTGTAGTCCCAGCCTGCAAGGTATTACAGAGTGTCAAAATGTGATTTTGGGCTTGAGACTCTGTAAAGTTAATTCAAAACTCTCCTCAAATATTCTGTGTGTGTGAGTCATCAACAATCATATGTTAAACACGCACGCGCAACAACAAGGTCACCTTTGCTTACCCCTCCAGTTTGCCATTACTATGCAGACAAGTGAAAGAGTGGAACTTGGCTCCTGCTGGAGGATGATGCTGGAAGATGCATTAAATTGTGTTTGCCATTCACCCACGCCACTCCTCTTTGTGGAACTCACTATACAGAGCCACAGTGACAAGTGCATGACTCCCACATGAATTATGGATCATCCCAAGGGGCAAACACTGGGCCAAAAAGCTGTTAGGCCCCGCGGCCCTCTATGTGTGACATCCCTCACTCCATACAAATTTGCTTCCAGTCAAAACTGACAATGGATTGTCCTTCATGATCCGAAGTTAAGGTCGCAGTCTTCATGGTATGTTATCGTTAGGGCCAAATGGTGCATACAGTTCGGAGACTCTTGGTTTGATCACTTTTTGACTCATGTGCTCAGCTAAAAAGCAACAGAAAGTCAACATGCAGTCTTCCTTTGAAGGGAGAAGTTGGAAAAAGGTTTGGTTTTAACAGCTGGAAGAAGTCTCATTTGACTTAATTTTCTCTCACATTGTCTGTACTATTATGTGTATTTTCATTATTTTCACATTAGTCCGTCTGAGCTTCTTAAAATTGGATTGACAGTCATCAATTCCAGTTCCTCTGCTCTGCTAATATTGCACTGCTACTGTATTCATGTGTCTAAGGAGCATTTTAGATTCCCTTGCTGCTGACGCCTATAAGCAGTCTCTTTTATTTTCTGGGAATGTAATAAAGGATACCATTGAACCGGTTAAATGTTTTCAGTGTGCTCAAATGACACTGTGGATCGAGGCTTCTGGCCCTTTCCCAACCCATTACGCTATCACTTTAATGGTTGTGAGGAATTGGCAAATACTCAGAGCAAAATGTGACTCGCTTTCAGCTGCCCCCTCACAGGCGATGCCAAGTCTCTGCAAGCTGCGTTTTTAGATATACAAGTTTTACACTAACAAGAGTTGACACCTAAACTGGTGGCATTTTCATGCTTTTGCGTTTACCCCATTATATCCACAATGACATGAGTGAATGAGCATAGTATTTGTTTGTAAGAAGAGGAAATGATAGATTAGGAAAGCAGGACGAGGCAGGGGAAGCCTCTGAGCCGTAGCAGTAGGATTAATTCCCTTATTAGTTACTCTCTGCAGTGATGCTACACCATGAAAGTCTAATACCATCTTTTTATGGATTTGACTCAATTTAGATTACCTCCCCCCTACATTCAGCAAAAGGATCACAGTGTCTCCTTCTGTTTCTACCTCCTTTTTTTTTTAGTCCAGCGGCTTCTCGTTGCTTTGTCAGAGATGATGTAGGAGAACCGGTGAATAAATTGGAGATTGGCAAAGGAAGACACTATAAAGAATGAGCCACCCTCACCCCAAACTGAAACACACACCAACAGAAAAACAATAACACTCTGTGCTTGGAAGGATCATTAAGGAAAAGTGAGACGTTTCTCTACAAGTAAAAGACAGCGGGTTTTGCGGTGGATATAGTGATTTTCAAGGTGATTAAAAAGCCATTAGTGGTACGACTCTCACAGGTAATTCACAAGGTAGTCATTCAAAACCCAGTTAGAAACCAGGAAGGGCTCCGACTGAAGAAATGACTGTTATTAGATGAAGATATTATATCAAATTGCCCAAGTGAGAAAGCTCCCCCACAATCTCCTGTCTATGAGCTAAATCGCTGTCATTTGGAGAGATTGGCTTTCATTTCTTCTGGCATTTTCTCATCAAACAGGCGAATCATGAGAGAAGCTCAAACTTATTTGCCTGTGAATCCGAAGAAAGACTGGACAAAAAAGGATCACGTTTGATTAAGTCGTATGTTGTCCGTCAACGTCCAGGACTTTAACATTAAACAGAAAAAAGAGAGCAAACAAAGCCTTGGAACACTTCTATGAGAGGAGGTAGCTGTTCCCAAAATGATTTCTTCCATATAAACTTCATATGATTTTTGAGGGGAAAGGCAAACTTTTCTCACACAGCAGAAACTATTATCGAACTCTGGGAAGCCATTATTTTGGTGTCATTCAGGGGTGCTTATTGAGTTGTACACAGAGTATGCTTTTCTAATGTATATTTGTACTCTACATTGACCACAAACTCCGCTTCCATTTCAAATTATAATCATGATGTAAATCTATTTCTATTCATGGCTTATTGGCTTCCATCTTTCATTCCAAGCTCCATTATTTTTGAAGATTGGTTCTCGGTATTTCATGATATGAGTTCATCAGCCAATCTGGGCACCAAATTCAACAGAGGGATGGGAAGTTGGTTCACAGAAATCAGGTAAAGCACGTCGTTCATCTGCAGTGGTATTGTAATATTGTATCTATATTTCACAGATCGACATTTTCCTTCAGTGTTTCCCCCTGTGCCTTGGTTCGGAAAATCTCAATTTCCCTTCTTTCTGTCTTTAGTGTATGACCCCTTCTTTTTGTCTGACCTGCTATATTCCAATTATGGATTCATTACTTCACCTGAAATGTACCGGAATGTGATTTTTCATTCAGTATTTGGCTAATTGTTGAGACAAATGAAAGCTTACACCTTGACAGCCAAGAAGTCTAAACTATAGGCCTAATTTAAAACAACATTTCAAATCAGTCATGCTGTCAGGAAGTTTCATCTGGCTCTCTTGGCCTAATTGGTTGAATTTGCAGAGCAATTGGCAAAGTCTGTTTTTGATATCTCTGTCAAACCTCCAAGGCAGAACATTGCGTTTCTCTATTTTGTCTTGCCCAGGCAGATTGGAGGGGAGAGCTGTTAAAATTCATAAGATGTGCTTTTTGTAAAGCATTTCCAGACATCCATCTCGGTAGATTTCAGGGGCTTGAAGGTTTACTCTGCCAAGCCTTAACTCATCTGCCATCTTTTAAGTTTGTCTTATCCTTGTATCGTGGCCAGGTATGCACTCCCGGCATGTGTGGCATCTGAACCTAGGCACAGAAGTAGGAAATGTGTTGTACTCTAGACAAGGGAAATAACATTCAGTTCATATTTTTAGACTGCCAAATCTTCCTCATATGTTTGTCAGACAATCAAGTCTTACATGGAGCTGTAAGGTCATGTCTGGGCATCTGGCCCATAAAGACTTTTGCACACCCGCTGCAAAAGAAAAACTAAGAAGGAAATATGTTGAACATTCTCTATATTCAATCCCTTAACATCTCTTTTCCCCTTTCATTTCCCCTTAGCTTTAAGGGTGTAAAATAATCTTCTTTTTCCATACTGTCTGACAATATCACATATATAGTGTATCATCTTGTTCCAGCTCTTGATTGAAGCTCCATGATGTTTACACTGAGTGTAACATTCAAACCATGGCTGCACCATTTCATCAAATGGAAATATTTTCGATATCTCGTTCATCATTTTAGACACATTTCCCCCCAAAATCAACCTGACATATTTGGTATCTTTGGAAACTTCGGAATCTCCTCTAGAATTTAAAATAGAGGGTTTTAACACAGTTTGGAAAGTTTGTAATGACTGAGCCACCGGTGGGTCAGTACGGTTTAATTAAAATCCACCACGAGTCTTAGCAGCTTATTTTAATGCCCATTTTGCCAGGAATGTGAAGCCTGAACGGCGTTTGAGCTGGGTGAGCAACTTTCATTGGATCAAATGGAGCTGCTTGTTGAAACACGACAGAAACGAGTATACAAGTAGAGTGTGCATACACTGAACATGTGTGTTGTGATCATGTTATGTAACTGTAAAGTAACACTTTTTAATATGGTGTACATTTATTAGGAAATGTATCTTCATATTGTCCATGTTTGCAGATTTATTCTCATAACTGTGTTTATTACTCCAAGTTATGCTAACATTGTACTCACCGCATATGTTGTAGAGATTATGGAAACACGGACTCTCCCCTAAAGCTTAATAAACTTGAATTTTACATAAATCAGTAAACCCAGAAATGAGCCCACTGGATTAGCTATTGTAGCTAACGGCATAGGGATCTACTTCCAGGGAAAGTTTGTTTAGCGTGTCCATGCTAGAGAAATAGCAGCAAACAAGAGAAAGTTCGTTAAAGTTATTGTCTTCAAAGGAAAATCAAGTGAACTATGTTCAGTACATTGTTTTGCCGGACTCTGTGTTAATGGAATTTCCACAATAGAGATGGTGAGTACAAATAACCCGTCATTATAATGGACACAGTTATGAGAATAAGACCCAGGCTGAAAAAGGCTGACATTTTCTTTTAAGGGAACAAGAGGAAGTTTATATTTGAAGTTAAGACCTAATTAGTCCTCCTGTGGTCTTTATCCCAACATTGCTTGGGCCTGCATGTTTTATAGCCATTGATTCCAACTCTTGACTGAATGTATAACCTATTTAAGACTTAACTCATTTCTCATTTTGGAAATAGTGATATATTCCGGTCACGTATGGCATATCTACCCTTTTCATGGTCAGGAGTTTTCTCCTCATTAGCAGTCTTTCTGGTGCTTTAGGACAAGTGTACACATATGATATTATAATGTTAAACACAAAGCAGCCAACCATAGCTGCCTCATTGTTAAAAAGTAACATATCATAGCAGTCCCAAGGGCTTTGGGAGATTTAACCCCTCTCTGGGTGGAGGAGACAGTGCTCTTGTTTGAGTTGGGGATTGGTGTGAGACGGGGCTTCGTGGAAATGGAAAAGACAGAAGTGGAAGCTGCGGCTTATGTGAACAGCACTCTGAGAAATGACTCGTTTTGGGCCATGAGAGATAGGACCAGTGTGATTCCCTTCAGACTTTAGGCCTTTATTAATGTCCCAGTCCAGGTTTTCTCTAAGGGACACATGACCGAAGACGAGCTCCCACTTTCATCTCCCAGTTAATGAGAAAAGGCCAGATAACCATTTAGCCCCTCTAGGCTTGAGCAAGAGATATGGAGGCCCAGTTCTCGTTGTAATCTCCTAACATAAAGCTTCATGCTTCGCCGCCCTGGGATCCAGGACCACTTCAACAAGTCAATATATACACATTTAAACATCATGTACAAGACATGTACTTGCTCTTCTACTTTATATCAGATGTTGTTCTAAAAGGGAGTCTCTTTCGGAGGATGTTCCCTGTTTATAGTGCTCAGGGTTGCGTTCAGTAGCTCTTGTGTTTTCATTAGACGCACTGCTGGTGAAGGACTGACTGAGGTTAATTGTTTGGAACAATCTAACAAATTGAAATAGTCAATCCACTTAGCATCTGCTAATATAAGATACAAAGCAAGACAGTGGAAGGGTGGTACATGATAAGCTCATAGTGACGAACCCACAGAGAATTATCACGAAACTCGGCAGTTCCCCTCAACTCTACAGAGCGCTTTAGTGTCTTTCAGCTCACTGTTTTGGTTTTAAAGCTTTGAAAACCCCATGAACGCTACCTGCCCAGCATCAAACAGGAGACAAACCGCTGTGTTTCCAGATCTCAGCAATTTATTCGTTAAGCACAGCGTTATCATAACCGACAGGAACGATACAAACTACAAAAGCAAAACTCAAGTGGTCATGAAGCGCACTTATTCTTTCAATGATGAATCAAGCCTCTGTGTCGAAGAACCAGTAAGCATTGTTTTTTTAAACTACATTATTTGGTTTCTCTAGCTCTGTGACTCGCCCATATTTCCCTGTGTGCAATTTGTCTTCCCTTTGTTTACTAGAGATCACAGATTTATTGTAGAATGATATATTCAAGAGAACACCCTTTTCTCTTTTTCATTATTTCAATCTCAGTGATTGCTGCTCTGTGTTGTCAGTGATTTATTGAAGAGCCCTTTGGAAACTTGGTATAAAATACTAAAATAAGCACTTTGCTTGTAAATTCCCCAAACAAATTCATGAATGTCAAAACTATTATAAAACAAGCTGGAGGAAAGAAATGTTGCCAATTTCCAAAACTTCTGATAATTTGAATTCCGTGACAATGTCACATCACCGACCGGTCTCCTCTTCAGGCACCAAGAGGAGCATGTGGCATTATCATTTAACCGCAGACATCAATATCAATTATCAGTTTTCTGACTCGCGTCTTCCCATGCCTCCTCTGCCCCCCCTAAACTGCTCCGTTTCCAATCTTCACTCCCGTTAATGCTTTTCTGTAATTGCATTAGGAGCGACAAAGGGGAAATAGATGTGCAAAACGTATGTTCCAGAAGGAAAGTCATTTCTCCGCATCTGCAAGTAATTGAATTTTAATTGTTATGCAGAAAGGGCTTTTGCAAATGAGTGGGTATGTATAAAAAAAGAGACAGAACAGCAGTGGGCACAGACAGCCTTATTATTACACTGACCATCAAATTAACCACTCTGTATGACCACATAACCTGTTTGAGACAGTATTTATTGCGTAGGGTAAGACATCACATCACAGGTTCCTCACAAAAACACAATACACACACACACACACGTGCCCTTGCATACACGCTAATACAACCTTTAATAATAACCCAGGCCTGACTCAGCATGCTCGTCCTTGAAATGACTGTGAGCTCATTTACCATTTTGTCCTGTAAGGGAAAACTCTACAAGATGGATCAAACTGCAAGATTATTTTGTGGCAGCAGCCCCCTGCTGAAGGAGAGCTGGTAAACATATGTATTGCTTGGTAATCGGAGATATGGGGGTCACAGCCTGTGGCACTGAGAGCTGATATACACGCGCCATTAGTGTGTTGTGATTAGATTTTAGACTTTTGGGTTTTATAGTTCAAAAGTTTATTGATGTTGTGTTCAAATGTGGAACAACTGTATGAAAAAGGAATGAATTATAGAGTTAGGGAGCTGTGTTGCTCAGCCATCGATCCTAACTGCTTCATTTAGAGTAGCTGGCACTTACTTATTGGTCAGCACAAATTGACTTGAGGTTGATGAGAGGCTCAGCTGTTGAAGCATATGGCTTTGCATCTTTTATAGCCAATTACTTCTAATTTATCAGTGTATGTAAGCTGCACGGTCTCTACAGTGCACCTGGCACTGCTGATCCATTCTGATTAGCTTACAGTTTTTACATAGTTTGCTTTGTTCTCTCTTTTAGCTGAATGTCTTTATGTTTTTTAAAGGCACACTACTTCAAATCCTGACAATTCTGAAGTTGATGTGGCAACCAAGTACTGAATCTTGTAACTGATCCTTCCTTGTTGCCGTATTAAATTGAAATCTATTGTCTTCCTACTTTAAATACGTTACTTTTCTAAGACATTTCTATGTTCTTACTATCTTTTTTTCACTGAACAGTTGGCTTTGTGTTCTCTAGGTTTTGACCCATGACTCCTATGAAGTCAGGTAGGTTACTTGACTCGAGTAAACGTTACTTTGAGTAAAGTTTTGTTGTTGTAATTTATCAGTTTTCATCATCTGTTTTATTTACTGGTTATGAGGCTGTTGTAAGCAAACAGCTGCTGTAAGTCGCACTAAAAAGCAGACAGCTGAGTTACTCTTCTGTCATATTTCATAGCTCAGAAATCCAAAACAACCATTTTCTAGGTGGCCTTAAAGTCTGCATTCATATAATCCATCATAAATCTTGATAGCAATTATTCACATCAATCCTGAAAAAGAAAATAAGAAAATCCAATAAGAAACTTCGAACTTCAGATAAATGCAAACAGCACAAAAACGCAGTTTTCAGCCCTGGAAGGCTGTTGTGTGCACGAGCTCCTATTAGCATGAAACCTTGGGCTCTCTATATATGTTTTTCATCTTCTCCTGTTTGGCATTATATGATTCATTGTAAAGTTCATGGCCCCCAGTTGTAGAGACTGTCAATAGCAGTCAAGCAACACTATGCGATTGTGAGGTTAAAAGCTAGCCTCAAAACAGTATAAAATGCACACATTTCACGCTACTGTAGATGCAGTATGCATGTCAGCGGCACTCAATACGTTAGTGTCTCAAGGATTTCTTGGAATTGTGCTTGTGCTCTCAGAAGAGGTTGAAAGCCATGGCAAAGAGTCATCTGTAGTCTCTCCTATTTTTCGCGGTTTTACCGAGCAGCATTAACTGATTCTATTCAAAAGCAAATCTAAAACCATGTTTACACTTAAAAGTCGTTAAGTGTATAAAGAAAGTCAATATTAGCCACATTCATTCTATTGTTGTCCGTCCCACAAGTGCACTTGCCCTGCATGAAATGGCGTTTGTCCCGGTGTCGCCTTTTTAATGGCATATATGCACAGCGCTTTGATTTGTAAAACACAGTTGAAATGCAAAGCAGAACGTAGAACCAAAGTCTCACAGGTTCTCAAAAGTTCAAGGTCTCTAATATCAGCGAAAAAGTTCTCTCAGCACCAGAACTACAGAGAAATCAAATGTGTCATCCCGCTCCAAGCAAATTTAAGTTGCTCTATATACACTTAAGTTTGCTAATTGGATAAACCTTTATTACAGACTCCACTCCAGACTGCAGAGCTCAGAGCTCCGTTAATGTTTTTAAAGGAAAGGTAAAGATGGTTGGATTGGTCGTGACTGATGCCAAACCCAAACCAAACCAAACCCTGGGGTTTTGGTAAAAAAACAAATCTCTCATGCCTCTTGCAGGCTGAAGCCTCTAATATCATCTCAATTTCAGCTGTGATTGGTAAGAGCAAGCAAACCTGGCTGCAAAATGACCACAAGTAAATTGCCAAGTCCAATGTGCTGCACTTTCCACCACTGATTCATTACAATAAAGCTTCAGGATTTGCAGAAGAAAAGCAAGCATGAGACCAGTATTTCATCATGAGGGTGGTTTTCTTATCGTCAGTGAACTGACCTTGGAGAACCACTGCTTGGCTTTAGCTGTGACCACAGATATCTCAAAGCTCCAATTGGATTAGAGACATTGAACTATTGGAATTGAAATAGCTGGAATAGAGCAGCTATGAAATAGGTTGTATTTCTCAGAAGGCATTAGCCCAGCCCACAGGGACACGGAGTGTGCTGCCGGCGTGTGGAAGAGATCAGAGAGAGGGGATCCTCCTCTGCAGCTCCATTGTAGTCCAGGTAGCATAGATCAAACAGAGCAATCCCCACAGAGCTCCCCAGAAAGTGCTTACCGGGAGGCAGCCCCAAAAGAGAGGCATGGCATATGGCCTTTTGAAGATAGTGGTTTGAGATTGGAGCATATCCCGAATCATTGAGAGGGGCTGAACTGCGAGTATGTTGGTAAGAGACAGAATGTCAGATAAGGGAAAGGCAAAAATCCTAATGCAGCTCTTTCAAAGTGCACAGCAGAAAATGTGTGTAGACCTGTTTAGATATTGATCGGCACATCATCAAGGGCTCGAAGCAGAGATGTTTTTAAGAACCGACTGGAATTCAATAAATATGATGCTAAAAAGTGTAACATCAAGCCTCCCTCCTTCAGCTTTCTGTGAAATTAGATAAATTTCTTTACAGCAGTATGACTTGTTTTCCACTTAGTGTGGACACTAATTTTCCATCTGGACTACTTTCCTGCTCCACTCTCGAATCTGCTGTGCCCTGTTCAACTTGAGAGAATGAAAAACAATCCAATATACTGTATAATAGCATAATTTATGACAGACTGTTGCAGCAGTGTGTGTGTTCTCCCTCTCATCGTGGGTTTCTGACAGCTGTTCCCTGCAGCAGCCCGGAGAGTCGGCCACTGCTGCGATGCCATTTTATCTTCCAAACATCTGAGTAATATAAAAAACTGCGTCATTGTGCGCTAAGGGGGCTGATATAAAAAGGCACCTCACTTGGCCGGGACTTATTACCACTCCATTTGTGAAGCGATGTCTTGGCGATATTTCGTCTGATAAGATGGCAATTTCAATAAGAGGCTTCACTGGCTTTTGGCCCCTGTGGGCTTTGGCTTGAGTAGGAGGGATATATTTCACAGGGGAGAGCTTGATGAAATGAGGGGTGAGCATTTGCAAAAGTGAGATAAAACTGTCTTTTTTTCCCCAGACATTTTGCCAGGGAGTCATAAGAAGTTTGCTCTGTGTTGATTGGGAGAGGGAGGCACGACCACATAGAAGTGGAACAGTCTGTGGTTGGTGTCCCATCCATTTTCCACTCTGATGAAGATGGTACAGAGGAAGCTATTGATGGTGGTGGTGGTGTGTGGTGGCAGGGGGGCGATTTGGGGATGTGCCAAGCCCAAAATTAAGATGACAGCAATGACAAGGCTCGATGCCGAACAGATCTATCCCACTGATGCAAGCCGCAAGCTTAACAACCCATGTAGGCTCTATCTCTGTGTGATGTGTGTGTGCATGTGTTGTGAGTTTGTGCATGCGTGTGTGTGTTTGATGTAGCGTGCAATATGTGCGCCCGTTGACAAGATCATGGAGACTCAGTGTCAAACTAGACAGTTGATTGCAGGCTGGAGTAAACACCTGGCATCACGCTTGTCTACAGCTGAGGTGAATCATTGCACACTGAAATGTCAAAATGAAGGCACGGCAAACAATATCTGTGAAGTAAATGGGGGAGGAAACCGCAGCATGTGGAAAATGTTTTATTGGCTGTTTGATGTGTTTGCCTAAGTCCAAAAGTTTCTATTTTATTTTATTCTCTAAAGCAGTGGTTCTCAGTCCTTTTTGTCAGATGGACTCCCACAGCGCTGTCAACTTCTTATCCATTACTTTTAGCTAACTATTTCAGCTGCTTATCCATTAACTTTAATTTGCTATTTCCACTGTGTTTGTGTGTCCAGACTTTTTTGATTAGGTGGCCCAAGAGGGGCGCTAACTCATGCAGGGGTGGCATGAAGTACGTGCATGCGCGCACACACATCAGAATAGGATTAATTTACCATTTCTGTCTCCACTACTCATATCTACTTTAATTACTCACATTACAGTATGTTACAGTTTCTTTGCATTCCTGTTTAAAATTTTTAATTTAAAAGGTAAATGGAACAATCACAACGCAACAGAGTGGCACCATACAAATGTAAGAAAAAGCTTCTGTACTTTAACTCAAAAGAAGGCTACATACCAAAGAAAACAAAGCACATTCAAAAATACAGCCACAGTATAAGGGACAGACAAAATTTAAATAAATAAGCCTGTAATGCAAATCTCTAAGAACCTCCCCACCTCTGACCACGCAAATAGCCAATCATAGTTTAGAATAATGAGATGGCACTCGAACCGTTTACCCATTACTAATGGTTTGAAAGCACTCTCAACACGTGGTGTTCAGGTGCTACAGCTGACTTAATATAATGTATAATTTATATAATTTTATAATTGTGTAATTTAATTTTTAGAAAAGATTTAAATCATAATTTCAAGCTACTCCACAATCTTTTTACACACCCCCAAGCAACTGCAGATGTACCCCCTGGGGTACAAGATGATTCCCATGATTGAGAATTACTGCTTTAACCAATGGGCTGAAAAATATTATAAAGAAAAGAAAAGGAGTCCTGGTAATTGATGGTCTGCAGTTTTAGAATTCATAAAGGGATCATAACTTGCTCTTTGCTGAACCTTCTTTACTTATTCTCCTACTTTTTGGTCTGAACTATTTTACTTGAACAAATAATTGACATTCACAAAGTTCTCTTTCAATTTGGCTGAAATTTTAAGGGTAAAGTCATGCTGACAATGGAATAATAATCGTAAATTAACCTGAAAGTTTTTCCATTTTTCATTTGGAAAGTAATTTTGTGTCCTTTTCCGAAACAGTTTGACTGAGAGATTAGAATTAAGTGAAAGCCAGGTTCCCCCGCTGACCTCCCGCTTGCTGCCTTGAAGACGGAAGATGTAAGGTTCTTCTGCTTCTGGTCTTCCTTGGTTCTTTGGTCGCTTCTCTCCACTAATGGAGATTAATTATGTGAAGATAACAATAGGAGAAGACTTATTAGGGAAAATTTTCTCTCCCTCTCATATAAGAAGACCATTTTTTTTCTGATAAGGAAAAGAGCCACTTCTTATCTTCACTGGGACCAAAGATTGGTCTCAAGTATATGCTTAAAACGGATGTGGATCTCTCCTACAGTAATCAAGCCTTCCCCTGACTGTGAGCCACAAGCGCTGTCCTTAATATAACTCAGCATGAATGTATGGTCAGTAGTTCTGCCCTAAGTAAAATGTGGAAACTGAGACCTTGTATTCAGTAGCACTGCTAATTAAAAGGCTGTCTCTGTTTTCCACAGTGTGCTCTCAGCACATAACACAATGCAAGACTACCTAACTGAAAATGTGATAAAGACCATTATTTTGTATAAAGGTGAGGAGTGTAAGTTTGTAGGTTGGGGTGATGGCAGGAGGACACAGGGAAAATGTCTCTTCTTCAGATCTCCAGAAGTGGTCCAGTAATTACTGCAGTGATTCAGTGAATGTTTATTGATGTGCTATGGCTGGAGTTGTTTCCAAGTCTTCTGAGGCAAGTCTAAGTCTCAAGTCTTTGAAGGCAAGTCCCCTGATTATTCAACAAGTCTTCCTAAGATAATTGCAAGTTAATTGCATATCTTTCAGGTCACTGAATGCTGACTATTAAAATTACTCTATAGATTGCTAGCGATAGACAGTTGACATGGTCCATCACTTTGATC
>NTHP01000310.1:456037-509247 GCA_003416845.1 Oplegnathus fasciatus | reverse complement strand
TCATTTAGTACATATTCAAGTCTTAAACTCCTGCATGTCTACTCAGTTAAAAGCATATTTACCGACCTGTGATAAGAAAATACGAAGAGACACGGCAGCAGGATTTATTCTTCATCTTTACGTGCACGTCCTATTCCCTACCACCAAGCGCCATGCGCCCTCTATCGACCTGGGTGTGACATGGCAGCATCAAGAAGTGCAATAACTTTTAATGATTAAACCAGTGAACATAAATTAAAAATAAATGAGCAATGCTATTAAAAAATAATAATAGGGGTGTCTGTTTTTTTCAACCCTTTATAGCTGCATTATGCAATTTTTGGCCAGTTGGACGTAGAAGAACTCCACCTTAATATAAAACTGTAGGCTTTATCAGCTTGTTGTGTTATGGCTATTGTGTTGGCAAACAATTTCCTACCTCCTCTGTTTCAACACCTGGCAAATTTTGACTATTTTTTTTGCATCTGGGTCTGGCCAGTTAAATGTTTAACTCTTTTCACCACCCACATCTTTCCTTCATCTATCCACCATTTTGTGCTGCATGCCGCAAACCTGATTGGGTTTGATCATGTTTTAAGTTGTTATTACACTGATATAGATACTTATGTTGACAAGCAAAGCAAACCAATAAGCTGAAAGTGCAAAGAGCTACATTCTTGGGTGTTGACTCTCAGTGGAATCAGTGGTACTAGCAACACTCCTTTGCTTTAGGAGTTATTATTAACTTGAACTCTTATCACACAGGAGCAAAAACTAACCACAAACCAAAAATGAACCCTTTAAGACATGACATGCTGCTCATGTAGCCACTGTATGTTCAGCTTCTATTAATGTGTCACAGAGTAGAAACCAGGAGATAACACAGAGCGCAGAAGCTTACTTTCCTGTTCAGCGTTCACATGTGTGCATCCGTTTCACCATTCTTCTTCCTCTGACTCATTGGTCCATTACCTCTCTCTCTCTGCCCTGCCCTTCATATCGCTCCTCTGGACACTCAGGCACCCATGACCCCTGTGTGTGGGAAGAGGTTGGAGAGATCAGGAAGCACAAAAGGACTGGCTGCTATTAATTTTGCCCAGGCAACCCTCACAATAATCCAACGAGACAGCCGTTTAATTGCACTAACCCTGAGCCCGCGGCGAGCCTGCCTGTCCCAGCATTCTCTTTTCTCAGTGAATACCAAGGAGCCTTCGCCTTCATTAGAGGAGCAGAAAGAGAGTGTCAGAGGGAGAGTGTGGATTTTATTCTTCTTTGCTCTTTTCTTTCCTTTGCTCAGTTTTATTTTTCTTAGCATTATCTCAATCCTCTATAAAAAAAAAATTAAACAACATGTCGGGGAAGGTTATCGATGGCCATTGTGATGTAGGTTTATTTTTGAAAAGAAACTCTAGAGTATTGTTCACTTTCAACAGTGAGTTACAGCTTGCTGGAGGTAGACATTTTGGAAAAGGCTGTGAATGAGTTGTTGTGTGCCCCAAAGATAGACTGTGTTAGAGCTGCAGAGGTCATGGAAAAGCGTGAGGGCTGCTGGTTGGAAATATCATCCCTCTAACCTTTCTTAGAGAAAATTAACAGCCTAATTCACCACTACAGAAAAAAAGAAAAGGAAATTGAAAAGTTGAGGCTGCCTGCATTCTACGCTAATAGCCAACTATATATACGTATATATATATATATATATATATATATATATAAGCTATTATAGCTTATTAGTTAGCAGTGTGTTGCACCATCCAGTTTTATTTAAAAGTACTCTATGGAGTTTTTAACTGGTTATGAAACAGTCTCAATTTAATACTGATGCCTCTATATGACCTACATAGGCAAACGAGACCAACAGCGAGAAGATTGGCTATTTCTATTAGTTTCTAATAGTTATTCTTAATGTCTGCCACCGGGTCAGGTTTTTCCGCGATATCAGATGAAAGGGTGCTGGGGTTTGCTCTGGCTGAATTCCAGTTGCTTCAGCCGCTAACTGAAGGTCTGTCTGCTGAGCTGCTGCCCGCTCTCCTCCTGGCAAAGTAGTCTCCTTATGGCAGGGAACATGTAACCTAACGTTAGGTGAAACACTACCGCCTTTGTCCACGGGGACCGCCAAAATCAACACAAAATGAAAATTTCCATTGAGCTGCTTAAATCTCATTTGTCGGAGTATTTCTGTAACTGTTGCACAGAACAGCAATGGTTTGCAGACGGTTCTGAAAGAGGAGTCAAGCTTGTTAGCTCGGAAAGCTTTATTTCAACTTTGTTATCGAAGGACATGGTGTACGGTGTGGTGAGAAAAACATTGTTCAGACAAAAGTTATTTTTCAGCAATTTTCAACAAATTTATTTATTTATTTTTCTTTGCAAACCTAAGTTGCTTTTTCAGTATCAATGGTAGTCAATCACCTGTTGCATTGTGTTTCAGTAGCCTAATAATGGCGCAATGATGAAATGTTGCACAAACTGACGTTCACGTGAGGTGAGGGTTCACATGGATTGACTTACGTGTCATCAGCATCAAATGCTGATGGGATGTAGACTAAAGAAAAAGAAGTAATATAGCAAACAATTGTTGTTAATAATGCCAAATATGGTTTGTTTTCTCTTTTTATGGTTCTTTCTTTAAAGGTTATCAACCTGACAAACTCCTTAAAACTCCTGTCTTTGTATGAAAAGCCAACTTTGGACTTTTTTTGGGGGAAAGACTTTAATAAATATGGAGAAAGAAGATCTCTCAAAGTGAGTTGTGTCCTCTGCTGTGCTCTAAGTCATTTTTGAGTTTAGGCAGAAAATCCCTAATAACTCGACAAACGTGATTAACAGAAAAGTGAGTTAGATGTTTTTTCAGGCCTTGACAGAGAACTTTACTCTGTGGATGGAGTGAACCAGGTCAGCTTGTATCATCACGAGAGATGACAAAATGCTGATGAGGTTTGAGTGGTGGTGTCAAAAGAAATTGTGATTTGGGGGCAAAAATGGAAGCAATCCAGTTAGAGCCCTTGACACGTAACTCTTACCGTTTTCATATAAATAATCTAAGAGGTAAACCCACATCGGATGAATCAGGCCATTTCGGAACTCTGAGAATGGCTTGACAAGTGGTCCTCCACCCTGTCAGTCTTTACGCACTTCCTCTCTATCTGCTGTTTTGCCGACCCCTCTCTCAAAAGCTATCCCTTCACTGCAGGTAATTACAGTGCAGCGGCACCATGGTCAGTAAAAGGCGAGGCCGACCACTCCAGGGGAAGGCACATGATCCATTAGCTGAGCTCAGGGCTCGATGGCCCATTCCTCATTCCCATTTGTCTTTCCCTAAAACCCCGTCTGCCGCCCCCATCCCATTCTGCTTCAGACATCTCCCTTCTCCTCCTGCTCCATCAAAGATACAGAATTGAGCACATGCAGAAAAAAAAATCTCTTTAAAAACGAATTTCAGCTTGAGAGCTCCACAGAGCCTTTTTACATACCTGAATAAAACTGCGCCCTGATAGCCAGGCAGCCAGCCAGTAAGCCGGTATGCACTCTAACTGAATCATTCACCATGGGAGAATTTTGACAAAACAGAGCTCAGCTGCCTTGAATTCAATAAAGGCAAATGTAATATATTTTTCATATGCTGATACTGTTTGAGTCCAAATAATATAACTGGCCCACTGAGAGGTGCAGCCTAATGGCTTCACAGAGTTTTCATTTTCACGTCCTTTTTCATTTGGTTTGCAATGTCATGATGACAAAAACAGAGACAAACAAGGAATCAACAACCTTTACAGGAAAAATCCCACATTCACTGCTGCTCTCGCTGTTCATAGACGTAAAAATCTTTTTGTGGAGCATCCAGCTCCTAATGAGGGAAACGAGTAACAATCACACACGAAGCAATGAATCATTCCAATGGCGATTTTCAACAATTACACTCATTTTTCCCAACTGCCAACTGCCTGTTACACCGAGTGACTCATGTTGCCTTTTGTGCTCACATGAGCCTCACAGGTGTAATTCTTATAGGCTCCTTTTTACCTTTTTACCTTGTCTGCGGAAGAGAGAAAAGAAAAAAAAAAGTTAATTCCTGTAATGACCTTCTCAACAACTAATAGGTCAATCCATTAGCAGAGCTGAACGGGAAACTGAGCCAGTAAGGCTGCAGCTTCCTGTCACACCCCAGAGTTAACGCCTCTTGTCTTGTTTAATCAGGTGCAAAGTCTGCACTGATCGATACAGGTAAAGGACCACAGGACCACATGTTGCATCCCTCTCAAACTGCTGTCCCTGATTAGCTACCTTGACACCAGCCTGCAAACTCATTGGTGCTCTAGTTGGATGCTGATACACGCGTTCTTTTTTTCATTTTCACACATTTACCTAGATGTGTGCGTCTGCTGATTCTCTTTGAAGTGGTCAATTCATAGTTAAGCCTGAAAGCTCCAATACCAACACAAGGACAAAGCACAAGATAATACAAGGAATCTGAAATGAAAATATAGACACTTTGCATTTAAAATTAACTGCCACTATAAAATGAGATCTCCACCTTTTTTCACTGAGAAAAGTTACGCGAGTAGTTATTGTGCGATGACGTCTGAACCTCGACATTTCTATTTACGACAGCAGTTTGCACCACAGTCTTGAAGAAGAGTGCTGAATTAAGGACAAAGGCAAAGGAAAATTCAATTGGATCAAATTACACTCTTTCATCCGGAAACAGCAGGAAATTTGTGCCCACGCTGACATGACCCTGTATTACAACCAGTGTTTCTTTCGCAGAAATCTGTACATTGATTCCATACGGAGCAGAACAGTAAAAGAGCCAATAATTGTTTTTCATGTAGTGAGTGATGACCTCATTGCATATATTCATACACTATATGCATAAATGCACGTGTATGAATGTATGTATATGTATGAATTTCCCAGATATGTGACTATGAGGAATTATAGCTGTTGGTGTGCTTTCATCTTTTCTCCTGGTCCCTCGCTTTTTCTGTTTCTTGTTTCTCCCGCTAACCTGCACAGGAGAAATCAATTCTGCTGACCCTAATCTAAAAGCATGACATGAGGATTAATAACTTGCCTGTTATGGAATATGCACAACTTTCTGTCAAGCAGATGAATAGGCTGCAGTCCAATTGAAATAACATATGAGGAGCTTTTTAATCATTGGGTCAAGGAAAAGAAAAAAATCTCTCTTTGCTTCACTGGACTCATGTAAGCGACAAAATGACCCGGCTCAGGTTTACAGGCAATAACGGCTTCCAGACAAAATGAGAAAGAAAGAAGAAAAAGTAAAACATTTGATGCAATATTTGTAAAGATAACTCATGGTTGCTACCTCTGGTTAACCCCTTCTTCTTATCATTGCAATATAAAGACAAGTTTCCAGTGTGTGCTTCACAAGACATAATCATTTGAACTTTACAGCTACTGTAATTGATTTTTTGGACTTGTGGAGGCAGTCGAACAAACTGAAAAGACATTATAAGGTTTCGTTGTGTATGTGTTCACAGTTTCAATGAGAACAGTTTCCTACTTACACATGCATCAAATACAGAGTTTTGGAGTTGAGTTTCTGGCCAGCTAACCAATGTAAGTCCAAAATTCACTCACCTTTTAGCTCTCCACCAACTATATATATATATATATATATATATATATATTTCACTCTATAGTTATTACATGCTGCCCCATGTTCACTAGCAAGTCGCTAACTTTGTCTGTCTGCTGTTTGGGCAGGTAGCATACAAAACAGCCATCTGCTGCTGTAGAAAATGAGTCGAGCTGAAATGATGTCGATTAATCAAATAGTCAATCATATTAGGTAAATATTTAGTTGGCACCTATTTTGATGCGAGTAATGGTTTATGTCATTTTTTAAATCAAATATGCTATAAAGTCAGTGATTTCAGCCTCTCAAATGTGAATATTTTCTGTTTTTTTTAGCCTTCTATCACTGTTGGTCGAACCTGGGATTCTGGGAAAATGTGATGGACATTTCTGACTTTTTATAGAATCAAGTGATCATTTGATTATTCGAGAAAATAACTGGCAGATCAGTCAAAAATGAAAATGATCTGTAGCTGCAGCCCTATAAAATGAGGCTGATCAGAGAAGAGTTCCGAGCCAGAAAACCAAAACAATGATACAAAATGGACTAAAAGACTGTAAATAGAGCTTGAAGAGACTGCAGAGTCGGGTGATAATTCCCCGTGGTTCTGTGAACAACCCTTTTCCCATTGCACATCCATATAAAAAGTATTGATTAGTCCAGCTCTAACTTGCTCAGTGTACAATAAAGGCTGCCCAATTTTAACTGATAGTGTGTGGTGCAGACTGAAATGGTCAGTGACAGAAAAGCATTTTGCTGCTGAGCTTCCAGTCAGCAGTTCAGCACCACCTCTCATGGACAGCTCCTATTAAGGCCAAACCTCTGGTGTTCATTCACATGCTCAGATCTGTAGGAGGTTGTGGGCTACCTTTCTCGAACATACAACACTTCCTCACAGGAAGCTGTCCTTTGGGATCTGCTGGAGATAAGGAAAGTGAACTTATCCAAAGTTAGGTTTTACAGCTAGCAAAACATTTCCATTCAAAATAACTATACTAGAGAACTTACAAAGCCTGAAGGTCAGCTGTCTTAGAGCCTAATGCATTTTGACTCAACTCCATAAAACACATTCAAAAAATTTTAATGCTGTTACTTTTATGTTTTGGTAAACTGAATGTAATGGGATTTTCAGGTGTATGCAGACCATTCAATTTACCTCTAAATGCTGTGATAACAGCAGCAAGTATTATAGTAATTCAGAAGGAACAGAAGTATGTCATTTGGAGAGGATGCTGCCTAAATGTCAAGGATGAAAGTAGGTTGCATTAATTGTCTCAAAAGCCAAAAACAACAGAGAGTTTTTAAATTCTTTGTAGCTACATAGATTTGTCTTCCAAGTCCAGCAATGTATTTTTAAATTTAATGTTATTATATATAACTTGTATATATGTTGGAGCCAGTCAAGGTGGCTTGGGCATCTGATCAAGATGCCTCCTGGGCGCCTTCCTTTGGAGGTTTTCTGGGCAAGTGCAGATGGTAGGAGACCCTGGGGTAGACCCAGAACACGCTGGTGAGATTATATATCTCATCTGGCTTGGGAACGCCTCAGAATCCCCCAGGAGGAGCTGGAAAACACTGCTGGAGAGAGGGACGTATGGACTACCTTGCTTAGCCTGCTGCCCAGAGATGCTCACCAGTCATTTTTTGCAAGTCCAAGTCAAGTCTCAAGTCTCTTATGGTTATAATGAGCGTTCTATCATCTGCTGCATGCTCTGCTCTGTCTGCTTAGAACACTGCATAGCTATATCTAAGGAATTCAAAACATGTACTGTATTATCATCACTCCTTTATCTATTCGCATACAGTATCAGCATTCATTAGTTGTTTGGTAGCCGATATGATCACTTTGAACACGCTATTACAATGCAATATGAAAAAAACACCATGAAAGCTTTCCTTTAAAGTTAATAACTGTATTTTAGAATACAACCGTATTGTATAATTACTCTGGGTCTCCACCTAATGGCAGCTTATAATCTACTGTAAATTAACACACTCCTCTAGCCTCTCAAACCCACTGTAATGGTAACCTAATAAGCCTGTAACGTTACGTGGTCAACAATAAACCTGTAACCTACCTGTAGCCGACGTTAATAATTAACGTCGTTAATGTTAACTTTCACATTACCAAGTGACTGACCTATCTGGGTGTGTTTTCAGGTGGTTGATTCAGCATCCTTTATTTTGATACCGCAGACGTTGCATTTACCTTGTTCACTAATTACTTATTTTCTTTTTCACGAATCCAACCATGCAGGTATGTCTGTGTGCAGACATGAACAACAAGTGCTGATTGGAGGTAAAGTCTGGTTATTTAATAGTTTCAGTGAATCGTGCTGCAACTGGTAAGTGTCGGCCTTCAGGGTTTGAGATACAAGAGCATTTACAGCTATAAACTGGTCTATTTATATTTTTCTGTGGGAGGGTTTATGTAAGTTTCCATTGTGGACAAGGCAATGCTTATCTCAGATTGTTTTTACAATTGAAAGTCATGTAAGAGAGGTCTCAACTTAATTGCATTTTGTCTTAAATCTACATGTTGTTTTTGTTATTGTCTTACTGGACTCCTTTACTGTATTTGCTGAATTATTCCCAGATGGGTATGGACACTTATTTCACACTGACGTTTAGGATAATTGGGAGCAAGCATTTTCTCGCTCGCCGCTGTTCAAGGAAATGTCAGTCAGCATTAGCATACTCATTTATAGAGTGCTACAGCTGTCCCTGGCTGCCACCTCACCGACCCTCGCTCTCGGTGCACCCAGCCACCCCTTTCAAGGAGGGTTATCGCAACGATTATGAAAAATGACTCCCAAAAAAAACTGATGTGACACATTATCTCAATATTAAGGGAGTTTAAGCGAATAATAAGTTTGGCTTATTAATCAAGGTATGAAAGGGTAAGGAGCTGCCAAGGGAAGTTAAATGCCACTGTCAATCTTAGCATGAGTCACTTTTGACTTCAAAGGACATTTCACCTGAATCATGTCACAGTATTTATGGAAACACCGGTATCCCACTGGGACTCATAACCCTCATGTGAGACAGGAAGAGATTTTCTTGGTATTTGGTAGATAGTGCACTGAAACTTCGACATTTGCTTAACATAATGAGCCCATTATCTTGACTTTGTCTGAGTGTGTGAGTGGATACCCATGCGTGTGCAGTCTTAACCGATAAGTCTATAACCTTTTACCCGTGCATGTGTGTGGGCATATGTGCATATTAATATGCTCTTGCATGTGAGCGCATGCATGCGTACATTCCTGTAAGCACATCCTAATTCGGCCTGTTGGCTCATTTGGGATGTCAAATGAGGAGCAGTAGGTAGATAAACCACAATCGCCCTGGCGAGAAATACATTATTCTCTATAAGGCCGCTTTAAATAAAAGAAAGAAAGCAAAGCTTTGAATTCCCTGCTCACTTTCCATGAATAAATGATGAGGTGTGTTTGAATGAATCCATGTCCTTTCTTGGTGTCCTTTCGAAAGTTCGCTAAATGGCAGACACGGCGGTACATTCCCATCTATGAGCTAGGTGCTGCTAATCTGATGGCCGAGCTATTCACTGTATCCCCTCGTTACAAAGGCTTCTTTGGTGGAGGCTGTTGATAGCCTAAAGGTCCGGTATCAAACAGGGCACGGAGGTGTAGCAGTGAGTATAAGCTGTAGTGCTAAATGGCAGCCAATGCTCCTTGCTTTCTGCTCGCTGGGACTTGATTTGTGGCTGTCGTTCTCTTGTGCTGTGACATAAACAAACAGAAGAAATGCCACCCTGCCTCATCTGTCCCTAACATGAAAGAATGATGTGGTCATCTTCACAAAACAAAGGTCACTCTCTCACATTTCTCACCCAGTGGTAAATGACTTCTTGTTATTGTATACCGAGTTCTACATTTGCGTTTATTGTAAACGCCTGCGGGTGTATGACAGGCATGCACTTCACACATCTAATTGAATCGGTCACTGTCATTAAATACTTAAGCAGCTCAGGGGGCAAATTAGCTCGCAGACGTCTTTCAGAAAAGGGAATGAGGACATATGGGACATGTCTCTGAGCTCAACAGAACAGACTCATGGGAAAGCCTACCAAAGGGGTAATGCCAGTCGCAGCTCGGGAACCAGGCCCAGCCACACGAAGTCAGAGCCACGAACGAGAGAGGAACAGAGAACGGGAGAGAGAAAGGCGACTCACTCAATGCGAGTCTGGGGCAAAGATAAGAGAAGAATTAGCAGTTAATTTGTGGAGAAATTAATCCGTTTTCAGCATGAATCACAGCCCAACTCTGTGGCATTGTTTAAGGCAGCGAGCGCTCCTATCTCGTGTCCCCAGATATTTGCAGGTCACTACAGAGGAGAGGATTTCAATTTGGTCACTGATGTTGGATCAAGAGAGGAGCAACACAAAAGAAGTCTTTGTTCCAGCAAGGGGTTCACTAGAAATGGCACATATCATCATGGGAGAATTACACAGCTGCCAACGTGCGCCACCTCGACGTGCGTCTTTATAAGTTGCCTTTCATGAAGGGAAACTGAAGGCCACACAACAGCCAAGCTGAACAAACTGTAATTGGAGCAGCCTCTATTTGATATTGAGCATTTAATCGCGGATCATTAATGCAGTGCCATTTAAAAAGCCTCAGCATCCCCAGAATATAGAGAAGGTGACATTTAAAAAGCCCCCAGTTCTCCGCCGACACCAAACATTTCGCCAGTTACTCAAATTAATTCACTGATGACTTGCCTTTGGATACGAGCTGCACAACATAACAATACAGGAGAATTTTCTAAAATGATTATACACCAGGCAAGGTTATGCAAAAGCACCATCGGCTTCTGTTTTTCTTTGCTGAAACTAAAGACTTCAAAATGACACTGCGTTAGCCTGGTTAACACTGGAGTGTGTGTGTGTGTGTATGTGTGTGTATATGTCCTTGTGGAACGGTTCTGCAACTTGATTTACATTCTCTATGCAGGCGCATCACTGAGCTTAGACCTCTCACTCCATTATACAATATATTCAGCAATACCTCATACATTGTAAGCACACCTTCTGTCATACGGGAATGAAAGAATATAAAGATGACGATTTCTCTTTGAGACGCACGCTCTCTGCTGAACTGCTGACCTCTGCTTCTCAATGTCAAATCTAAGGGCCGCTCCCATTCTGAGTCTCACAGACCGCATCAAGAAAACATCCACCCTTTGTGCAGCAGCCTCCCTGCCGAGGCGCCTTAACAAAATGGCACGAGCTGCTGCTATGCTGTTATGAGTTTTGTACTGTTTGCCGTTCCCCGTGACTATTTCATTTGTGCGTGCTACACTGGTGACAGCTGTTGACAGTGCGAGGCGTCAGGACGGAGAAAGAGCCATCATTTCCAACAGGGGAGGCGAGCTGTCCCTCTCAACCTTTCATCATCCTCGCACCGGTGAATGGATTTGAGAGACAAAGTGTTTCTCACTGTCTGAGGTATGGGCATTAGAGACAGCATTTCATTAGGGCCTCCACAGACGATGCATTTTGTGGAAGTAAATTGCACAAGACATATATTAATGGGGGTAGAAGATGGTTGGTGTCAAAGGGACTGAATACTCTCTTGCAGTGCTCTATAAAAAAATTTTTAAAGAATGAGGCAGATGTTATTTGATAGTGTTCTAATTGTAAACAAACCCATAAAAAGACAACCAACAATGCTTTAGTCTGTCTCTCAGTATTTCCCCCTTCTTTACCCTGTCTGTCGGTGTATGTAGTATTGACTCAAACTACTCAAACTACAGTGCCCATGTTCATCATGATGAAGGAACATGTCACCCAGTGCACCGGTGTTGCTGACTGATGTGTTTTTAATCGTTTTTGGACAACAATGGAGCTCTGTGGCACAGAGGAATAAGCTATATCAGGCTTCAGCTACACAGCCAATAACTGCAGGTAGCTTTAATTTATTGCTTTTCATAGGATTTGTTGACACAATGACAAAAAGACTGAAATACAAGCTAGCCTTATTCCTTAATGTAATAATGACAAAGACAGAGCCAAAAAAAATAATGATGGTAAATGTGCCCGATTGTGAAAACAAACACACACCTTCGGCTACGGCGGCAAAACAAAGGGGTGTGAATCCATTAACTTCTATTATCTGAGAACTTTTCCAGCCATCAATTCCCCTTCTTCATCGACGCTGGGTGAGAATGAGCTGTGTTCTCCCCATTAGCTTCTTCTCATTACGACGCAGAACAAAAACAAAATGCACAAAAGCCGCAGCAAGCAAAGGCATTACTATTAATTCACGGCACCTGCTTCCAAAGTCATTGAGTCTCCGTCGGGCTTGCTGCTGAGGATTAAACAGAATTGATGGCAACACATGGAAGAAAGGGGGAAAAAAATACAATGAAACAACATACATACATATACTGTATACACGCAGTCCACACAGCCCATTTGCTTGATTTACTGGGCCCTTGCAGAAAACCTTTCGACAAGGTTTAATTAGCGTGCGTTTTACACCGTTTTTCATGTTTAAAAGGTGATGAATTGTATAATTAAAGGGCTCACAATGTAAATCAATGGGGCAGAAACAGCGAAGGTAATTAAACAGAGCCCTGGCTGGCATCATAATGTTCCAACTTTCATGGGAGACACACCCCCGTGCCCAAACACTTGTTGACTCTATTAATGAAGGAATGCTGACACACACTGTATGAGCAGCTTCTTTTTTTTATCAGGTCGATGCAAAGAACTATAGTTAAATAATATGCCACTCTGTCACAGAGCCATTCTGGGAGGTGGAAAGGATATTATGGACACAGTTTGGAATAAAGAGTCTAAATTTGTGCAGCGACATCCTCACTCGTGTCCCAGTCTGTAAATTTGCCAATGACAGGGCTGCATGTTTGCTTTCTCTGCAGCCTGTAGCGAGGCAAGGAATTGCTCTGAAACAAGTCAATGTTAGTATTTCAAACCATGCTACTCATTCCTCATCCTGCATGATGAGAAAATGTCAGGAATCTGCACCGTCCTGCTGGGCTCATGTTTCCATGCTTAAACTGCATCTCCCTTTTAAATCAAGCTTGCGTTTTCGCTATTCTCCCGGGACTTATGACATTTTAGAGCTATGAAAAGCTGCAAATGCTGATGTGACAGACCTCATTTGCAGTCTCAGTCCCAGCGCTCAACAGACTCAAAGCCTTAGGTGTTCTGCTACTTGAGCAGCCAAAGATAAAACTCTTTTTTTTTNGGCCAACCATCCCAGAGTTTCCTGGGATTGCCAGGGCTGGCGGCAGGGGTGCAGATGTGTGGTAATTGAGTTTGGAATGGGCTGTTCGAGGTGGAGCTGCCGCTATGCAGCTCAGTCATAGCTATCCTCCCAATTTTCTCTCTTTAAGGAGTTCTCGCCTCAGGGAGTGTGCAAGAGAGTGGACTATGGTTGCGTGGAGTTACAGATGACACAGGCTGTACTCTTATTGAGACACTTGCGCCCACATCCTGTTCTCACACACTGTAATGTAGCCTACTGTGCTAACATGATTAACCACAGACATCATTATATTCCCCTCCTTTGGCTCTTTAATTTTCACCACAGTATGAATGATAAGTTCTCTTTTTGTATGTTCTTTAATTTAAAGCAGTAAGGACGATAGTTTCTTTCTTAGGTTTTAAAGAATAATTCCAGTTCATTACATCTTGCGTCTTATTTCCATAGTTTTGGTCAACACTTGCCTCGATTAAGATCAAATTGTATTTACCAAAATAATGTGCCCGTCCAAATACCATGAAAATAATACCCAATAAACCAGAATTACCCTTTAAACCACTGTAACACTGAGGTTAGCTAAAATTGTATTAAAAATATTTGTGCCATCAAAAATACCTGTCACCAGGCAACTAGCAGAGAGTGCTGTTACCGAGCCGGGCCCCTGCTTTCAGTCTTTGTGCAAAGCTAAGCTGCTCATGGTAGCTTCATATTTACTCCCTGTCTGTGCATGCATTTTCTGGCATGTTCTTAAAAGGTATGAGATTCCCATGTGGCACTAGCCACAAAATAATGATGGACATACTGTACTGTACTATGTCGCCCATGCTGATTCCTCTGTGTATTTTGATGTCCAAGGCTGTAGTAGTGCAGCGTGGGTGGCTGTCACCTCATGTCAGAAAACAGCAGATGGAGCCCACATGACCAACTTGACGCACAAAACCATGTATTAATCCATTCAGAGACTAAATAAAATCTAAATGAAGAGACTGATGAATATTTACAGCAGCAACTCCTGTGAAAGAGAGTCTTAATAATGAGTTGGCTCTTTTAGGTATGACATAGGTAGCATTATCTGCCATTTCCGTCTGATTAATGCCAATATGAGCTATGTACATCTTTTTATCTCTTCTCCCTTTTCATCTCAAAAAGCCATAGCTTCGGTGTTGTGTGGTGCAGGCAGCCAAAAGGCCTAGCCCATTACCGAACAATATAAAGATTACACACAGGGAAACACAAATTGAAGCTATTACCTAGCAAGAAGCTCACAGAAGGTCACTTTTTCCTGAAAGATCTGTCTGAGTAATTACTAGCAACCTGACTACATGAAAAGATAATACTTTTTTTTGAGAGCAAAGAAGGTTAGGTTACCTGTAAATATCTGCAGGATAGCACAGAAAAATACAGAAAGCTGATTTTCCTAACTATTGTACACACTCTTTGATATACAAAACCTCAGCTTTGACTTTATACTTAAACTACCCACCCTGTTAGTTCTTTATACTCAGTGAGCCTTTACCCAGGCACATACTGCATAACAGCTGGAAAAATAGCACATTGCAGATGGTAACGGTAAACGGAAGACATCAAATGAGTTCTAACTGTTGAGTGTAACCAAACAAGCAACTATTTTGAATCAGAAAAAAGGAAAGTGTGTTTTCAGCGTTAACTGTGTCCTCTTTTTTTTTTGCAATCACTCGCAAGTACAAAAAGTAATTGGGTTCAGATTATTCTCTGAAAGCAAACATAATTTGTCCCGCACTAAAAATCAACAGGGGCAAAGCTCAGAACGGTGTGCAAATTTGATTTCATGTGCTTCAGGGGAATTGAATAAGGCCGTTGATGGAAGTGGCGCAGAAGGGGGACGGGGATGTGAGAGTAGCCAGCCGCCGTTTCTTGGAAGGGTTACAATTTAGAGGGCGGAGCAGATGGACGGCCAACAATCAAACAGCTGCTGTAATCACTTTAGCATGAGAGTTCATCATGAGTCTGTCTAAGAGGGAGGGTGGAACTGAAAGGCAGCGACAGAAAGAACCCGGCTGAGGGCTTGCTGCACACAGATTAGGTTTTTTATTTGAATATATTTGTGCAAGATACCAGTGCATGAAAATGTCTCTTGAGACATATAACATTCAAACACTATATCATGTTATATTGTAGATGAAACACATTGGAGCACAGGATGATATTCTACTTGTATTGTTGGTAACGTCAGTCTCCTGGTTAGTCAACCACTTATCTCAGCAAGTGTTAGATTACCATGGAATTTTGTACAGACAATCATAGTTCCCAGTGGATGAAGCCAGCTATGGTGATCTCCTGACTTCTCCTCTAGTGCCACCATGAGGTTCTTATTTGTGGTTTTGAATGAAATGTCTCAAAAACAATTGGATGGATAGTCATGAAATTTGGTAGGCTAGGCTAGGCTAGGACAGGCATACCCCCCTCAGGATAAATTCAATTAAGTTTAGTGATACATTAAATTTTTTTTATTTGTCCAATAATTTTGGTTTATAACGAAATACCTGCAAAACTAATGACATTCCCATCAGCCTCAGCTGTACTTTGTGTTTAATGCCAATTAGCAAATGGTAGCATGCTAACAGCCTCACAGATGGATGATCATGGTAAACATTATAAAACATCAGCGTGTTAGCATTGTAATTGTAATTGCTGATGTTAGCATTTAGCTAAAAGCATCGCTCTGCCTGTGTAAGTACAGCCTCACGGCGCTGCTAGCATGGGTGTAATTTCTTAGTCTTGTCACTATATGGTTTGATTTCTCCTAATAATCCATACTGCAAAATGCACCAAAATATGTAGCTTCTTAGTTGAAAATGCAAGAATGTAAAATGCAAGCTATTGTACAGCCCTGCAGTGGCTACACAATAGCTTGCATTCAACACATAACATTCGACTTCAAGTCAAACAGCCACTCTGCTGTGCCTCCTTCAAGGCCACAGTTGCACAGGTTGTCATGGCATTTGTAGTGCCACAGTCTTCGCTTTGGAACTAATTCCAGAACTGACGTTTCATTTTTGATTGACAGTCCGCATGTTTTCTGAGAAAGACATCTCGACGATGTTCTGCGTGCAGACAGTTGATCTTGGGCTGAATTGTTGAACTTTAATCCCTTTTGTGCGCACAGTTTTGACATTCTGACACAGACAAAGGCATGTGCCACTGGATGTCTTTAGCCTCAACAAAGCTTCTTGTTTGGATAGCTCCCATAAAAAGAGCATACAAAAGGCCCAAATGAGTTTGCCTAAGTAGATCACTTGATTAAATAGGCTGGAAGAATCATCTTCGCAGGGGCTGTGTAATTTAAATCTCCCATTTACAGACTCTGGCACCAGTACCTGCTATCTATATTTACATTATGTTGTAACTTAAACTATAACCCTGATGAGGAATAAATGGTGGCTGCTGTGTGTTTTGTTTGACTAATTCCTCTTTGCTCAGGCTTTGCTCTTTCACAGTCCTTCCTATCTCCTGCTCTTTTCTGTGCAGGTCACCAGCTCTGTGCTTGTGGACTTGTATTCACGAGCTAAACCATTGTTCTGAAAGTCCACATGGCTCCTGAAGGGTAATGCACTATCACATTTCCACCTGGACAGAATTCTATGGAGCTTTCTTTGAATGCCGTCCTGTGGTGGACACAGAAAGCACATAAAACACTGTATGTTGAGAGAGTTTTTAATCACTGGTCAGACAAGAAGGAAGTTGGCTGCACCGTTTTGACTATATAACACATTGTCTACAATCTCCAGGGCACCGCTGACCTTTAGGAGGGAAGAGTTAAACAGACCAACAAAACAATTCCATTACTCTGATTAATTGATTTTGAATGCTTTCAGGGAATTGGCAAGGGGGGGCAAATGGGGCTTTATGCTGGCAAAAAGCACTCAGATGATTGGAGTTAAAGCTAAGACATAAATGGTTTCTTGTACATTGATCTGATATTATGATTCTTGGAAAAGCTACATACATATTTTAATATTTGTTGAATTTTACATACAGCACTAATATAACTATGGAGTCAGAATATGTGGCATACACGTAATACCACCTAGCTATAACCATAGTAAAAGGTGTTAAAAAATGAGCTTTTAAGCACAAAATATAGCTGTTGTATGTAACCCTGTAATTTAACTCCAACTTTACGAGCCACACACACAACAGTGGTCACATGTATAGTAAAGTGTTATGAGCACATGTAAACTGTACCAACAAGGGACTATTTTATGGAGAAAAGAGAGATTGTAAGGGCTCATTAAATCTGTCTTCACCCTTTCAGAGAGTCGACAGTGCAGCTCATTAAGATGGAGTCTAGCCTGCCACCTGCAACCTGTGGAGCCTGGACAACTCCAAAGGAGACCCATAAAGAATAGGATGGCGACAGCAAAGAGAGCGAGCAGATTCGACATGATGACAGAGGAGCGGGTGTGGGACAGACTGAGCGGGAGGATGGGAGAGAAAGAGAGGCTCTGCGCACAAGTAACGGAATGAACAAACAAGAAGACTGATGTCTTCAGTTACCATGCTTTATAGATGATATTCAAAGCGTGGCCCCGCATTTATCACACCACTGCCGCTGCGGCGCTGTCACTGCGACACATCAGGTAATGGCGGAGGGGGCTGAGGTAGCATCGGGGTATGTGGGGTGACAATTGGGAATGGATAAAAGGAGGGGGAGTGAATGAATGTCATTTGCCAGCACACAAACACACAGTTGCTCAAACAATGGATTGTGAAGAAAGAGGAATGTCTACAGTATAAGGGGGGGGAAAAGGAGAGATGAGTTGTTCAGCTAGCTTCCTTCTGCAATACTCTCCCATCTTTTCTTGCAGCAGAAGATTATAGAGTCTGCCAACTCACTGATACGTGACAGATTCTATCAATTAACACTTTGGACTGTCGCAACTCAGCCTGCCTTTTTCTCTAGCTCTCCGGAGGATTCAGGCAGGAGCCCAGGGACAAGGCGTCAGAAGTGGGAATGAGATAGGCACCTGCTGGAAAAAAGGCAAAAAGCAGTGTGCGATGACACAGGTGGAGCAGCAGCTCTGGGAGCCTTTCTATACATATCACAGTGTCTGCATCAGAGCCGGCGCTGTACTGTACTGTACTGTAGCTGGTGAGCGTCATGCATAGACGCTCTCATTATGGTATGGCAATGAGTCATGCTCTTCAAATGGGCTGTCTCTTGCACTGAAGCTCAGGGACAACGAACAAACACCAGTGATTAGCATTAAAGAGGTAGCTGTTTCAGAACTGTCTAGACTTGCAGTGGAGAAGCCAACAGCCTCACGCTGGGCTGGCAGACTTTACTGTCATGCAAGTGAAAAGACTGTTGAGCTAATAAGCCTGGTTTTATGATTTTTCTTTTTGAGCAGGGGAAAAAAAACCTACATAAATGAAGGAGGAGATGTCGATCTCTTTGGGATGTGTTACTGTGTGTACGAATTAAAAAAAGTGCTGGTTTTACAGCAGCCGGCTTGCAATACAACTCTCATTAAACAGTCACTTGATTTTATGAGGAGTTTCATCCATGCCTCTGAGGTATAACTGAGGTGCCATTGGTGTGGAATACATTGCTGTCCCATAAGACGTTAATGTGCCTTCCAGCTTTGGTTTGCAGATAGAAAAGCTGTATGTTTTCTTAATTGATCCAATCAACAAGGCGAGCCTCCACCAGAAGAGCTCTGCAGGGAACCCTCTGACAGTTTAGGTTTGATTGACTGAACCTCTTTCTTCTATTGACTACAGCGGGCGCAGTGCAGCTTACATGGAGAGTCTCACTGGACTCACAGCTGCAGTTGGACATGTTCTGCAAACATGAGATCGTCGTATGCTGTCAGTCAACTAAGAGCCGATACGCCTCTATGCCATGCTCATATCAAACAGCAGAGGGGTCCACAGACAAGAAATGCTTCCCCCCCCCTCCCCTGCTTCTCTGCATTAAGCAGGTTGCAGACCCCATTTGATTCCCCACTCTGTGACACGATTGCCTCTAAACTCTACCCTACATGACCTACAGCAATTATTATTCGCTACACATTCCTCGCGGTTAAGCCCCCAAGATACAACATATCATTTTCACACCCAAAACAACACAGCATATGCAGAATACATCAATTTTGCAGTGGCATCTGCTGCACGGTTGTTTCAGCTGTGACTATTTGGATATCCGTGTGGCTCAGTTTGAATAAGAATGTTGTCTTTAATTTCTTCCTCCTTGATCAACCGATACTTACAGTGGTTTACATACAGCCTACTGATGTGTCTCTGGACCATTTGGTAACAATGTGTGAACAGGGAAACGTGCCCCATCATCTACTGTGGCTGGAGACTGCGTCACCAGTGGCAACGAGAAGTTGCAGAATTATGATTTCTGTCCATTCTTAGCTTGGTAGTTTGTTAATGACGGCTAACAGGCAAAGCAGCTAACAGTAGCTGAACCATAGCTGCTGGCAAACCAAGACAAGCTTACACAACATTATAATTCATAATGTGCACTTAGCAGCAAGCTTGTTAAATTAATAATATGTGTATATAATAAAGTATCACTTGGCAAAAAGAAGCACAAGATTTCACAAAAAGTATGTTTCCAGGCTGGTGCTTTGCATCTGATTTATTTTCAAATGTCCACCTCCTGAACTATTATGTATAGATTTTTATTGCTTTTATAGCATCTTTCAAATCATCATTCCAGGCATTTCCAGGCAATTAAAAAGCCTGCATTAACTATTAACTATTAAAGTGCAGACTGGTTTGAATCTGTGTGGCATTACCTGGCAACAGTAATGTGGCTTTGTTGCAAACATGCTCACTGTGATGGATTACACAGCTGTAGCAGGTTTCAGTATTGTGCTAATTGATTTTTATATTGTACAGAAATGAATGGAAATCAGTGGATGCCTGGAATGGTAGAAAAAAATGTAACGAAACCAACAATACTAGTTTGTCTATTTTATGCGCTGTGCTGTTTCCATGCCTCGAGCCATTCCACCCTGCGTGGTGGAATAACATTTTGAAGAGCATTTTATGGCGAGATTGAAATGATGTGTTGAGCTTTCATAATTAAGGTAATGTGTATTTTAAAATGTTTTCCCACTGATTAACATGCTAGTCACAAAAAACACAATGTGCCCTCTGAGCCTTAGTCAGTTTGGGATTATTGCCACCTCCCAGAATGCCAGTTTCAATTACTGCCATTTAAATTGCCCAATGACCCAACATTGCTCTTTCTTCACCTCATCCTTCAACTCACAAAAATCCCATCCCAAAATTGCCTCCGGATATCTCATCAGATCCGTAAAAGGAAACAGCAAGTTGATTACAAAATTTGAATTTATTATTCCTCAACAGGAATGGAACTGGATCTCTTGTGCCCTGAGTTAAGCATGCAGGAGTTAGCTTTATTTAGCACCATCTTCTTGGTAAACAAACATTTTTCTTGACAAACCTACTTGTTGGCCATTCATTTCTCCAGGCAGTGACACGGGAAATATTCTGAACACATAGAACAGTGTATGGAGTGACCAGACCTGCTGGCTGAATTCTGAATGTCGAAAGATACTGAATTTAGCCTGTTTATTCACAGTGCTTACCTTGTGCATAATATGCATTTCTAATGAAGGTGTACCAAGACCCGCTTCTGGCTGTGATCAGAGAAGAAACCCTCAGGGAACAGCCGCTGACAGTGAGAGAACAAAAATGTTGTTTGGATTTGGAGTCACATTCAGATTCGGTGGAGATGCATATAGATCACAACTGAGAGAGAAACAATCATAGGCTTAGACACACCATTCCCCTTATTCTGTCTGTTCAGTTGTTTGTAGTTGCATGTCACGCATAAGATTCACATATACCTGGCCAGCATCCATCTCAATATGGCTGCAGTGTATCTTAAACTGTGACCAAGGGAGCAGGAAGAGCGATTACCGCCTCCCCCTACCTCACTGCCACCTGTGTATCTTGCCAGCATGCAGGTGGCAAAGTAGTGTGTGCCTGACGGTGTAGTAACAGACAGATGTAGTGTGTGTGTGTGTGTGTGTGTCTGCGTGAGAGTCACATAAATTTGCTCCCTCTTCGGACCAGTTGCTGCTACCTTCCCCGCCCTGACAGCTCCATAGATTACGCCTCGAGAGGCAAAAAGTGCTGTTTAGTATTCCACATGACCCATCTATGCTGCCTGGGCCACACCAAATGGAGACAGTTGCTCAGCTGTTGCCACCAAAATGGAGAAAAATGTGTTCAAGCTGTGTGCAGTAACTTCTGTGGGCAATTAAAGTGATAAAACATGTATCTTGCATCTTCATATAAAATGGGTAATTTCAAAGCTCTCAGAGTTGCATGAAAAAAGAAAATGTTATTCAACTGGGACTATATATGGCATATATTTAAATCTGTTTTAAGGTTCCCGGTTACAACGGTATTTAAACCGACAATGTGGTGAAATTTGGTGACATGCAAATTTGTGCTGTCCATGAATAGCAAGCCGTCTTGACAGTGCCAACCTTTGACGGAACAGAGTGTCCAAAATGGAGAAAGCTATAGCCCATATGAGCTGTGTTGCTCATCCACTTTTATTTAACCCTCCTATGCTGGAGTATAAACTGGGAATGGTTTACAGACAGTTATGAGACAGGATTCGATGGTACATAAACGTCTTTTGTACAAACTGTGTGACCCCATTGTCCTGTTAGCGACTGAGCTAACGAGCTTGCTGACCAGCACAGAGAGCTTTTTGTCCACCTTTTCGTTCACCTCTTCACTAAAGGAAACGATTTCCAACCCTAAGAACAACATGTCAGGGTGATCATGATTGTGACCGGCTAGTGCTAGTGCGGGCCTTTAAGTTGTTAAGGGTCTTATGAATCTACCTCTCCTATGATTTTTCCATATCAAATTTCAATTTAACCAGTAAAGATGTGTTGTATGAATTGACGTTTTTATCAACAAATGAATGCTTAAGTCTGCCTATTCCTCCATTGATAAAAAGTCATTGGATAATCTTTTCTGTTAAAATCAAATATAACTGAATAATTAATAAATAAACTGAATGCTTGATACTCTCCTATCCTTGACATTATGTTACACTAAGAGTCTGCAACCTTTAAACTGCAGGAGCTACAGTACTTGAAAAATGAAATCTGTTGAGAGCTACTTCTTTTTCCCCTCTTGATTTTAGTAGAGGCATACTTCATGACATTACATACTCACCCTTAAAAACACTTCTTTCCTCTCCTCTCCTCTCAATAAATGATAAATAGCAGCCAAGGGAAGGTCGTAACAGACTTTTAGTCATTATAGAACTTCTGATATGAACATGAGACGTGTGTATATTTAACTTAATACTTTAACTTGTCTCCCCTCTCTTCCCTTCCTGCTAAAAAATGTGTAAAAGCTGCCAATTACACTAAAAGAGATTGTAAAAAGAACAGTCTTGAGGTGGAGCTTGACGTACATGGTAACTAACGTTAGCGAGCTAATTTAACCACAGTGCTGGTATTACTGGATTAATGTATACTGATTCTGACCATATGAAGCCAACTTTGAATCTTTGTATCTTTCTGATGCGTTCAGAGGCTGAAAGAGAATTTATAGGACTGGAGAAGAATACAGTGTGGAAATTGCTCTGCAGAATGGGTGGAATCATGAACTACCCTGTTTCTTATCATCTCTGGCGTTAAGTTGAGACATGGGGTACGTTCAGCGGGAGATGCACTGTACTTGCACAAAGATTGCAAAGGAGCTACTCTTGCAGAGATTTTAAAAATCTAGTGTTTATGTGGAGATTAATACAAGAAGTATTAATGAGAAGTTGTTATTGCGCCAAACTGCACAAATCGCAAAACCAATGGGTCAGAGCCCCAGATTTTTAATAAGGTGTTGGGTAATTTTGCACCTCACACTAGTGACGAAACAGCCGTTTTAGGGTAAAACAGCTCACACTGTAAGTGCAAGTTTACGGTTGTGAATATTGCAAAAGTTTATCAGGCTCAATTATCAACGTTTTAGTGCTCAGTTAGACAGCCATTTACAGTTTCAGAGTTTGTGGGACTTGAAGGGTGATAGAGGTGACGACTGATGGCTTTTGATGGAAAATGCGTCATGTGGTTACACTTTTCACAGTTTTTCAGAGCAAAAAGGTGTGCAGAGTCTCTTTCATGATCCTTGCAGCTGATAAAGAATACTTACTAAATCCTGTATTTCCTAGTTTATGAGTGAAGCTTTGCCTCTCTACAATGCAGCCATCTAATATGAGGTCTTGTGCAAACGTAACACATTTGACATGTACTGTATCTAGAGTCTGGTGTATTTTGATGGTAAATAGGAGGATTTTCATCATTCATCATTTCACATTACTAATACAATATCCAGAATTAGGGAGTTTCTGGGCTCTTCTGCAAACTGCAGGGATTTCATTTATGCTAACATTACTTGTATGAAATGTTTGTCCGTTTGCACTATTAAAGCTTTTTCGAAGTTTGCTGAAAAGTTCGAGCTGAAAAGCATCTCATTCAGCTGCATACTGCTGGAAGATGTGCGGAGAACCCTTTTTCAACCTATGTTTATTTTTTATTCCAATGCTTCTTTTGTTAGAAATCTGTAACTTGCGCTGCCCGTTGATGGTCTGGGACACGCACTGGTTATTTATTATTACTGGTTAGAGCTAACTTTGTCCATCTGTATTAACATTATCACTGCTACTACTGCCACATTTCATGGACTTCCACGTGTCATATTAGCTAACCAGAGCCAACAGAGGTCTATCTAAAGCCGCGTTTCCACTGAATGGTACAGCTTGACTCAACTCGACTTTTAGTACAGGTTATTTTCTCAGCTTTGTTTTTCACGACAGATAGTACCCCCTCAATGTAGGCAGGATTTTTAGCTGATCGTCATATGCCTTGTAAAACAAACTGCAACACTATACAAAGCAACAACGTAAAGTAACATAACATGACGTAGTGTAATTAACGCAATGTAAACAATAGCACTAACTAATGTTATCTGCTTTTGTGTTGGCTTATTAGCTAGCTTGCTCGCTCATCAGGGCTCCATACAGCAGTCATTGTCGACATGTTGATTTTACACAAGTTTAATATGATTCTAGTGACGAGAAGACTCTGACCAATCAGTGGTCTGCAGTGTTTTAACGTCACATTTTAGTATCGGCTCAGCTCGCTTGGAACCTCAACCAAGGTGATACCAAAACAACTACCAGGTACCAGGCACTATCCACAATGCCAAACCAAAAAAGAACGGTTCCAAGGAGTCGAGTCAAGTTGTATGCAGTGGAAATGCAGCAAATGTGTGTTGTGTAGAAAAAGTGAGGATGAGTGTTGCATACAAATTTACATCTAAATAGCTTTATTTCTATATACTGAAAATGTCTATATACAGTGCAAGTTATCATAATGTGACAATAAATATTCTACCCCCTTGCTTTTGTGAACTGCTATGAAAAGTTACATAAATATGAGCATGAATCATTTTAAAAAAGAATACTGTTGTAAAAACAACTGTATACAAGTGAAACCTTAAGAATATGGTGTCTATAGGGTGCGTGGGTGTTAAAAGGTTAATGGTATTTAAGGTACACACCTGCTCCATATTTTTTATTTCCCCAACCACAGTCAGTGGGAGGACTAACCTAGTGCTAGAGACACAGCCAGCAGACCTGGAATACATATGGGCACATTAGTGGCTCCAGAATGCATGTTGCATCCAATTCAATACTTATACAGTAGTTTGGTTTCATGGTGAGTTGGCTNTTGAGTGTGGAGTATAGTATGTTACATATTGCCAGCGCCCTCTTCTGAAGCAGGCTGTTGAAAAAAAAACTGTGTGTATATATATAGGCTATATATGTATAGCCTGGAATCTCATCTAGCATGAACATTGAGGTGTGACACAAAGAATAGAAAGGTATAAGCAGGTGGCTTTGTACTGTACTGTATGTGTGTGAATCAGTGTGTGTGGGCGTACCAATAAGAATGTTCAAGTGGTGTATAGGTGTGTGTGTGTGTGTGTGTGTGTATATATATATATATATATATATATATATATATAAGGTGGTAAATTGTAACATGAGTTTTTTTTCTCTTTAGAATGGCAGAGCCAGAGCAGCAGCTCTCATCAGAGGGTTGTATATGTGGCAGCGTAATGGGGTCACAGTAGATGTGCAGGACAGGCAGGGGCTCTATTTCACAGGCTGAGAGATGGAATGTGCAAGGCGGTAGCTGGAGCAGGCCGCAGAAGGGTGTGAATAATGAATTCTCTCTCTCTGACCTGTCTGCTTTGTGCACCCCCCGCCCTCCACAAAACTCTGCTTGGATATTAAAAGATGTCATAGGCGCTGCAGTGTCATGATACAGGGACAGCGTATAGGAGAGGTGTGCAGAAGTGAAAGGGGACATGCTGGTGAAGACTGACAGAATGATGTGATAAGTGTTTCAGCGTCAAACACAGCGAGTTCGGATTTGTGCAATTATGGCAGGTCTTTCCAGATGGGGAGTGACAGGATGGATCTTGTTTGTGGTAGACAGCGTGTGGGAAGAAACTCCTGAGAATAGGTTGGACATGGGCCTGGGAGAGACGGAGAGCAGCCTGCTGTGTTTACCAGCTGAGTCCACATGACGATAAACTCTGCTCCCCTTCTCTCAGCCGACAGCCGAGGAGTATTACTAAGCAGAGCAGATACAGAAACACTGTTCACCAACCTTGAGTTTTTACCTGAGGGGGATCTGTTCAACAGTTCTCCCCGCATAAGCACAAAACTGACACTGCTGCTCATTGCCTAGCCTCCTGCAGGTTATCAGAAACGTGAGCGCTGGATTTGTGTTAGGAGGTGACACAGCCATGGCAAACGTATTTGTTGTTAAGTGGGCATGAATTAAAAATTCTGCATAAGCTTTAGAGCATAAAAACAAATTAGGTCTCGAAAGCAAACAGGCCCACATTATTTTAATTAAAGTGTTTGCCTAACGATGATAAGAACATCCACGGGTCCTGTAGCCTGCAGGTTCTATGGCGTCTGTCTGAGGAGAAGATATGAACGTCCGTTCGCTCTTGCTGTTTCATCATCCTGTTTCATTAGAACTTTGATAATTGCTGCGTGTATGTGCGTGTATGCGTGTGAGTTTGTGTTTGTGAGTGATAAGGAGGGGCAAGGTGGATGGGGACAGGCAGGAAAGTGACTTTAAGCCTGTGCCACATCATTAGTCTACCAGCCGGGCTCACCAGGTAGAGCCCGGCTGGCATCCTGCATTATTAACTGACATGCTGAGACACTAGTGGAGGCTTGGCGGTGTACAGGACAGACACTACATCACTTCTTATCACCAAAGTACAAGGTGAATAGAGGCAGCACAGTCTGATTACCTATTCAAAGCATCGCCAACTCAGCCAATCAACCGAGACACAACTGATACAGACATGGTGGCTTGTGAGTACACAGTGGTCCCCAGTTCAGCGAGCTTGCTTGTTTGGTCTTTTTTCTTCTCCCCTGTTCTTCTGTTGTTTTGACATACCAGCAGCCCCTGTAGATGGCGCATGGCCATGCTATAAGTGCTCCTCTTCTCTGACAGAACAAATTAAACTGAGATGACAGACGAAAGGCCAAATGGCTCCAGAACGGCACAACGGAAAGTGCTGTTAATGAAAGTCCCTTGTTGTGAAAATGGGGTTTCACAGGAACCTCAGTGGCGGCGAAAACCATGCCATGAATATGCAATGCCTCAGTCAGCCAAGCTTATTTAGCATACTAACAAGAGGACAGCTTTTTGGAACAGCTCGCAGCCGCGCACGATAAGGGCAAATGTTTTGTGGAAGTTGTAAACTGTACAAATGTGCCGTAGCCTTTTAAGGTTTAAAGACGGGGCGTAATGTGGATTCGTTGCCTCGTCCGTGAACTGATGTGAGGAGAGAGTAGTTTTTTTTGTGGAGTATATTAACCAGCTACTTAAAATGAGAACTGCAATTAAAAGGATGACAGCTTTATTAGCACATGCAGAGGAGCGGAGTGCTTGATTAGCAGCTGATTTACATTCTTGTGCGTATGTGAAGCCCCTGCTCTTTTAAATGTGGCGCACTGGAACTATTTTCCCAGGACACATCGTCAGTAGCTGTCAACAGCTATTACAGTATTTTCTGCCTGTCTTCAAAAAACTTTTCCTTGTCTATAGAACTGACAGTTATTTGCAATGAGTGGGTGGCCAGCATTATATGATTATTGTGCGGGTGCTTTAAAAAAAAGTGAGAGAAAGCGCTTGTGAGACCTTGTTTACTCTTTCCTAGACTTTTCCTGTGTGGAGCTATCGCCCCAGTGAGAGACTTTTTTTTTCTTTTCCGCTTTGCATAACTCAGAAAACGGCGGCAGGCTTAATCCATGTAATACACTGTGAAATCTGATTTGTGGTGACAATACCAAACTGAGATAAGATAGTATTGTAATTGTCTTGTGCTGCCAGTCAGGGCAGATTGAGATTGAAACACACACACACACACACACACCTGAGGAATTAATTATGGCTGCTGCGATTCTGCATACGAGGCGACGTTAGACTGGTTTTCAGGTACTGACTATTTTGACATCCTTGCAACTGTGAAACTGCCATTTTAGGTGCACAAGAACTGAACCACAGTTTTTTCATGGCAACCAACACATTATCTATACTGGGAGTGAGCACTCCAAAGCACTACAACATTAACTTGGTTTGTAAAACACTTCACTGCAAGGATCAAATGATGCAAATAAACAATGTTAGCCTCAGTTATCGAGGGTGGTGTCTTATTCTGGCTTGCCAGCCTCCATCAGCGCATCTTTGTGAGATTGCGAGGCGCAGAACCGAACACACAAAGGAGTGCGACAGCTACTTTGAGTTCCCTCCTCTCATTAATGTCTAAATTGTATAGCTGACGGGCTGGGGTGTGTGGAGCTTGGCAGGGCCCTGCTCTTTGGGACTCACCAGCATCACTTGGACAGATGGTGGGGGGAAGCAGCTGTGACTAAGGGATATGCAGAGGAGCCAGAGAGCGAGCTGCAGCCACAGTGCTGTGGCAATGACACAACCTCAAGATGGAGGTTGAGAGCAAAGTAAGAAATGGAAAACAATAGACAGTGAGCCCTGTAGCTCCACCATGTCCCACGCGCCACTGGGAGACAAGCTGCTCTCTACATCCCTGACGTGAAGCAAAACTTGCCGCCTCCACCATCCCGCGCAGACACAGTGCTGGGCTTCAATCGCTCGCATCCCCTTTCTTCCCATTTCATTCAGGCCTTCAGAGCCCCCAAACCAATCCAATAACTTCCTCCCCAAAGCTACCTTAACTAGCTTCCTCTGATATCTCCAAGCACCAAAAATATAGTCCAGGAAAACTTTAGGCTCTTTCCTCATCCTGGTTGATGTGCTGTTTGGCAGGAGGGATGCATAAGAATGAGTCCAACTGGGGGGGGGGTCTAGCTTGAGAAAAGAGCTGGCATTTGCAGATAGGCAGGCACAGACTGATGGAGTCACTCTGAGGGGTTCTGAGGGAAATTTTCCTCGCTTTTCTTGGGGGGTAAATCATGCTGTATGGTAAAGGGACGAGAGCATTGAGGCACTGTGGGCTGAGGCACAAGGCAGCCGCCTGAGCCTGGGACTTCTGCTGAGCACAATATTAACATGCGCCAAAATGTCTGCTCTGGCATGTGATTTTGTTATCTGTTGCCCTTCTTTTACTCCTCACTTGACTTTGGAGCATATTGAGGCTAGATAACTTTTTTTGCCTGTACATTTTGTGAATGTTCCACAGCTCCTCAGAAAAGGGGGAAACAAACATGCCGCGTGTCTGTTTATCCTCAGGTATTCTGTTTGATTCAAAGATAAGATGCATTTTCAGCTATTAGCACTAAACAGCAGGCAAAACGGAGTCAAGCCGCATGTCCTCCAACGCTTTCCCAGCTCTCTCAACAACACACGTCGCTTCTTTTATTTTATTCCTTTCTCTTTTTCAGGAGCGTGGCAGATGTTCCCCACCCAAATGTTTGAAGTTCTTTTGGGGGCCTTTTTAGGACGACAGCGCGAGTTGTTCTGCTTGAAAAACAGCCATTTCTAATTAAACATGGTTTCCAAATGAAGGGGTAAACAGAAAAGGCTCCAAATGGGCGTCATTAGGGGCTCATGTTAGAGCACACAGGTTAGGCCCCCACTCTCATTACGCGGGGTCTGTTCACCACACACGCACAAAAATTCTGACAAAACAAACCAGAGGCTAGCGCACATGTGCCGGTGTGCGTGTGTGTATGCATTTATCTATGCATGCCTGTGTGGGGTTTTTTGGCGTTTATGTGCTTGTACGTGTATGAGCCTGCCTGAGAGAACAGGCTTAATCTCATTTACAGTCCACGGGGTCACTTATTGACTGAATCAAACCCCCTGACAGGACCCAGACGGAATGGAAGCTTAACAAGATTACTGTTATATATAGCAGCGGTAATGGGAACCTCTCTGGAGATTCTGGCGCTGCTGATTTGTGCCCTGCTACCCAGATTTGAGCAGAAATGCCTAACATTCAGCACACAGCCTCTCTCCGCCGGGAAACTCCTGATGCATTACAGCTGCAACGGATCAATCAATCTACCTACTCCCAGCTCTCCCATCTCTCCACCTGCTGCCTGCCAGGACAGTGATTCCTCAGAGGACTGTGCCTGAGGCTGCACTGTCTGAGCCTGTACTGCCCATGCATGCTTGTCCACCTCCACCACCAGTTAGAGGAATCACTGGCTGAATGGGCAGCCTCTCTACCACATTCTCCTGTCCCTCCCGTGCACATATTCAGGGTCTAAATCCAATCGCGCAACAGATTGCTGCTCTCCAGCGCGCTGCTAGTCAAGTCAGTTTAAGGCAGAGGAGCTAAGGATCGCAGGAGGTGGGAGAAAGGAGGTTCGCATTAGAAAATGCGGCGGCGCCACACTTGTTTTGATTAATGGACCTCTCTCTGCCCGTGAGTGACAAATTATCAGAAGGCTGGATGGCTCGTTCATCACTGTCAGCCGAGGCCTGCTAGTGTGGCGTCTCCTCCAGTCCGCCAGCCGGCCCCCGCTACCATCTCACCCTTATCGCTCCCACCTGGTCCTGGGGATTTGCAGGAGAAAAAGAGACGGGAGGAAGAGGTGAAAGGCCTGAGGGAGCCGCAGCTGAGACGCTGAGGTTTGATGGCGACAGTCACCATGCTGGCAGTCATTATGGAAACGGACGCCGCACTTATCCTGAGATGTACTGTATGTTTACTCAGATGAAATGATGGTAAATGCCTGCAAGCAGGCGCGATCATCCACCGAACCATTATCACATGATTGAAGTTAATTTGGAAAAAGGAACACTGGGAGACAATAAGAGTCTTCGTGTTGAACAACTGAATGGCAGATAGTGGAATTTTTGTTTTGTATCTCAGCCCAGGGCTCTGCCTGGCCTCTAATTAAGCAGGTAGAGAGCGCTTAAGCAACGGGAATCTTATCTTTGCTTTTGCCAGGCGACAGATAGTGTTCAGAAGCATAAACACTAATTAATTACCAAGAGTGTACTTTACTGTGAGAAGGCTTCTCTGCTGATGCCGTTTGTGACGGGCATTACAGAGATACAGATGGAGACAGAAGCTACACACATAGATACACACACACACACCATAAAATAAGCAAAACTCTCATTTCCATTTTTACGGTCTGTCTCCTTTTTCATATTCACTTTCTCTCTCTCTGGCTCATGCACCCACTCCCACCTGGACAGGGGAGAGAAGGTAAAGTAGTTGTTTTTCAAGTGTGGTACTATCCTTTGACACAGACAGCAGACCAAGCTGAGCCGGTGATGGATGGGAAGTGGACAGCTGTCGACAGGCAGGAGGACGGCGGGGCCGTGAGCACCCGACGGAGACACACCTAATTCCCAGGTCTTATTTTGTCAATAAACAGCAGCCAGTGGCACTGAATTAGAGGGCTTTATTGACTATGCTGCCTGGCCTGTGTCAGATGTCAGCTGGTGACACAGCGTGATGTCCAACATTGACACTTTCTCTGAGATTACAGAAAATAGAAAAATCAAAAGAACATTGCAGAAGCAGAGAAAATAAATAAAGGAGGGGAAGCAGAGGGAGGATTTGGCGAGAAATACAGAAGGGAGAGAAAGACAGGGTGAGATTAGGGGAGATAAAAAGTGGCAGAGCGAGGACTACAATAGTCCTCAAAGCATTTTTCTCAAGTGCTCGGGTTATTATGTCTTGTTGGGCCAGCTGAATGTGAGCTTAAGCAAAATGTAAAAATGTAAAAAATCAGATGTGACAAATAGTAGCAGTAATTGGCAGGTTTCACTTTGTTGTCTTTCATGTTTATTCTTGCCACTAGACAAGTCAGGATAAGAAAAATCTCCTCTCCCCCATCTCTTTCTTGTGAGTGAACAAATCCTCTAACCAGTGTTTGTTTTCGGTCGTCTCTCCTGCAGTATGTTGTCTTTTGTTTCACTTCAAACGCCACTGCATCATCTGTTTTTCTCCTGGAGAGACGGAAACAAACAGAACCACCAGCTTAGCCGGCTTTCCAAAGTAATTGGTTTAGAGTCATTCCTTGAAGTGGTTGCATTTTTTGACACGGTGATGCTTATTTTTTTTTATCTATTTACAGTCTTTTAAACAATCTAAAAGAAAAATATATTTTCTTTTACCTGCAGATAAACATATTGGTGGCACCAATGTATTTGTTTAGAAATGGTGTGTTCATTAGTGTTTAAAAATGTATGACATTTTGGTACATTAATTCCCTCTAGCTCTATCATAACATTCACAGCAATAAAATACAATAAAATACATTACATTTGTGTTACAAATAAAATGCAGTCGTAATTGGTTCATCGTCCCCTAGTTAACCAAACTATTTGAATTCAGTTTTTCAGTGTTATGACAATATTATTAAAGTACTTGAAGAGACACAACAGTAGATGAATTAGAGGACTGAGCTGTGGATTGTTTCTTTTTTATTCAAGTGGAGAAGGTATGAGTAATCACAGAACTGAGGCATTGAGAGGGGCCAGTGTCAAAAGTACAGCCAACCAAAAAAGAGAATATTATAACTAAAGGAAAGTGAACCTGAGCCTTTTCTCTGCATGGTAACCCTGTTATTTTGCAAAAGATAATAGGCTTGATGGTAATGAGGTTGACATTTCAGGCATACTTTCCGTGACAAAAGAAGAGAACCATAAGAAAAGCATGTCATGCAGAGGCTAAGGTTTAACTTTAACTTCTGAAATAAGATAAGATTTAACAAAACATAAAATGACTTGTGATTTTATCTTTTTAAAAATAGGCTGCAACAGTGCATATGTGATAGATTTTTCCTGTCACTTTAAAACATGCTAAAACATACAGAGATGGGACAGTTTTATGGGCATGGTTGGATTAACCTGCAAGGGTTGGAGCTAAAGGACCGCAATGTGTCCCCCTTGTATTGATAACACATATTAGGCCGACCTAATTTAATACTTTGTTTCTTAAAAGAGTGGAATGTTGTGACTAAAAGTCTCTGCTTCTCTACAAGCTACAATTATTGACAGCGCGAGAAATGCAAACAGGGACGGCCTCCCTTGTGTGAGGTCTTGGTTGGCTACTCAGTCAATCATTCATGAATCCCACTGGTTTATTAGTTTTAGGGTGCCGTCCTCTGCACCCTTTTTAGACGCATTCACTTGTATTAGATGGAGGCGGGATCGAGAGGAACTACTAGTGTTGAATTAGTGCGCATTGCATGGCTGTTGTGGCACCCATTAGGAAAGAGAATACAAAATACACAGTTAATTTCATACTGCATTTGAATAATATTAGAATGCTTAGAAAGTGAATTCATTTGCTCGTTTTAAATATGTAATAATGATTTATTAAGCTTGCTGATTCTGAATTAAGTTTTGTGGCTGGTCTATTGACTGGCCGCCACCGATTTGGACAAGATAAAATAATAAAGTTTAGTTTGATAAAGGTCAAGTAATACATATTCCCAATTTTCAATTTGTTTTCTGTTTTACTTTCCTTTCTTGTTTTTGGAATGATAGAACAGTTGATATATACAGTGCATTAAATTAGTGTAGCCTCTTATCTATTGCTGCTTTATGTTATTACTGCATAAAATGTGATTTTTGGAGCACTGAGCCAACTAAAACAGAACTGTTAGCTCCAGTTACCGTTTGGACGCAACTGTCACTACAGTTTTGTAAGCCCCCTCCCAGACTTAAACTTGACTTGACTCTGGAAGGAGAAGCATGATGAGCTACACCTTATAATTAAAAGCAATCCAATGCAATAACACCACAAATTAAAACTACCATAAGCTGCATGAACACTGACAGTCTCAACCAAAACCGAACATTATAATATACACCCTACTCTGCATCGTACTGTATGGTTTTATTAGGGCGCCCCTGCATTCCTTTCATGAGGATGATGCCTCTTACGGAAAATCAAACAACTTGTGCAAAAATCTTTTTTATATATAATATCTTTTTAATAACAGGGTTTCATTAAAGAAACATTTGTATTGTTTTTTTAATTATTAGTATTAAAAATGCATTAATCACGATGAATGATATGTGAGAGATGAAACATGATGAGGTGTCCCAAAAATAATGGATGCTGCTGAGGCGGAGCCACTCCACTTCATCATTCCCTCCACTGAGTTCATTATTTTTTCATGTTGGGACTCGGGACATTGCACTTTTTGTGCTTATTTAATAGCCACTTACAAAACTTCAGATTCTTTTCACTTATTCATAAGTTTTGGTTTTATTATCACTTACTGAGTTTAACTGTTGTGTAAGGCACAATGTGAAAAGTCTACAGGCTGATAAGTATTGTTTTTGAACAGTTAAACTGTTGACTGGAACTAGTGTATATACGGTACACTGCATATATAAATAAGATTGATATGATCTTAAAGGACCCCTGTTTGAAACAATTATTTATCTATTTGTATTTTCTGTTGCGGATTGTTTAAGAAATGTCACAAAATTGGAATATAGTGTAGTGAAATATTTTACACAACTTGCTCTAAAATACTGCATGTTAACGAACCTTCTCTGGTTTGTGATGATCAGGCCATTGAAGCTCTAAAACACCCCATCATACAGCACCATGGTAATGGTACACAGACCTTGACAATTTTGAAGACTTCAAAAAAAAGTGATGCAGATGTTCTTCAGGGAACTCTACAGGGATCTAGTTGCTTCCACGATCTAATTATGATCATTAGCACACAGTGTGACGCTGAGCTGCACCTACACTGACACCCACCAGATGGTTGTGCTCTGGATGCCAAAGCTGGGCAGTGGTCCTCTATCCCAGCAGGTGGCCTCTCAACCACCCTCTGACTCACCTGGCTGATACATTAAATACAGAAATACAATAACTCATAACTGGTAAAACCTCTCTGTGGGTTTGCCACAATGAGAGACCCCTTTTCACATCACACACAGTCATTTGATCCATTGTTTCCATACAAGATATTGATAGTGGAGCTTTAAAGGAAAATATAGATTGAAGTGGCGACAGATTTGTATCTAAAAAATCAGTAAGAAAGAAGTTTGTAATGATGCATGCAGATATGGCTCAAAGTGTCGAGGTTAAACTGGATTTGGGGATTGGCTCACACCAGCTAAAGAAGATATGTAAATTGGGCTGGATTTTTATAGCTCGGAAGAGCTTGTGAAGTTTTACTCATTTTATTGGGGATAAAATTCACGGTTGGGCTGAGGTAGTAATTACAGTCACCGGACCCTCTCTGCAAACACTGCTGCTCACAGGAGGCTTTAATGCCAATATTTTATACCCAAATATTGTCACTGCATCTGAGTTAAGATAGAACAAAGCCCTCTGGCTTTCAAACTGTGTTCCAAACTGGGAGCAGTCCAGACATACAGGTTGGACTTGCATGGGGAGTAATTCTTTGAGAGTATTAGGCAAACAATTTAACTGCAAGCAATGTGCCAAAGTCACAAATGAGCATCCACTGCAGCCAAGTGGACATTCGGTTGCCAAGCACAACTAATTATAGGGTGAGTTTGGCCAACATGTTCAAATGATTTATGATAATGAGAATGACAATAAACCTGCTACTGTCAAATGGTGGGTCTGACCATGGCATGTCAATTTCATCTGCCCTTTCTGTAACATGGTTGAAGGGAGAGCAGCGGATATGGGAGGGTACTTTGCTTTTACACCTTCAGCACCCACTCGAGAGTTTGTCTCTGGAGACCTTTTGAATATAATGCAACAGAATGTGACTCATGGGAAGTCGTGTCTACCTGATGTTTCCAAGAGTTGTGCTCATATTCTCAGATAACCCTCTGCCAGTGCCTGTCTGCCACTCGCTATGTGAGTGGTCAGATGCACTGACAGAACACTCGCCACATCACCTCTGCCAATTAGACACCAGCTGAGGAGTGATAGAGAGTGAGGTGCAAGAGAGAAAGAAAACAGAGAAAAGGAAGGAGAAATGCCAGCTCTTAACAATTTAGCATCGGAGCCCAGGAATAATAGCCCTGGTTTGGATGAAGTTAATTGGAAGTACAGTATGACTTGCTACAGTATGGCCTATTCAATTACAAGCTAATTAAGTAATACACTGAGTCTGGCTGTATCCTAAATACAAGAGTTACATTCAAATAATACTACAGCATGTGTTGTAGGTTTCTGGCTTATGAAATAAAATATACCTGCACTTGTAATAAGAAGCAGCTGTCTTAGTGTCACTTTAGCATGGAACAGTCAGTGTGACATGGCACCTGGGGCCAAATGAAAGTTCTGGGAAGTCGATCAAGGAGGAGTGATATAAAGAAAAAGTGGTCAAAATATGGTCAAAGTTTTTCTTGGTTTTCTTCTTGCTTAAATCCTGTTTTCTCTACGACCGAGTAGTCACATATCTGCAGCGATAAACACTCTAGTATTAGTTAGTATTTTCTGAATCTGCAGTGAGAGGCTGCCTGAACGCTGTGGGGAGAAGGACTTGCCTTCCAGTCTGTTTTTGTTTCGTTCATCTAATCAACACATTCGGGAAAGGACACGTTTGAAGTGTTTCCAAAGACATACCAGACTTCAGATAAACAGTGTTGGCATACAGTTTGACACTAATCGCTGTCCACCTTCGCTGTAACTAACTGGGAAACCTTAATGCTCCCCTACAGTGGATCCAGTGGAGTTCTGGTCTCTCATTTGTGTTTGTCATTCAAAGGCTGCCACATTACTGTACATGGACTTGACTAACCTGGCTTACCAGGCTAAGCCAACTAGCATGCTACAGCTGATAGACAACAACTGGTGCACTGCCAAAATGGGTCAAACTCTGTAATTTCTGTTCGGCCGTGTGAGTAGTAGACATAATTGTGTGGGTCACAGGACGTACCGTTCCAAGGAAGTTGCATACTAACTGTATTGAACGGTTCGGGACGAATACATGTGCTGTTACACCCCTATTCTTTAGCATTATGTGTTTGAGATTGGACATGTTATTGTTTCTTGCCATGCTTTTCTCTGTCATCCCTTGATTGTTGTTGCAGTAACGTCATTACCTTTTTCAGTAACGAGTAGTGTAAGGGGTGACAATTTGAAATTCATGAATCACATTACGGTTACCAATCTCAGTAACGCCCTGTTACTTTGGGGGTCGTTTTTTTACCTGGAATTTGATGACGGGTCAGCTTGAATTTAGTGGATAGTAGTGCGGTATGTGTTAGCTTGGCACAGGGGTTGGAAAGCGCACCTTTGATGGAGCTGTGCTGAGTAACAAAAGTAATGTAATGAGTAACATAATGGATTACTTTTGCTGTCGAGTAATTATTAAAGTAATTTAACTACCCTTAAATGACTAATATGTAATGAGTTATTGATTCCATTTTTCAAGCAACACTGCTGCGGACCCCTGACAAGAAATCTTTGATGAGCACATCATCCCTTTGATGAAGAGAGGTGACCAGCACACTGTGTATGAACTCATATACTGTATATACTGTATGTGACACTGGAGATTTCTTGGTTGTGTGGGACATAACTGTATTTGCAGGATGTGGTGGAGAGAAGAAGAGAAAAGAGACCAGACTGGGCTTTGTTGATTAGCCTGCATGTTCAATAAACAAAAGAGGGTAAAAAAACCCGAAAAATTTAACTTTTGTTATGCTCAGTACTTTGTGTGCATCAGAGTTGTGATTTCTTTATTTTCATTCTTCTAAGAGCTTTGTTTAGACATGATTTGAATGTAACAGCATCCTATTGTGTCCTATTTGAATATGAGAGGCTACCTTTGTGAGGATCTGCTGTTCTCTCACAGTAACAAAAGAAAAAGAGAGATGAGACTGCAAGGGGGTGGGAAAACTTTTATTACCAAATCAAAGCTCTAATAAAAGTTGCAGCACGGAGTGTTGAGCCTCATTCATTCTGAGAGTGCAACATCCCAGAAATCATTTCCAGTGTTTTCCAGTGGGGCTGGCAGTGCACCGAACTGGAACAAAGGAGGCGCAAGAGAGAAACACAGCTCCTGTATTTGGATATGATGGCTAGAGGCAGTTATTAGGGATTTATTGGTATTTTGATTTTGATATATTGAAATTAATTAATTTTACATTGCATAGAAGATTAACCTTTGTTTATCTTCTATCTACTGTCATTTACTTATAAACAGACTATTGTTATTTGTCCATATCTGTCTCTAGTGTCTGTGTTGGTGTGGCCTGGGAGTGTAGAAGTATTTTGCTGGGCTGACCTCGCGACCTCCCTGCTGCAGAACGATTGAAACACAATTGCCATGCTTTTCATTCAGCCATTGCAGCTTGTTTCCACTTCATTGTCAGGACGATGGGTCAAAGCTGTGTTGCAGATTAACTGTGCAAATAAATAAGAAAAGGCGAGTGAGCGGGAGCTTGGGTTGGGGCAAATCAATAGGGTCAAACGAGGATGGAAACCAACGACAGCGGGGGAGTGTGGAGGGGAACAGCAAGACGGAAGTGGAGAGCACTGTAGGTAATCAAGTGAGCCATCAGCTGCATGTTAAACCCACAGGAACCGTTTTCCCTCGAGGAAGTGATTGTTCAGGAGCACAGTGAGGGCTCATCTCCTCTGACTGAAGTCTGCATTAAGTGTCCCCACTGACCCTGCACACAAGACCTGAGGGGGAGAAGAAGCTCGGAAGTTGTGATGCATTGATTCAGCTGCTCTGATTGTTTTGTCTGTTCCTCTTTAGCTCATTTTCTTACTGTAAAGACAAGAAACAACATTAGCACACACAAGGACTCCTTAAGTTGGCCTCCATCTCCAGCATCAGACTCTGAGCGCCAGTGTTTGCTGGCTTTAACAGCTACTGATTGAGCTGAATGATTGAGCCGATTTCTGGAGCTAGCCCAGCCATTCCAGCTTTTATAATAAATAGACGAACACAACCTTCCCAAATGAAATTCTAATAAAGTAATTAAGAATCCATGGAAATTGCATGAAGTAAAGGTGAAATGCAAAAAAGATGCAATTACACATCTTTTCTCCCAAAGCCCCTGTTGTTTTCCTCTTCATTTCTCTCACTTGCATGTGCCATTTTAGAGCTTCAGACAAACAAACAAACAACGCTGAAAAGTGGTCGAGCAAGAAGGGTGTCGTTTCTGCAAAGCCCACAGCAGTGGCATAAATTCAATTGCGGCGAAATTCTGTTTGCAGCCTAAAAACAATGAGATGGGGTTTATTAAGTGAAAATGGGGAAACAGTGAGAGTGGAAAAGCTCTTCCAATTGCATTAGGACCGGATCTGGGAGAGCTGGTGCAATAATGGCACGGAAGGCCGGGTCAGATTACAACAGAATGGTAAAGGGTTTAGTGGACAAGGAAGGCCCAGAGAGAGCAAGACTGGCTGACTGAGAGGCTAAACAAAAATTATGAAAGATATTGGAAGTTTAGAAAATGGAGTGAATGGGAAACAGAAGGAGAAACAGAGGAACTCAGAAAAGTTGAATGCATTTGAACAACAAAGTCATGTGGAAAAGTGTATAATTCCTGATGGCCCACTGGTTTGATTCCAGCCAGTGTCCTTTGTTCCCCCATGTTCTATTTTGTCGTTTAGGTATGAGGATTTGTTGTGTAAGTAGTGGCTTTAAAACACACACAGAGGACAGAATTAAAGGTCTCATTAAATGGTGACATTACTTCCCTAATGTGAACATTATGTGTAATTCTTGGTGACATATTGTGTTGGGGCGGGACATAACACAGTGAAGGATCGATCTGAAGTGTAAACCAAAAGCCTAAAGGCAGTTTAATAAGACAGACTAAAAGGAGCGATTACTCCAAAATGTGTGATGATTTTGGTCGTTGGACATTTTGGTTGCACCACATACCGTTTCGCTGCCTTCTCTTTTTGAGCGTTTCATGTTTGTTGCACCTCTGACCTCACGCTACATCATTAATGGGTGGGATTGAGTGTGGTACCTGTGTCACCTGTAACCACGCCTAACAGTTATGTCACAGTGTACTGACATACCCTGTAGTACATGTCTACATCAATACAGCAAGAAGAAGAGAAGTTAATCCACTGGAGGTCAGCAAGATTTTAAGATTTTAGTGTTAAGTTGCAACTTGACTCCACAAAGTGCAACTCAACAGCAGCCAATCTTGGTTTTGCTGACCTCCAGTGGATCGACTTCTCACCTTGCTGCAGTGATGTAGAGGAGTGTGTCAGTACACTGTGACATCACAGTTGAGTTTAGTTGCAGGTGTAACAGAGCACAATGCTGACCGCACCCAACCACTTTCATTTATGTTGCTGTTTGTGGTGTAGAGGTGCAACAAAATCTGACCCAGAGAGGGCGGTGAAACACTGCTTTTCAGCTTGGTATGAAGTTAATTTTTAAGTCCCCATTTAGTTGAGTCTTTAAGCCAGAAATAAAGAAAGTATCTTCAAGAGTTTGGCCCAGGATCACAGTTTTGTCAGAGAGTGAAGAAATGTGATACATACAGCAAAAAGGTCAATAGAAAATGTCATGCCAAGTTTAACATAATTCAGTGAAATATATTTATTAAATATTCAAGCTATTGACAAGTAGAGAAAGTTAGAGGCAGCTGCTTAGTAATCCAAGGAGAATGCAGTCTCATTAAGCTGTACTATACGGAGGACCTTGAAAGCACAAAATGGCTCCAACAATGAGGTGAATCAGCCTCAACGATGCATCCCTGTAGGATGACTCTGGCTTCTCAATAGCATCCTGATGTCTGGCTTTGCTGCCTGGCTGTCTGCTCTCTGACCGTCCCTGACAGTGGAAGTGTCTGAGTGCCACTCACTCAGTGCCCTTGCGTCTGCCAGGGCGCGACATACACTCATCGATACGTGGAAAGATACTCTCTGTAACGGCCAGGGATAAAATTGAACTGATTTAATCAAGGCGTTCGATACTCACCTCACCTTCTGCCAAATGACAATGTGATTGAGGACATTAAATAGCAATAACAGAGTGCCACCGTGTGAAGATGAACTCCCAGGCAGCTGTTTTCAAATTGCCATCTCCATCTCTTAGGAGTTGCAGAGATGAAAAACAATGCTTCTCCTTTGTTGCTGATCTGGAGAAGGGAAATATTTCCATAGTGTAGGTACGAAGGGCTAAGAATAATATGTGTTTGCATGGTTTGGTTCCTTAAAACATCTCGTCCTCACAGATATTGCTTTGGGAGTTGGTTGTTTTCCAGACGTGACAAATTCAGTTGTCCTTCAGGAAAACAATCTTTATAATTAGCCTGTCATTGCAATTTATGGCAATGTTTACCATCACAGCTTATAGAGAAAGTCCTGTCAAGGTTGTGGTTGATTAGTTTCTGTTGTCGGCTATAGAAACGTTTCTAAATGAGAACTATCTAAAAAATATTTCCACGTTGCCCACCTGGGCCTTTATCTGCCTCAAGGATCTAAACTTATTCTGTTCTCTCAACAACATTGATTCGCCCCCTTTCCTATTTCGCAACAACTTCCTCTCACGCAGGATGTTGTTTTCTGGGCGGCGGCTATTATGGGCTGTTTGGTGCCGACCCGTGGGGTTGTGTGGTCTCTCATACTCCCAGCTCTTATCCAAAGTGATTCCGACAGGCACATTAAAATGCAAATTCTTGCCTGTGCACTCCTTGCCATTTTGTCACTTCCTTTCTCCTTGTGTGGCATGTTGAGGGGAAAGGAATTAGAGCGCTGGCCCTGGGGTTGAATATTCAAATGGCCACCTGATTTCCCAACAGAGCAGCACCGGCCAGGTTTCCATTTACATAGTTCCCTTTCCCCATTTACTGCCCATCAACGCCGACTAACTCAACCACAACTGTCCACTAGACCGTTCGCAGGACTTCCAACTCTGACTGTGTGACGAACATTCAAACAGTGAACTACCCACTTCCACCAACCGCATCGTGCTTCTTGAAAAGGCCCATTCACAAAACTTCACACAGCCAAAAGGGCATAAAAAAGTCATTATTAGAATAATGCTGTAGAAAACAGCAGCTCATTACCACTACTGGGTCTACATGCTTGTTGGTAGAGGTCAATGCTTTCATGTAACACTGGAGGGGTTACTGGGGTTTGACTGGCCAATTAGATATAATTAGTATGTAATGCTGAATATGAGCACAATAGTATAATATAGGTAATCAAGTCTATAATGAGCTGAATTGGCTGTCATCCCGTGCTCACAAGGAGAAAGATGCCCATCTGAACTTCTCTCTCCTTGAAAGTACAGAAAAAGATACTTATTGTAGGCTGATGTCTTTTTATCTCATAGATTTTTATTTGGTACAGTAAGTCTATGAGATTTTGCGTAGCTCCCTCTGGATCCACAAAAGGCTTATGCAACGTTCTTCAGATATGCAGTGGTACTCATCAAGACCTACAAACAGACTTTGATGTGAAAAACCGGTTGCCCTTTAAGTACTGATTCATCTGACCACGTAATGTCTGTCAATCAGGAGATGAAGATCCAGAAGAGAAGCTAAAAATTGGTGTAATGTGTGATCTGTGTTTTATTTTACTTATTATTTCTTTTTTGTTTCTTTCTTTCTTTTTACAGCCCTGCTAGAGAATTAGAACCAAGCCAGAAAGGATTTTATGAAGCAGGTAAACAAGGTGTTAAAGTAGTTAATGTGTGATGTATGGGTGACTTTATACAAATCTTTAGATTGAAGAAACAGCCTGATTTTTTTTTGTGTGTTGAAATTAGTTGAAACTTTAATTTCACATGGAGCTAACTACTAAGCTAACTACTTCCACCACGGAAGGTGTAACTATATGAAGTAAAAAACGAGGCCTACTAGTAGAGCAGGTAGAAACACACTCAGCAATGTGACGATAAGAAGTGTACAAAAATAATGTCTCCACTGCAAGCCTGTCTTCATTATGCCTGTCTCTGTCAATGACTGCCCTCTTCTCCTGCGTGCCCGAGCTGAATGGCTAATTACCTGGATAAGGTGCACGGGGAGCAGTCGACCACGGCAGCCACCTGTCGGCTGGAGCACCTCCAAATGACAAACGCCCGCGGGGCTGTGCTGCCCAGGTTGAGTCTGTGTTTTCCACTCTGTCGCCTTGCGCCGCACCTCAGCATGGCAGCATCAACCTGGGGAGCAACTGTTGTCTTTACTAATTTACCCAAAATAGCTGCCTGCCTCAGGCTCTTCCATGCTGCCAGTGCTGGTGAAGAGCATCTGTTTTGAACTGCAGGGGCAAGCGTAATCACACTGCGTGGTGGCTCTGGGCGTTAGCCGGGCTCCCAGCTAATAATACTGCATGTCTGGCTCTTTCTGACATATTATACTTCCTGAAAAGACTCCCCATAACACTCAGTGAATCAAGGAAAAGAGCCAGAATAAACTGAATCAATTTTTACTAACTGCTGCAGCGCAAAACACAACAAAAAAATCTTTAACCTTTCACTTTGTACTGTAGCCAGGGTAGTTATTGCCATCCATAAATAATGATGTGGTTAAGGTATTGATTGACCAGAGGTCAAGAAATATGAAACATTTTGAAGGCCTGAATTAGTTGGAGTACAACTGCTCTAAATGGAAAAAGACTTTTTTTACATGTGTTTGTGTGTGTGTATGCACGTGCTATGAGCATATGCGTGAATGTGTGTTTTTTGTGTGTGTGTGCTTTTGTGTATCTGTCAAGCAGAGGAAACTGGTTGAAGGCTGAGATAGAGAACAGAGTAAATAAAAACTTCTGGAGCAACTGTTTGGGTTGATGTGTGACTGGCTGGCAAACCAGAGGAAATCAATATCACTCCTCACTTTGTGTGTGGTGTTCTCTTGCCTATTGCTATAGCCAGTCTGGGGATGACTCAAATACAATAATTAGCATCCACAGAGAGAAATGTTTCTTTCAGTTTTCAGCAGCAGCTCTCCCGATTCCCTCACTTCTAAAGCAGGAGTATAGAGCTGTCCAAGGATATCTCACTGAAATCTTTACTGGTTCAGCTCAAAAGCCTGCTACAGGCTTTGTAGTGGATGTTTTCAGAGTATTTGGTCAAATGTCACGGACACTTTCAAGCCCCAGTATCTTCCCTTCTCCACTGTAACCTGATAAATACAAGCATGGAATTTTACTAAGAAGAAAGGTAATTTGTGGAGGGTATTGCAATGTAAATGTGTTTTGGTCAGCCAAGAGAAAATAAAAAAGGTTTTTAAATCTGTCTCTTGAAAGTAGTATGATGGTACCAAAGTACAGCTTTATTGTTTTGTAATAAAACCTAATTGTATAATGTGAGGTAGCTCTCAGATGAAACGTAACAGCACTGAAACAAAATTACCCACCATTAAATCTAAAGCACACACGGATCATTTCAGTCTGGATGGGATGAGGGAAAACATCAGGACTTCAGGGAGAGAGAATTGTTTGGAGAGCCTTTATAAGCGTTTAAGTGTAAACATGTGCGCACATGTCCAATGTGACTCTGATGGCCTGAGCCTTTGAGACCCCTCACCTCATTGGTTAATGCGCACACACACACACACATACGCGCAGACACAGCCCAGTACGTGTCCAGATGAGAGGCCATTGCAAAGTGACAGTGGAGGGATTTTGGAAGCAGGCGGAGGGCGGGAGGAGTGCTGCTTAATGTGGCATCTGTCGCACAACAGTGTGTTCCAGCTGGAACAGAGGGCTCCGGGCCACTGGGGCCTGGTGTAAAATATACTGTGGAGAAGGTCACTTTCCACAGCTCTACTGAACCAGGCCACGATCCAGACTGCTGCGAGTGCTGGCTTCCAGTGATGCGCCTGCAAACACAAATAACAACATGCTAAGTCCCTGAGGTAATAATCCACACCAGGCAATGAGAGAAAGGATGCCACAAAATCACAGAGAGATGTTTATGAAGACATAAAGACACACTGGGAGGTAATGTACAGTGTGCAGTTCTGAATTGACTGAAACTAGTCAGATTGCAGGAAAGGCAGGTTTTAAGATGTGTTCAGACTGGACACAAATTTGAGACGGCATATAAAGTCTATGCATTTATGTGTCAGTTCATCTGTTCAGGTGTTCAGGTGTTACTGTATGTATGCTCACACACTGGCCTGGCTTACTGGAGTACTTAAATGGAAGTTAGCCATCGTTAACAGTATTAGTTCCACCTGTGCTTTTCCTGCTATAATGAGTCTGCTGTGAAAAAGGACTATGTAAAGACATGAGTGCACAGGAGCCAATTAGCAATGGGGGGGTGCGAATAGACCTTTTTCACAGCAGACATTGTGACTTGCCATAGCAGGAAAAGCACAGGTGTAATTAATAATATTAACGGTCTCTCTGTTCTAAGCGTCCCAGGAAGCGGTTCCATTGAGCCAGGATCTCCTCCAAGTAGAATGATTCAAGATTCAAGATTTTTATTGTCATGCGCACAACAATTACATGGAAGCAGTCGTTGGCGATGGTATTCTTAAGTCACAGGCTCGCTCTAATAATGCACAAAAATATGTATCACACAAGTAAAGGTCAAGACATAGGAACAGAATATAGTATACAAAATAAAATACAACGCACAAAAAAATATAAACATATAAATAGAATATAAATAGAAATATAATGCAAATAGAAATATAATACTATTGAGGCAGGTATGAAGAAGTGAGAGAGGTATAAACGGTAGTTATAAATATATATAAATGTATATAATGGAGATGTAAACAATATAGACAAAGATGTAAAAATATAGAAACAGGGATGTTAACAGGTAGTAACCAGCAAGTAAGAGCAGTGGGGTAAAGTGACAAGTATTAGTAAGGTGCAAGTGAAGTGAAGTGACAGTAATGAGCTTGTGAGCTCAAGAGCTCAAGAGTTCAGCAGTCAATGCAGCTAATGAACTAATCACTAATGTTCTCAAATCATCATCATATCCTTTATTTAACCAGGTAAAAGTCTCATTGAGATTAAAATCTCTTTTTCAAGAGTCACCTGGCCATGAGAGAAGCATAAACATTGTTACAACAATAAGTTAATATGAAATAAGATCAAGGGGAAAAAACCATTCATGATGCAGAAACAGGTACAATGTCTAAAAAAGATTTCCATGAGAGTTTAGTAGCAATCACATTGACCAAGAGTACTATTTTCCCGATCCTTTAAAATTGACTGAAATTCCCCCATGGCAATCAGCTCGTGCCCACACTTGTGCTTTTCCTGCAATGACAAGACAAAATGCCTGCCATGAAAAAGGTCTGTTAAGGTGAAGAACACATTATCATGTTTCAATCTGGGCCAAAAAATTGCACTCGCCCACAGTGGCATGACTCATAAACATACAGAGATGAAAAAGGAGAAGAACTGGAGGAAAACAACAGAACCGGAGTTTCTGGTGAGTTCTGAGAGCAGCAAAAAAAAAATCATATTGATTCTAGTGGGAATGGTATTTTTTGCATTTTTTTCACTGAAAAAAATATAAAAATGATGACGTGATTTTTGCTGGGGTCTGCACCAAACACGCATGTTTCCTTACATCTGGAGAATGTGATTTGTAGGCCGGGGCATCTCTGTAGCATCACAATGCTTCATTTATAATGTGCGCTTTCTTATACTTCTTTCTCTTCTTTCTTCTTCTTCTTCCTATACTTCTTTCTCTGCGATTTCGATAATATTTCGATTAATTGTTCAGCCCTAGTGTATATTACTATCCAGCTGCAGCTAACGTCTGCTGGGTCAGTACACTGGCTGTTCTGGGCGATTAACAGGAAAGCATTGCAGCGGGCAAATTCAGGCGAATAAGGTGAAAATTCGCTTCACGTTCAATCTGAGACACAAGCTGCCATGGCAATTTTTGACCTCAGCGCTCCGTACGTTACTCCCTGTTTCGGTCACGCAGTTACATACTGAGTGCTGAGGTCACAAATGGGGCTGTGGCTCCCGGAGACAGGGTGCCATCATTATTCTGCATGGGCTTTCCATTTTACTGAAAGTCAAACGATTAGATGATCATCATCATCACAAAGATCAGGCATCTAACAGCTCAGAACCACATCTCCACAGAGAATTAATTGCTCAAAAGTAATTTCCTTCCTGTCTTGAGAAATGCCCAGTGGTTTGCATCTTATCTTTCTTCATCACTGATTTTATCACTGTGGCACATTTTTACTGTCTCTGTGTTTTGGCAGAATATGCATACCTCTTGGTCTCTCATACTCAATACAACTTCCCTATTGGATTAATTTGCTTGTTATTACTTCCATGCCTCTGACCTCAGTTATGAACAAATTGGCGAGAAGCTTGAAATGTGACTGCTAATAGGATATCTAATTCCATTATTAATGCATCCGCCACTGAATGCAAAACATTTGTCTCAACTGTTTTCCTACTCTGGTCATTGATTTCATCTGCCATGCAATCAAGCACTGTGCTTTCAGGTGTGTATGGCCCTGTGTGTATATTGTAGGTTGGTCATATGTGGTCGCTCATATCACAGTTTTTGGCCTGGCTTCTCTCATAATATCATCAAATCCTTAGCAGAAATGAACTATTACAAACCCACTGAACCATCACAGAAAAAAGACCAAAGGAAGAAGATTGCAGAAAAATTGAACATCGAATTAGTGATGTCTAAGTTTTATTATAGCTCTCATCCACCCATCCATCTTCTAAACCAGTTTTCTCATATCTTGGTTGTTTGGTGGTTGTTTGTCTGCCATTGCGTCCATGGAGCTGCCCGCAGTGTGTGCAGGAGCAGTGATTGACACTCCGTCGGACACTCCTCCTGGCTCTGATTGGCTGTTTTGATTCGGGAGCGGTGGATTCTTGCAAATGGCCTTAGGAGCAGTAGGTGGAGCCAGAGGAGCCAGATTTTTGAACAGATGATCTGTCTCATGTACTACTGTCAGGACATAGTGACAGCTTTAGCAAATATGACAAAAAGTTATTTATATATGGGTTACTGACTTCAGCTTTAAATGCCAAGACGTCTCCCCATTTTGTTTTGGGCTAAACATCAGAAGGAAGTCATCCATGGACAAATAAAATGTATATGAATATAAATTGTTGGGGTTTTCTTTCCACTTCATGTGCATTGTGGAGCAAAAATCACCACATTTCAGGAGTGTTTCACATAAGTATGAATTTGAGTTTCAAAGATCCATTCTTGACCTATGCAAAAACAAACAAACAAAAAAACAATCTCACCTCCTGGCCCCTTTAGCAGCTGTTCTGGAGATTTTGATCCAATCACATGATCTTCCTCAGCAAGTATTCCCCCTTATGGCAAGATATTCAAGATTGAACTCTGAAACTCAATCTTTTAGCTAATATGGACGCAAGTCCTCCAAGACCTGGAAATTGACAAACTCCATCTGCTGAGGACGATTGTGTTATACAATCAAAAGCTCCAGAATAGCTACTAAATGAAACTTGTGGTCATTCATAAATTGTATTTCATGATATTTATCTAATCTGTCCTGCTCCTAACTTTCTTTACTTTTCACTGATGATATCAAACAAGCAAGTTAATCATACTGTACAGTGGATATAGAGTTGATGCTTTCATGGTTAGTTTTTCCAGTAGTTTCAAAGTTCAGAGTTTTATCATGAGCGATCAAAATAGCTTTTAAATTGTAGGTAACAATAGAAATGTGTCTGAAGAATGTGGAACTCTTCTTGTAATTGCTGTAAAGCTTTTTGCATGTCACATCTGATTTAATGGTCTATGATGGTTCCACTTATTTGGGGTATCTTTATTCTTAGCCTCGCAGTTACATAATGCCATTACATTGCCATACCACAAGGCTCACAATACCAAGTAACAAATGATCCTTCTGAAGAAGCAATAACCTTGGTTATGGTTATAGCTATTCCCCAATGATGTCATCCTGCAACAGGGAAGTGGGAAACAAAGAAGAAGAGTTCACAAACTCCTTTTGTCAGAACGCCATCTTGCACCCAAAATTATACGGAACAACCCACATTTACACTTTTTTTATCCTTGTTGCTTTGAATTAAAAGAAAGATCATAAAACAGCCCGACTGAGCAAATGTTTTCATTCTTTTTTAAATAAATGGACATAAATTTTGAGCATCACAGGCAGTCACATTTGAAAGAAGCAAAAAATGGACTAACAAACAATATTTAGTGTGCTGTTTTGCTGCGAGCCTCTGAAGCTTTAATCAGATTCCACCGAAAGTGGAATTCATCTTTGATTCAAAGAGCTTTGGACACACACGCACTTCTGATGGGAATCACTCCGATTTCACTTGGCAATTTCAACCGGAACAGCTGGCCTCTATATCAAAAGAACAAGTGATCCTGGAGAAGGGGAGTTTGCGCAACCGCCATGTTGGTGCAATCTAAATAGCTTTTTGATTTACACAATATTTATAAGACAGGGTTTGCTTTTGATGCATCCTGTACTCTTTCAAAGGCACTAAATTCTGTAGCCAGGAGAGAACTTGTTGACTTATCCCAGAAGGCACTGACTGAATGCAGAGAGGACCTGGATCTGTTGTGTTCATTGAGGTTTGTTTATATTGTTTATTTATGCATTCGGGTTTGTGTCGAGATCTGACTCTGATGCATGTTGTATGAGCAAGCACAACGCATTCAGAAGGTATTAGAACCGTGATGTGTTGTTTTGTTGTTTTGGCTCTTATTGAAATTAAATAGTAAGTATGCCTAACCATAACCCCAATGATTTTCATTCTTAAACGGTAGAACAAATACATTTCCATTCTACATTCTCAATTTAGTACGTTTCCATAATGTTAAAGTTACAAAATGTTATTTTTGTAGCACACAGTGCACAATGACTAAAAGACATCACAGTTTTTCAGGGCTGCCAGTCACAGTTTCTTAATGACTGACTTTCACAAAAAGCTGCAATCCACTGCCATCAATGACAGCCATCTATTTTCCTGAACAAAGACTGAAAACTTTTCCTATAGGAGAAAATGTCTACAGTGCATTGCCACAAGGATGTTTTTTTGGGGGGGCACTTCATGGTTCTTTTTTGTCTCCTAAGGAGGAAGATTGACGGAAAGCACTTCTTGTCTTCTGGAATTAGCCCTGGGTGCCCTTTTATATCGCCTGCTCTAATGGCAGTGAATTATGCTGACAAAGTAAGTGCTGCAAAGGCCGTCAGCCAAAAGAAGAGACTTGTTGAAGTTCCCATAAAATTTCAGGAGAACAGAGGAGAGTACATTGAATTCTCCTTCCACATCCCTTGGGTGAGGAACAAAGCTGGGTGTTAAAGTTGGTCTTGGCTGTGAAAATGCGGTGAAAGCAGCCCGGCTAATCCTGCAGTGAGCCATTGTGACGCTAATGATACACCGCGTGTACTTCTTCTGTCTGGTCCGACTGACCCTGACTCGCTCTGATCAGGCTTTAAGGAAGCTGAGGATTACATCAGCTTTGTTTGTTTGCTGGAAGGGGAGAATGCAAGGCGCAGAGACCTTGTTCTTGGAGAGAAGCAGACAAGGGCATCTTTCAGAGCTATCTCCCCTCCCTATAGAATATAGATTTTTCATCACCTGTCCACTTTGTTGGTGTATCCATCCTAAAGCAACACATTACATTAGAGTCTACATGCCGATTTTGTACATTATTCAAGAACACAATGCTGTATTGTATCATTCTTCAGTGCTGTATTGTATCATTCTTCAGAGAAACTGGGTACGTCCCGCAGTGTTTCATTTTTGAAGCATCATAGATAAATGAACGTCTGTAAAAGTTCCAGCACTCAGTTTTTACTCAGGCAGTTACAGAACTTCTTGTTCGCTCCATATAAATTTCTACACATAATCATTATTTCTGATGCAGTAGGAAAGGGACTTTATTTAGAACCACTACTGACACATTTTTACTTTTTTAACACCTAACTGATATGAAATAACGTAAAGCTGTGATAATGGTTCATAATATAACAGCCTATATGGCTGGCACATGGACAACCCATGCAACTCATGAGAATAAACAAAGAGTTTTAAAATGACAAATGTTACTGTAGGGTTAACAAAATAAAAGAAATAAAACATACAACAATAAAAGGAAGATACAAGAAACAAACAATTTATAAAACTATGAGAAAACATTCAATTAAAAGTAAAGTACTATTTTTGACAATATTTTTATTCAGCCCCACCTTCTTAGTACATCAGCGTCGGCCAGAGTCCTGCACCACTCCAGTTTTACAAAACCCTACCTGCCCACACCTGCAAAGCTCAGTACCTGAACCGACCCTTTGCAAACAATTGTTTCTTAATTAATTCAAGACCTGACCCATTAAAGGAACAATTCGACATTTTGGGAAATACACTTATTCACTTCCTTGCCGAAAGTAAGACTTGAAGATTGGTTCCACTCAAATCTATCCAAGCTAGCTTAGCTTAGCACACTGACTGAGAGCAGGGGGAAACAGGTTTCCTGGCTCTGTCCAAAGGGGGAAAAATCAGCCTACCAGCAAACCTAAAGCTCACTACTTGTTTAATCTGTCCAAAAAATGGCTGCTCTCATAGGAAGTACAGGCAAATGGCAGTGGCGCCAGGATACTGTTGAGGTGCTCAAAGTCCCGAGGAAATAAATGAATGATAAAAAAATGTTTGTGTGCAGATTGCAGATCCAGGTGTAAGCTCCCATAATGTTCTCAATGGATTATTTTCACTTGCGTTTCTGCCTGCTCAGACCAACTGTTCGGCAGAGATGCACCCTCTCTTTGAAATGATACTTTATGGACAGTTTGCACAGCATGGAAACGTTAATTATTTCAATCTCACGTCAAAGCAGCAGGTTTGAAGGGTAAATTTCTTACACTTTCATTTAGACGTGTAAGTGACCAGACAATTGCTTTCCTCTTTGACATTTAGGATTGATAACATTACGCAGGTAAAGATTAAAATAAAAAGACTGCACCAGACACTATTTTCATTTTTCTTCCTTGCTCCTCTTTGTTTTACCCAAAGCCTGCCCACATCTAATTGATTTTTACCTGTATTGATAAATTCCTGGTACAAGTACAGAAAAAAGCTTTTGCCAGTGTTGCTGGCAATTGTTGTGTTGCCAATAGCCGGTAGCGCTACAATGCTACAAGAGGCCCGAGCGTTCCTTTGCCTTGGGACTGTAATCAGGCCCAACACAAGGTGAGAGGCTTCCATCCACAATCTCTCTAAGAGTGTATCACAGGCATGTTTGAAATGCATCAGAGCTTCCCATCCATCTGAGTTTTAAGACGTCTCCGTGGAGATGATTGACGACAGTAAAAGGCCGCTCTGGAGAGAGGCCCCGGGTGAACAGATGAGATCACAAATCTCATCTCTTTCTCTGTCTCATTCTCCTTCTCTGTCACAGTCTCTCTCTCATCTCTCCCTCTCGCTTTCTCTCTACAACACACACACAAACAGACAGGTGCAACACACACAAACAGTGCATATGCAAACATTTTTTATCACTTTTTTCCACCCCTTTCATCTTCATGGCGGCAGTAAAAAGGTGTAGAGAAGTCCCGGACAGTGAGTTTTCAAGGTTCCTGAGAAGGTGTGATGAATCTGCAGGATGAATTAGGAGTCCGGACATCTTTAAATGGGCGGGCAGAGTGTGCTTCCAAGATGCCACAGCCTTTGTTTTACTGTTCCTCAGTTGGAATAACCATAAAAAGATCTTTTATTTCATTCAAACTATTCTTTCCCTGAGAGCTGGACCTAGTCAATAAGTGCTGAGTGATTTGGTGTTTCTCAACTGTGAAAACAGATGTAAATGTGGGATTTCATGGGAAGGTGAAGTAGGAATCAGTCCAATAATGGTTGGTTCAGTTGTTGCGTGTAGAGAAACACACGCATCAAGAGACACAGAGATTGCCACAGGCTGGATTCAAGGCCATTTTCACCACCAACTTCCAGGAATTTCAATGATTTAGCATTTCTAAAACATTTCAGAATCTTGGCACCCAACCATGGCCAGAAGCTATGAAGAACCTTGATTCTACTATAGTATCATGTCCCTCTGTCATGTCATTTCATTAGTGTAATGACCCATCGATTTAGCATTTATGCAACAAATTGTATTGAGGCTGGCTGTGGGCCAAGTCAATCACAGGCAGGGCCGGCTGTGCATCTTGGCAAAAGAAGGTGATTAAACCGACTTGGAAGAGCAAGGAGAATTTCTGTTTTCCCACCCGGACAAACAGGATGCAGCCTGCTATAGCTGCACACCTGACTGAGTTTCCTCCATTCTTTCCTGATCTCTCCCAGGGTTGGGAGGAGGCAGGTGAGTGCGCTTCACCCAGGTCTGACACATTTAGCCCTATATGAGGTGTGTGTGGACTAGGTGTGGATGGCTCCGGGCGGGAGCAACAGATGGACTTGGCAGCATGATTAAGGGCCGGAGTGTATTCGTAACAGGAACAGCTTGAAATCCTGCTCAACCTCAATGCCCACGTTTGCTCTCGTTGAGCAGGATTTGGTTTTCCTTCAGCACAGTCCGTGCTCCACCACAGAGGGTCACCTGAATACAACAATACAATAAAATGCCCACAAAGACCAAATTCCCTTTGCCCCTTTCCTTCCCTCCCTCAACATTCACAGCTTGGTCTCTCTTGCCAATTTGATATTTGTATTTAGCAAATTGGCAAGCGGGACTGATTTACATATGATGCATTTTACTGTGAGTTTGCCCTTCAAACACATACTGTTGGCCATTTGACCCGCAGTAGTCTGGGAGAATGAGGTTGAACTGAATAGCGTTGGACAGTAATGCATTACTGAGTAATGCGTTACAGTAATTTGATTACTTTTTTCAGTAACAGGTAGTGTCTTATTTACATTGCAGTTACTAATCCCATTTTTGGGGGCGTTGGTTTGTTTGCTGTCTTACTTGGGGATGGATGGGGTGTGTGTGTGTG
>NTHP01000310.1:422955-449065 GCA_003416845.1 Oplegnathus fasciatus | reverse complement strand
GACCCAAAATATACTATACTTAGACACTATTATGCCTCATTATACTGTAATTAGAAACCAAATACGAGATCCTGATATACTATTAGACACCATTTTACAAGATCATATTCTTATTAGAAATCAAATACAATGTCATATCACATCCAAAATATGTCACAGTTAGACGCTATTTTACCCTAAATTATGCTGTAATTACACACCACATTTAATGCTCCCAACATGGACCGCAGATAGCTTAATTAGACAACACAGGCTGTAATTAGACAAATGTAATGCCATATTATATCGGACATAGCCTTTATAATAATCAGACAAAACACTGAGAGCTCAGAGGACAATACATTTATTTGGCCTTTACTTAACATAGTTTCACTTTATTACAGGGTCATTTGTCGCTCATTAGTTGAAAACTGTAAACAAAACACATCTGGTCACATCTGGTCGCTGCTTCACGTCCCTCGTAGCCTGGATGTTCTCCAGAGTCCTGTGGAGTTATTACAGCCTAATACCTGCTTCCTGACGCTCTACTCCCAGACCAGGTAAGACACCTGACCGTGTAATGTCATGTCACTACCCAACCCCAGTAACATTAGGCTATGGAAGCTGCCACAACATTGCATCTTTATTTCCCTTATTAGACTTTATTCTGGGCTAATTTGTGACATATTACAACAGATCTGTACCATAAACTAAAGTGAGATCCACCGATCTTATTTCCCACTTACTAGACCCTTATTAGACTTTATTAGAGGGCAATTTTAGGGTAAAAAATAAATCATTGCACGACAGCTCCCGCAGCACTTTATTTTGGTGACCAAATCCACACTAACAGGAAATCAGGAAAAACACGCATCTTTCTTTCTCCTGTAGACTCGCTGCCATTTTCACACAGTGCACCTGCAGCTGAGGCCTCACAGAAAGATGTGAAGTTCAACCCGGTTGTAAGTAACTTTATTACATTAAAATCGCTGATTAAGGCGGCTGCTCCGCAACTCGGGCGTGTAAAAAGAAGCTGCAAATGTAAGAAGATGCGAAAAGACTCCAGAAAAAGTTATTTGAACAAATTCTGTTCAGTGGTTCTTGTTATCTGAGGACCGATGCAGGCCTCTAGAGGTAGGCCGTCCGTCACTGCCACGAATGCCGCCTGTTACCGCTGTAGCATCAGCTAGCACTGGTTAGCTCGTGAGCAGTTCAAAGTTATTTGACTGACAAACACAGTTATACTTTTGGAGATAGTTGTTTTCCTGAAAGCTTCGATAGCTCAGCAAACCTCCAGAGATGGACTTCCAGAGAGCGACCATCAGCTCTTAACGAGCAGCAAGCTTGAGCTCGGCTATAAACAGCTGCAGAGGCCCGTGTGTGTGGAGCGGGCGGGGTGAGCCGCACAGCGCGCTGTTGTGGGCTGTAGGGCTACGGAGCCCTGGAGGCCAAGCACAACGGTCAGAAAAGCGACCAGAAAAAAACTAATAAAACGTTCAAAGATAACTCATTGTCTTCAGTTACTGCTTTTCTACTGTTAGTCGCTTTTCTGACCGTTTTGCACGGCCTCCAGAGCTCCGTAGCCCCGCTGCCCACCACAGAGCTAAACGGGGCTAAGCGGCTCACCCCACCCGCTCCACACACATGGGCCTCCGCAGCTGTTTGTAGCCGACCATCAGCTCTCCAGTGAAGAGTCGCTCTTTGGAAGTCCGTCTCTGGAGTTTTGCTGAGCTATCGAAGCTTTCAGGAAAACAACTTTATCTCCAAAATTAATGAACGGATGTCAGTCAAATAACTCTGAACTGCTCACGAACTAACCGGTGCTAGCTGATGCTACAGCGGTAACAGGCGGCATTTGTGGCCTACCTCTGGAGGCCTGCATCGGTCCTCAGATAATGAGAACCACTGAACAGAATTTGTTCAAATAACTTTTTCTGGAGTCTTTTCGCATCTTCTTACATTTGCAGCTTCTTTTTACACGCCCAAGTTGCGGAGCAGCCGCCTTAATCAGCGATTTTAATATAATAAAGTTATTTACAACCGGGTTGAACTTCACAGCTTTCTGTGAGACCACAGCTGCAGGTGCACAATGTGAAAATGACAACGAGTCTACAGGAGAAAGAAGGATGAGTGTTTTTCCTGATTTCCTGTTAGTGTGGATTTGGCCACCAAAATAAAGTGCTGCACGAGCTGTTGTGCAATGATTTATTTTTTACCCTAAAATTGCCCTCTAATAAAGTCCAATAAGGGTCTAATAAGTGGGAAATAAGACCGGTGGATTTCACTTTAGTTTACGGTACAGATCTGTTGTAATATGTTGCAAATTAGCCTCTAATAAAGTGTAATTAAAGTGTAATAGTGGGAAATGAAGATGCAATGTCGTGGCAGCTTCCATAGCCTAATGTTACTGGGGTCAGGTAGTGACATGACATTACATGGTCAGGTGTCTTACCTGGTCTGGGAGAAAAGCGTCAGGAAACAGGTATTAGGCTGTAATAACTCCACAGGACTCCAGAGAACATCCAGGCTACGAGGGACGTGAAGCAGCGACCAGATGTGACCAGATGTGTTTTGACTTTAGTTTACAGTTTTCAACTAATGAGCGACAAATGACCCTGTAATAAAGTGAAACTATGTTAAATAAAGACCAAATAAATGTATTGTCCTCTCAGTGATTTGTCTGATTATTATAAAGGCTATGTCCAATATGATATGGCATTACATTCATCTAATTACAGCCTGTGTTGTCTAATGAAGCTATCGGCGGCCCATGTTGGGAGCATTAAATGTGGTGTCTAATTTAGGGTAAAATAGCGTCTAACTGTAGCATATTTTGGATGTGATACAACGTTGTGTTTGATTTCTAATAAGAATATGATCTTGTAAAGTGGTGTCTAATAGTATATTAGGATCTCATATTTGGTTTCTAATTACAGTATAATGAGGCATAATAGTGTCTAAGTATAGTATATTTTGGGTCTAATACGGCACTATACACGGTCTCTAATTATGGCATAATTTAGATGTATCGTGTCTAATTAGGATATAACTGTGTTTGTTTACTGTCTAATTAAGGACATATTATTTCTAGTTTTTGTCTAATTTGATACAAAGTACGGCTTATTACGTCTTATTAGTGTACCGTAAAATAAAGTGCGACCATTTTAACTTGTCTTCTCAAATTCAGTCAAGTTAAAATTTTAAGTCAGCCCTGACACCAACTTTTTTAAAGTTAAAACAAAGTTTCTTTTTATAGTATACTTATTCTTTTCAAATGTCTAGAACCTAGCAAAGACCATGCACGCTGAAAACTTGTCCAAGAGGGAGAACGTGTCTGATCTGATCTCTATGAGGATGATCCTGAATGATTCCTTATCTACCTTCAATGACGTGAGCAAGGCCAGGACCCACGTCGCTCTGCTTTGGGCTTCACAGGCTAACACCCTACCTGCTACCTTCTGGAGTCTCTTTTATATGATCAGGTATGCTGTCAGTTCTCTTTTTCTTTAATGTGTGGGAAATGAAACAGAAAGCAGCCACAATGGATGGCTCAACTCACCTCAGCATTAGTGGTTTAGAGTTCTGCTCTGTCTGAACAGAAATATATAGATTTAGTTAATCAAGTTCAAGCAGGACTAATTTTCTATGCATTCTAGAGTTGTTTACCACATCTGTCATTTTGTCTTTCATTGTCTATTACCCTACTTTACAGCCAGACTGCACATTTATCAGTTTCAGACAGCTGATTGTGGGTATTGCACACATAACCCCCATGCAGTTAAGATAGATGAGGTAGCTGAGGTGAAAAGTTGTGGTGGGTTCAATGGAGAGCAGATTAACAGAGTCACATTATGGTGTTGCAACAAGTCTGACATGAAGGCATCAGCTGGGTCCGTATGAGCATGTCGAGCAAAATGCTATAATTGTGCCATGCTTTTATATAGTTCATGTACATGGTACAACCAATTAACATTTTAGGACAATTATATAGTTTTTTACAGTTTTGTCTTGTAGTCCAGCATGAATTTGGATATGAAATGAAACAAGGAATGAGGTTAATGTGCTGACTGCCAGGACGGACTGGGTGACTGACTGGGCGTTGTATGAGGTTGTTCACCTGCAGAGCATCACGAGAAAAATGCGTATGCAGATATCTGTGGGTCACACACTTCAGACAGTAATTGACTGCCAAGGATTTGCAACCAAATATTAAATATTTGCTCATGTCCACATGTCTAGGTGCTTTATGTCCCATAAATTAAAAATAATTGAGGGACTGTGTTCTATATAATAAGGGCTACAATTCCTGCATCTGATGTAATTGCAAAAAGCTTCATATCAATGCTGAAAGCCACCACTATTATGAAGCCATGTTTATCGACATCTACAAGTATATCTGCACCAAGCAGCACCATTACAATTAAATTCCACAGCACGAAATTAGATGGGTGGTACTATTCCCATGAAGTGAAAGCATTTGTTCCTGAATAGTGCATCACTAAAAATAGTAACATGACTAACAGGCTCCTGAATCTGTGCTTAGGAGTCCAGATGCCATGAAAGCAGCTCGTGAGGAAGTGCAGAAAGTTCTGGAGGATTCAGGTCTGACAGTTGACCCCACCGACCCCACGCTGAACCTCACTAGGGACCAGCTGGACAACATGCCTGTTCTGGGTAAGATTAGCAATAATAATTACTAGAAAATAGAAGTTATTTGTAAGACAACTAAATTTAAGTCTGGCGTTGCCCACATTGCATACAACAAACCAGTGTGGTCTGTGTACAGAATTTGGGCATGTTTTGTCCTATTAAATTTAGTAAAGAAATGTTATTGACCTAATTTCTTTCTTTATGTCTTTATGTCTACTTTCTGTCTATAGACAGCATCATAAAAGAAGCTATGCGTCTGTCCAGTGCTTCCATGAATGTGCGTGTTGCTAAGGAGGACTTCCTGCTTCACCTTGACAACCAAGAAGCTTACTCTATAAGGAAAGATGATGTCATTGCCTTATATCCGCCCATGCTGCACTACGATCCAGAAATCTATGAGGATCCCTATGTAAGACCCCTATGTAAATACTTAACAAACAAAAACACTAGCTTCTTCAGGAAATCACTATAATGTTTGTTGCCTAACTGAAAACTCATTTTCTTCTCTCCTCTTCACCCCGCAGGAATACAAGTTTGACCGTTTCCTGGATGAGAAAGGTCAGGAGAAAACCACTTTCCACCGCAGCGGCCGGCGGCTGCGTTACTTCTACATGCCCTTTGGCTCTGGGGTCACCAAATGCCCCGGCAGATTTTTTGCTGTGTATGAGATCAAGCAGTTCCTGACTCTCATGCTGTCCTACTTTGACATGGAACTATTGGACCCTGCTATCAGAGTCCCGCCTCTTGACCAGTCCCGTGCTGGTCTGGGAATCCTCCAGCCTTTTTATGATGTGGACTTCAGGTATAAGCTGAAATTGAACCACTAGCCTCTGTCTTTGTCACACAGTGATTGAAGTACATATTGTACATAATGTATATTTAACAGTGTTAATGAAGATGCCTTGCTGTATATGTAAATAGACTGAATTATGTTTTTGTTGCTTTAATTCGCTGCTGAAGAACATGTATTGTGCACATATGGGTGGAGCCCTTACAAACTGTTGAAATCTTTAATGTATCTAGTAGTGTTGTGCCAAACTCTTCCTATCTCTGTTGGACCAGGGCTGGCAGACATCTGCCATCTCAGAGTAAAAGTGCTGAGTAGCATCTTCAATTCCTGTGGAAAGACAGACCAAGGCCATATAAATTTATATTACTTAAAATAAAACTGTTTTTGCATGTTTGGCCCATTTACTAAAAATCATGGATTTTGGCATTACCAACTGTTTTTCAAAGCAAGTTTTTTGATCTTGCAGGCAACCATTTGTTTTATTGGATTTCACTATGCCACATTATTGTATCATGGTAATGCAGTACAGACTCCTTAAATCAATCTGCAATTACCATTACATGAGTACTATACAAAGACAAGTGAACTTTTTAAAGAATAAAAACAGTCTTCACTGTGATTGATTCAATCACAGTAAAGACTTGTTTCATTCCATAGCCTACCACCCACCTCAACCCTTACATAAAAACCAAAAATAAGACCTATAATTTTCTGTATTTATTTTTATTTGGATTTTTGGGATTTTTTTATTAATGCAGTTACCCGTTGAAATGTAGATTTCTTTTTACATTTCACAATAAGAGGAAGGTCTGTATGTTGCAAAGCCTTCTCCACACTGCCAGGAATAAAATTCTCTTATTTTTTCCATTGATGAATGTAAACTCTCCTCAGGTAGCTAAAATCCCATATTATCCTCAGTGGTAGCTACGGCCCTAATTGGAAACTATCATGCATGTTTCAAGTCTTTGAAAGCTGATTTTTTTTCTAATTCAAATTAATAGTACCAAATGGTCTCCAAGATATCAATCTAAAAATGGAATGTTCTAGGAAAAAGTCATACATGACTTGTAGTAAATAGACTAAACATGCAAAAACAAAGGCTTGAAGGCATACTAGTGGTATGCTCCTTTAAGTTTCAGGGCTTCTGGAAGTTCACATTTCAGCACTTATGAAATACTACCACTTTAATTTGTGTAAAGTGTTAGCATTGACCATCACAGCCAACATTCTGCAGTGGAACGTGTTCTTTTTCTATCTTTTTCTATCTGTGTTTTTATCAAATAGCATGTAGAGAAAATCTGTGTGAACACTCATCCATTCTGCTCTATCACCACTCATTTGGTACTTTGTCAATTCACATTAGCTCATTTATTCTATGAGGTGAAATTGCTGAGGGTAGCATGACCAAAGAATGAATGTGTTTTTTATCAATGAATGGATTACTGTAATCAGCATCATTTACTGACTTCACCTTATAGTAACTAAGATAAAGCTTCCATAAACCTTGGATTTTGCTCTCACTGGCTGTTACTCTCTAACACTGCTGTCACTAAAGACGTGTCTGATTGTTGGCCAATGCTGACCTTTATATGTCAGTGTACATCTACCCTCTCAATATCATTATTGCAAGACATGCTGCTTAACAATAAGTTTTTGAATAAGAGTAAGGTTTAATGAGCATGGAGTACATTTGCATACTGCATTGCTCAAGCAGTTCAGAAAGCTGTAAAGTGGCAACAAAGTCAAAATCCAGAGAGATAGGACAGTGTGCGCAGAACAGAACAGAACAGAACAGAACAGAACAGAACAGTTTTGAGTTCAGGTGCATTAAAGAAATGAAGGCACAAGTCAATGTGACATTTCTGCTGCATGGCTGGCTATACAGTTTCTCTCTAATGAAGATGTTTGTGAGTGCTGACTCAACAAGTATGTCCACTTTTCAAGCAGCAGTCTTAACTTTTCATACTGTGAATTACACACATTGTAAAAAACAGCAGACAGCAGATGGACACGGACATCAAAATGTATTTGCATTTGTCAATTTCAGCCATAGTCTCACTGCATTGAGAGGGATGGTGATTCAGTTATTGATATTACTGTTTTACATGAAAACCTAACTCCACATCAATATTAATATGCGTTGACCTTCCAAATTACACATTTACATGCTCTTTGAGTAGAGTAAATGTGATGATCCTGGAAGCAAGGTCAGACCACCATTGTAAACATGCACAGCTGTTTTACTTTTATTCCCTGACAACCTGAAGGTTTTTCGCTGTACAAAAGTGCAACCCACGTGCGTGTGTTGACGTGTACCTGCTGTACAAACAGATAATAAATCAATACATTTGCACAACTGGCTGTGTGCTGTGTTCTGATGTCTCTACCTGATAAACTCTGTGCAAATACAATAGAAAAGCTTCAGCACACATTGGATCTATCTCTCTGTCTCTCGCTCTCTCTCTATTATATAGATTGATAGACACACCTATGATTTTTTAAATATATAATATATTGGCTAAAAGCTCCAAAAGAAGGCATTGGGTTAAACATTTTTGTCAGATTAACAGTTCAAAACCATTCTTTTTAAAAAAAAACAATTTAATAATTATTGTAGGTAGCATGTGTCAAATCTAATTGCTGAAATTGAAATTGCTGAGGGTAGCATGACCAAACAATGAATGTATTTTTATCAATTTATTTTTTTAACTGAATGCATTACTGTAATCAGTATCATTTACTGACTTCACCTTATAGTAGAAGATAAAGCTTCCATCAACCTTGGATTTTGCTCTCTCTGGCTGTGTCACTCTCAAACGCTGCTGTCACTAAAGACGTGTCTGATTGTTGGCTATTGCTGACCTTTATATGTCAGTGTACATCTACCCCCACAGTATCATTATCGCAAGACATGCTGCTTAACAATAAGATTTTGAACAAGAGAAAGGTTTAATGAGCAAAGACTCATTTGCATACTGCAAGCAGTTCAGCAGGCTGTAAAGTGGCAACAAAGTCAAAATCCAGAGAGATAGGACATTGTGCACAGACCTGTATGCTGCACTATGAACTTGAGTCTCCAACCTCCACAGTTGAAAGCCTGGGGAGAAGGTGTGCCCTCTCCGGTCCCACTCCTAGTATGACCAAGAGCTCTGAACGTTTTAGCCGTCTTTTTAGTCTGCATCTGTGGATGCAAAATTTTACAACTGCCACTGGACTTGGTTTTATTAGCAACTTTGATTCCTTCTGGACCAAGTGGGACCTTTTTAGATATGATGGGTTGCATCTTAACAGCGAAGGAACAGGAAAACTGATTTCTAACTTTATTAACTTTATTTTAGTCATAACTGATGGTTTCCCTGCAAGACTCTGCCCAGGATCCTGGCTTTGTACACCATAGCCATGTCTTAGACAGTGCAGGTCCTGCCACTGGTGATGCTGGTTTTGGTTCTGGTCCTGGTTTTATTTCCCTCCCAAATTCATCCATTCCTGTTAGGATTACTGAAAGGCAGTGTGTAAGACCAAAATCTTTTCACAGTCAACACAGAAACCATCTCATCACAGTTAAAACCGCCTCTTCAATCCCTGCTGTCGAATCAGCTCTTATGTGTTTACTCAATGTGATATCCCTTGTAAATACATCTTTTATCTGCCAGGATTTTATCATAACTAACAAGGTTGACTTTTTGAATGTGCCTCTCTCATTGAGTCATCACCCCCAGAATATTTATTTTTCCACCAGGCAGTGGCCTTGCAGTGATACACAGAAATGATTTTAGTTGTTCTCCAGTCTCGCTTGGCTGTTTCTCCACCTTTGAGAGTCTTGGTTTTATTCTGAAAAATAAATTGCCCATTTAATATATTTTAATCTAAATACCCCCTAAACTTATTTCTCATTTTATTCAGGAATTTTCAGACCTTTTATCATTCATTATGCTACAAAATGACAGAATTCTTATTCTTGATTATTTTAATATCCATGTTTGTTGCCCTTCTTCCTCCTCGTTTACTTCTGATTTTATCAAACTTTTAGATTTCTGTAATCTTACCCAACATGTTGACCCTCCCAGCCACTTAAAAGACACACCTCGTGCTCTCCTATGGTTTCTGTGTGGAAGATGTGAATTTGGTTGTTTTTGCCATCTCTGATCACATGACAGTGCTCTTCCAGGTTCCACTCCTCTCTCCTGACCCTAAACAACCCATACTGATTTGCTCCCGTCCCCTAAATTCATCCTCTGTGCCTCATTTCTGCCAAGCTTTTACTGCCTCAAGCACATTTTTTAATACCAATGATTACCAGAGCATCTCGGTAGAGGAGCTTGTCAGTCTTTTTAATAACTCAGATTTTAGATTCTGTAGCTCCAGTCAGATAGAAAAATTCGAAATCTCCCTCTCTGCCATGGTTCAATGAAGAAATAAGGAATTTAAAAAGAAATGGAAGAAGGACAAACACAGTGCCTCCCCTGCTTCCCTCAAACATCTGATATCTGATATTCAGTGTAAAATCAAAGAAGCAAGAAACTCATATTTTTCACCACTGATCGCTAAACAGGATCATAATCCCAGAATCCTTTTTAAAACCATCAACTCGGTGATTGTTCCCCTGCCTAGCCAGCCAGTCAAATCCTCCCCAGAGAGATGTGAAGAATTTCTTAACTTCTCTTATGACAAGATAGTGGAGATTCGGCAGCACATAAACACTGATTTCAGAGAGCTAGATGTTGACTCCTGCCCACCTTCGACATTAACCCACTTCAGTGAAATCTCTCTGTCAACCCTGGAGCGCACTGTTGCACTTTCAAAACCATCCACCTGCCCTGCAGACTGCATTCCCACCTGGTTTTTAAAAGCTGTATTTCAGGCGGTTGGGCCAGATATTTTAACCATTATTAACTGCTCTCTGTCTACTGGTATTTTCCCCTCCAATTTTAAAGACGCTACTGTTTACCCCCTCTTAAAGAAACCCTCTCTGGATTCCTCTGTTTTAAGTAATTTTAGACCCATCTCTAAGGTGCCATTTTTATCCAAGATTTTAGAAAAAGTTGTCTCTGCTCAACTGTCTTCTTTTATGAACAATAATCAAAAATTTCAGTCTGGTTTTTGCTCTCAACACAGCACTGAAACTGTTCTTGTCAAGGTTTCCAATGATTTACTGCTTGCCGCAGACGCAGGTTTTTACTCCATTTTAATTCTCCTTGACCTCAGCTCAGCCTTTGACACAGTGGACCACAATGTCTTGATCAACCGCCTGAAAAACGTTGTTGGTATCAGCTCTGCACTGGTTCACCTCCTATGTGTCTAACAGGTCCTTCTCTGTTACACTTGGAGATGCCTCCTCCTCTCATGCTCCTTTGTTTTGTGGGGTCCTTATTCTGGGTCCCCTTCTATTTACCATTTACATGCTACACCTGGGGCAAATCATACACAGACATAATATCAACTTTCATTGTTATGCAGATGATACACAACTGTATGTCCCTTTAAAGCCTGGCATCACTGATGTGTCCTGCTTCATGTCTTGCCTTGCTGATAATAAGAATTGGATTTCCGAAAATTTCCTGCAGTTGAATGACTCCAAATCTGAAGTAATTATAATTACCCCCTCCAGCCCCAGCACTAGCAGCATTAACAATCTCTCTTCTAGTCTGGGTGCCTTATCTGACAATGTTAAAAAAGAGGCGCATAACCTTGGGGTTATTTTTGACTCAGCGCTGTCTTTTGATGCTCAGATGATTAAAATGGTACAGTCATGCTTTGTTCAACTGAGACATTTAAACAAGATCCGGTCATTCCTTTTCTCTGCAGAGTTAGAAAAGGTAATCCCTGCTTTTATTTCTTCCAGACTTGACTATTGCAACGCACTTTATTCTGGTATCAGCAGGCGTAACATCCAAAGACTGCAGTTGATACAAAACGCTGCTGCCAGGCTTTTAACTCATACTAAGAGAAGCGACCACATCACACCAGTCTTTGCTGCCCTTCACTGTTACCTGTGAGTTTTAGAATTGATTTTAAGATTTTACTGCTTGTTTTTAAAGCCTTGAATGGTCAGGCTCCTGCCTATATCTGCAATCTGCTAACTCCCTATGAGCCTGATCGCTGCTTGAGATTCTCTGGCAGGGCCCTAGTAATGGTTCCAGAATCTCAACTTGTCTCTAAAGGTGACCGGGCCTTTGCTGTCCGGGCCCCTCAGCTGTGGAACTCCCTGCCTGAGGATCTCAGGCAGGCAAACTCAATGACCTCTTTTAAGTCTCTTCTTAAAACTCACCTTTATTGTTTGGCTTTTTCTTAACGGATGGTATTTGTAACTGTTTAAACTATTTTATGTTATTTATATCTTGTACATGTTTTGGTTCTTGTTTTATTGTAAAGCACTTTGTAACCTTGTTTTGAAAGGTGCTATATAAATAAAGTTATCTGTTAGACATTACCCACCTCTCAAAGGAGCATTTACACATACTTCACACTTCACACTGGGCTCCCTTTTGCAGTTTTTCTGCAGATTCTAAGACTGTTCATTTTGTTTTCCACTGGAACATTGTATCTTCATGTCAGCACTATTGTATTCTGTTATCACAGAGTGACATGATGCTAGAAGGCAGACTGTAAACACAGCAGGAGCGGCTTTCAAGGAGCAGAGGAATTAACTCAAGTTCAGAGGAGAGTAGTGTGACTTCTAATAGGTGCTGCATCAAATAATAATCTAAAAATTGAAAGGCCACAAAGTAACTAGTTATGAGTCCTAAAGTTTTTTTTTACAGTTACAGAGTTTATTAGCTTGTTCCTGCTTTATTGTTTATGTTAGCTTGGATGTAACTCCATAGCTCATAACCTATTCCCATATTAAGTTGTAAATTCAAAACTTGTGTAATGAACCTACAGTGAATTATCACCCGAATCTGGAGCTCCGCTAGGCTTTACGGAGCTTTATACTGAGTAGTTGTTGTTTTGGTTCACTCTCAACACTCTTACAGTGTTGTTTTTGGCCACAGCAGGCAGCTGTTTTCAGAGATGATTTTAGAGATTTCAGAGCTGAAAAAAAACACTGTGCACTACCTGCTCAGCACCAGCAAACCGACAGTTGGAGACCAGCTGGTGGTCAGATGCCCATCCAAGAAGGCTATGGGCAAATTAAGCAAATTTCCAAAACTGTCCGTATTACTTTTTTTTTCTTTTTCACATGACTGCATTGTGCAAGTCTAGCAGGGATCCAAAAGGTAACTCCTCACTACTTTAGTGTAGAGGGTTAAACAATTTTTTTCAGCAGAGGCAAATTTCTAAACTATTTCCCAAAATGTGTTTTTTTACTAGTTAATATGAAAGCTAATATTTAACCAGTATTAGGCCATTAGAGCTGAACTGAGGTCACCTTATGTAACCTTCAATAACCCGTTAGCCTGCAGTAACCTCTGCAGTCGGGACACAGACAGCTGACTCCACAGTGGACAGGAAGAATGCAGAGTAATGCACCAAACTGAATTAATGAGTAAGACACAGGTGATAGATGTTGCTGATAACAAACACACAGACTGCTCAGACGTAGGTATGGTATTCATTACACTGTGGAGACAATAATGTTATTTCACAGGCACATTGTGAAGACTCTCGAGTGCAGACTGGAAAGTCAGTTGCGACATGTCTGAACCTTTATTTGTCTTGGTTTTAGGTTTAATATTACGATGATGGTTAGGCTGAGGTTACATGTGGCAGTTATGGTGAAGGTTAGGGTAAGCCTTGAGGAAATGAATGTAAGATAATACAAGCATAGTAATGTGTATGTGCATGTGAGTAAGTTTGTTTACCTGGAAGGAACATAATACAATCTCAAACACATAGATGGCAAGAAGCATTCAGAAGTTTATCACACATAGGATAAGGCTGATGATGTTCTATATTTTTCTTATTGTCGCAAAAATACTTACGAGAGCCCATGTATTAATCCACAACTAAAAATAGATCCCAACAAATGTACTATTTAGTCCTGTTTTGGTCACATTTTTATTTTCTTCCCTGTTAAGATTCTATCCATCTTGCACATTACATTTTTATTTTGCTTTCTGAATAAATGTTGTAAACCCGAATCTTGCTACCATTGCTAGAACTCTCATTTCTCAGTACACTCAGTTGCCAGTTTATGAGGTTGACCTAGCTGAAACTTAGTCTAAAACAACAACCTTGCAACAAATCCTGCCTTAATGAATATTGTAATGTTTAGTTTTTTTTGACACTGTGTCAAAGAGTTGAGTTTATTGGTAACACGTTATAGTAAGGGTACATGAATTATCATGAATTCATGCATGAAAAAGCATGAATTAGTTCATGTATTAATTAATGCTTTAATGCTTAGTTAATCATGATTACAACACTTGGAATTCAACAGAATACATGTGCACTACTGTGACTGGTCACTTTCTTGGCCTATCCCTTTAACTGCAGACTTACTTATAAAGAACACATGAATATCATTAATAATTCAGAAATCATGATGATTGAGATACCTTAGTTGTTGCATTAACGTATTGTTCTTGCATTAACTCATGCATGAGATACTATTAATTTATGTACATTCCTGATAGTTCATGAAGTACTACATGAATTAATTCATGCTTTTTTATGCATTAAGTCATGCATGAATTCATGATAATTTATGTACCCTTACTATAAATTGTTACCAGTTTATTTTTGACCTTGGAAACTTACAAGCTTTTTCTGAAGCTGGCAACCACATCCCACTGTCTTCCTCTGTGAATGGAGTTCAGCATGACTCAGCTGTCATGTAATTGGACCTTGAGTTGTTCTATATGGACCGACACAGTATTAAATACATAAAGAATTAAATTATGAACAACATAATCATATGAACACATTTTGTGATTGTGAAATAATTTAAGAAATTATTTAAAAAAAACTGATCATGTTGCTCTGTGTCAGCTGGACGTGGAAACAGGCAACTGCTGTATTGTGATTATGTTTTAGAATGGTTGTTTACAGCTTGTTCTGCTGCCCCCAAGTGGCCATATAACGCTGTTTTAAATAAAAGTAGAAATACTACAATATGAGTATATTCACATACAAGTATAGGTGTGACATGTCCAATATGGGTGTGTTATGAATATTCCAAGCATTATCACATATAAAAACCATATCAGAAAAAAGAAACCACAAAAGCTCTTTTTTTACTACTTCTGATAAGCAGAAAGCATTGTTTGCCTATGTCAAAGGTTCATGATATCAGTAGCTTGTAGTTCACCACAGTTCATTATTATAATTAATTCCACCATTCCATTAGTTCCACAGGAACAATTCTGCCACAGAACAGTGCTGCTGACAGAAAACAAAGGCCTGACAAGCATAAATACTGATAATGTACCCTGACCTCAGGTAACTTGATGAGAGGTTACTGCAGGTGAAACCATGACAATATAAGTCAGCAAGACAATGACTAATTTGGAATACATATGTGAGTAGATATTATTATAACACTGCAGCTATGTAATGTGAGAGGCTGCTAAAAATGTCTGATGTTAAACGTGCATAAAGTAGCGAGGCTTTGATGTGTGTTCTTTGAGTCATCATGTTATCCACAACTGACTCTGACCTATCTGGCTCGAGTGCTAAGAAATCCTAAAATGGAAATATATGTGTCATTCCAGCAGGCGCATAGTGCATGTGGAAGAACTTTTACCTTGAAAAATATGACCCGATGTATAGAAAACATGTTATTGTGTCATTAAAGTCACAGTGGCAGTGGGATAGGAGGAAGTCATGGTTAATAAAGCACTTTCGTATCAACAATGTGACACATAACCTTTGTCTCCACAGTGAGTGTATATGTACTTGAGACAGATAGACATGCCGCTGTAAATGCCCCCCTTCTTCACTATCACCTTTTTATAAAGTGTGTAAAAGCAAATATGTTCTTGAGAAATATCTGGATGAACTGCAAAAGCCTCCACAGATGACCCTGAACCTCAGTGACAGGTTCCTTCTGGTTAAATACATAAGAAACTGAACCCATCCACTCTACAAAAACTTTTCTAGATCCACTTTACCCCAGATATTAAAGTCCATTCTCTTCCAACAGTGCTAAAGATTTTCAAACGTAATATTTACAGATAAAATAATAAATAAACATAAAATAAAAGTAATAACATTATTTTAAAAATTAGATAAAACAATAAAATATATTGAAGTTAATTCACTAAGTTAAAACACTTCTGAGGAAATACTTTGGTACTTTTGGTACTAAAGTTTGTCACGGTTGATTCATTGATTCATTAGAGACATCAAAGAAACATGGTGTTGCTGTGACTCCAACACAGATTTAAAGCCAAATTGATTTAAAGCCAGATAATTTTTACAGGTTTGGACTGCTCAATCCAATCAATCTGCTCAAACACCTTGGAAAGAGCACTAGCATAATTCACAATCATCACTAGAATATTCAACAAGCATACTGAAGATGTTCAGCAGTAGTATGTTCAGTTCCACCTGCCTAATTAGAATCACAACCACAATCACGATTACAGACAAATTAAAGGAAAAAACAACATTAAGTGTCTGAAGTGCCACCAGAACAGCTTCATTGCACCTTGGCATTGATTCCACAAGTCTCTGTAACTCTACTGGAGGAATGGAACCCCATTCTTCCAAAAGATATTCCCTCATTTGGTGTTTTGATGATGGTGGTGGAGAACACTGTCTTACACGTCAGTCCAAAATCTTCTATAGGTGTTCAACTGGGTTGAGATCTGGTGACTGCGAAGACCACAGCATATGATTCACATCGCTTTTATACTCATCAAACCATTCAGTGACCCCTCGTGCCCTATGGATGGGGGCGTTGTCATCCTGGAAGAGACCACTCCCCTCAGGATAGAAATGTTTCATCATAGGATAAAGGTGATGACTCAAAACAATTTTGTATTGATTTGCAGTGACCCTTCCCTCTAAGTGGACTCAAACCATGCCAGGAAAATGCCCCCCACAGCATAACAGAGCCACTGGATCCCCTCACTGTAGGAGTCAAGCATTCAGGCCTGTACCGTTCTCTTGGTGTATGCCACACATGCACTCACCCACTTGTCGAGAATATGGTGAAGGATGACTCATCTGTCCATATCACATTTTTCACATCTCTGTAGACCACTGCCTATGCATTTTGCGCCTCTGAATTCTCACATGTGCATTCATCTTTGTAATGAGGGGTTTATACACTGCAACCCTACTATAATATATGTAATTGCCGACGGACTGTACTTGCTGACACAGTTTGATCACATTCTGCATTGACATTCTCAGTCACTCGAGGAAGAGTTGCTCTTCTGTTTTTCCTTACAGATTGCACTAATGCACGAGCATCACGCTCATCAAATGTGCGCTGTCGACCACAATTTCCGACCCTATTTACTGATATCTTTCCCATAAATCTAAATGCAGATGTCACTTTAGTCACTGTTCCTATTGAAACACTAGCCAGTTGAGTAGTCTTTGTAGAGTGAAGCTCCTGCCATCCATGCCCCAACAATGAACCCGCTTTCAAAGTCACTTAGATCTTTTCTTCTTGCCATCTCAATACAAAATCAGCATCAACGGGCCTGCTCAGCATTTTTATACATGTCACAGAGCATGATTGGATGTTCTGTAATTGCTTAATTGTACCATGCAGTGTGGAAGCATCTGCATTCGCTGTATTTCTCCACTCATTTATTCAGGTTTTTTCTTTAATTTGTCACCTGTCTGTAGCTTTATTGGCCAAGTATGTTTACGCACACAAAGAATTTAAACTCTGGTTTAGTAGCACTTAACGCACTTACACAGTTCCCAGAACAATGTTCAGGAAGACACATAACAACATAAACATATAACATAAATATGTACAAGCAAGTATAGCAAATATACACAAGGGTTGTGCGAGAGGTGCGGCTGCGCAGGGCCTCATGTCTCTTAAGGGTAGGGCTGGGCGATAAAACGATCTGGATACGGGTTTCAAAATGAATTTGCGTCGATAACGATGACAAAACTTTGGACATTTTTACTCGATATGGATAAATCTATAAAGCCTATAACACGGCAGAAATAAACCAGTCAGTCTGCAGTTTTTGGCTTGCACGTCAATGTACACGCCCATTTCCTATCGCAAAGCATTGTTTGAGCTTCTGGTGAAAAGTGGATGTCCTCTGAAAAAGAGGGAAAAAAATGAGTGGAACCGAGAGGCACGAATGCGAAAGTGAACTCGCGTTATCCTCCAAAGCTGAGGAAATTGTTGACAAAAAGGTAAGGTCGGTGCCAACCAAGATGGGAAACACAACAAATCTTTTCCATCACCTGAAAAGGTACCATCCCAGCGACCACACCGAGAGTATGAAAATGCGGGCCAATGTTAGTCTTCCATCCGCAGTAATGGGTAGGAATCCGCCTTAGTGACCTTATTAACCCTACGATAATCGTTACGATAATCGTTGCAAAACCGATCTGATCTGATTTACCTACAAGTAAGCTAGGTGACGCCCAACTAGAGAATGACGGAACGCGATCTGATTGTCCAACATGTACTTCACCTCAGACTCCAATACCCTGCGCTTGTCTGCTGGACAACGATAAAACCGCTGCTCCCACATCAATATCATGCTTGATGAGAGTTGTGCGCGACGGTGTATCACCAACACACAATGACTCTTCTTTTTCTTTAGCCTACCACACGACAGGATCATCTGGCACTACAACGTCCCTCTCACTATCCAACCCCACCTCCGGGACATCAAGATCTGAAAGCACAGAATCAACCATCAGTGTAGGGCCGACATTCACTTTCTGGGCCATGCAGTCACTTGCCCCAACAGTGTTACGAGCATGGTATGCCTTAAGCAAGTTTTGATCTGAGACCTCCCTCTCAATAGTGTATGGGCCAGCAAACTTCGCCTGAGACAGCGGGACCTGAAGTGGCATAAGAGCTAACACCTGATCCCCTGGGCTAAATTGGCGGCGCTCAGCTCGACGGGCGGCTGGGTGAGTGTACGAAGGAAGCTAATCAGAAGAAACCCATGGTTCACCACCAACTGGTTCATGTTTCTAACAGTTTCTCCCCACTCAGTGACACACCCGCTGAGAAACCAACTCTGATTATTAGCAGCTCTTAGCAGAGAAACGTGAACTTAGCGGCACCAGCGGCCATAGTCAAATGTATTCTTGGGGCCAGAGCGGGTGACGCTGAGTCCTATTTGAAACTGCTGGCTAAGGATAAGCGTGAATATGATAAAATTGTTATTCATGTCTGCGATAACGACTCTCGATTACGCCAATCGGAGGTCACTAAAATCAATGTGGAGTCCACCTAAAACCCCCATTGTGTCTGCCCCACGACTACTGAAGTTAATTAAATCAAAAGTAAACAGAAGAGGAGTTATGCATAAAAACCAAATAAAAATTAACACCACCACTGCAGTGGTTCAATAAAATAGGAGGGTTAAATGTCGACTCTTAAACATCAGATCTCTGTCATCCAAAGCTATATTAGTAAACGATGTAATATCAGATTATCATATTGATTTATTCTGTCTTACTGAAACCTGGCTGTGTCATGAAGACTGTGTTAGCCTAGATTAATCCACTCCTCCTAGTCATATTAAAGCTTGGGTAGGCAATGTCTTTTAGAAGCATTTTTTGTTATATTTGTTGAAATTCTCATTACATCCAGACAGCAATCAATAATTCAAGTGCTCTGACAAAAAAAGGAAAAAAGTCCAGCGTCTGTGGCAGGACTGTAATAAGCCCGTCCAATCATTTCATTCGGACTGTCTCCCTGTCCAGCTATGCATCTGACTACATGCGTGCACTCTGACCCAGAACTCTGACCCTGCACTCACTGCGCATACACGTTGTCTTCCACATGGCTAGGCGGCTAAAGCTAGCGAACTAGTCGCACAAGAATGGCAGAGAAAGAAAAAGAGACAGAAGTAGAAAAGGCTGCGACCAAAAATAGAAGAAAAAGAACTGAAGGAGTTGAAGGGCCTGAGAAGTGACGCTGTGAGTACTAACAACAGCCATGTTGGTTGTTTACGTTCATTATGATGATGTTCGGTGTTTTCAAACATGTTAATGAGACATGAGGTAGTTGAATACGGTTAGCGACAACAACGATGCGCTGCGCTCCTCTCCCCACCACTCTCTTGTGGACGGTGCACGTTCATGTGTTTTGAGGAGAGTGGCTTTGGAGGGAGACCTGAAGGGGGGGGGGCGGTCGTATACTTTAAAAATCTAGCTTACTCTTGCTGGTTTCTTCAACATTACCAACCCTAGCTTTAATACTCACATTCCTTGAGGCACCAGCTGAGGAGGTGGAGTTGCAGCCATCTTTGACTCAAGCCTAGGCTGCGGTCGAATAGTCTTTTTTGCTTAGGAAGGTTCCTAACTGGGTGAAATGACGCAGAAGTATCTAAGTGGCAGCCATGATAAGTGTTCTCTTAATGCTAAGGAAAGGCGCTTCAGTGCTTCCTTCCTTATCTCCTTTATAGTGTATAGGATACACTGGACCATCCTTTACGAAAGGAAAGGAGATAATTCTGTCCCACAATTCCTTGTTATATTTAAAGCGACGCACCATTTGGCCGTTCACAAGAACAAACGATCAACATGACGGAGAAAGGACACAGATCATCATGTGAGTTACCGTTGCATTTTCCATCTTATACTATAACTTGCTAATATGTTTATGTTTTTAACTTTCAACAGTGTGTTAAAGCATAACCTATGCCCAGTTTGCATTAGTTATTTCTTCATTTTGAGCGTTGTTGTATTGCCAGCCTTTAGGAATATCATTAATTAATTTTACTTCAGTCACAGATGCTGAAACCCTTGCCTTTATCAAGGCAAGGGTTAAACTGGATCACCTGTTCAGTGGGAGGAGGAATGCAGCCAAATCAGGCTGGGAGTAAGTATATTTGTGCGTTAAAATGTTGTTATTATAAATGGGTATGGCAAATTAAGCTAATTCGGACCTACAGGCAGGTGGTGAAAGAAGTGGGGCTGGAGGGGCAGATGGTTGCCATGCAGGCTTCTAAAAAGTGGGACAATTTAAAGGCCAAATACAAGGTAAAGCAAATCATATGGCTGAGCACTGTGGTGGGCTGGTGTTTGTGGATATCATGTTGTACAATTATAATTTCTATATGGAAATGTAATGTGCCTATTAATTAGTTAGCTACACATTTGATTAATTTTTCAACATTTGAGGTGAAAGCAATTATGTGTAGCCACAAAGTTGAATGGCTAGTAACTATTCCTTTATTGGTGACTGCATTCTGCCCCAACTGCCCTTTCAGTAACATTCTGTTCCATGGTGTTCATAAGAGTCGAAGAATCCCACCACCGGCACACGCATGGACAGTGGTGAGGTAACAGCAGCTACTTGGCCCTGGTTTGATACCATGCATGAGGCACTTGGGGAAAGGCCGTCCATTCAGCCACCCAGCCTTGTTGCCTCATGCTCGGTGCCAAACCATGGCAGCTGCTGAAGCCTCATCCTTTGGATTTAAAGGACTGACACAAATGTCCCTCCAGCCTGGCACAGACAGTGAGGAGGAGCCCATACCCTCCACCTGCTCCCAGCCACACACAAAAAGGCCAAAGAGGGGTGGGGGTATGTTGGCCTTCCTCAAGGAGCAGGTTAAAAAGGTGGAAGCAAGGGATGCTGCTCTATATGAGCAAAATGAGAGATTCCTTTCCCTTTTTGAAGAACTTGTTAAAAAAAAATTGCACATTGAAATGTTCTCGACATTAGGGAGTACCTGGTGAGTAGAAGTTAGAAGAAGGTAGAAGTAGCCAAATGTAATCAGTATCAGAATCAGAATCGGGTTTATTGCCAAGTAGGTTTACACATACAAGGAATTTATTTGGACATGGGTGTTGGGGGTGGCATATATTTTGCCTCTCTCTTGTAAGACAAAATGAAGTGTAAATACATAACTAGTGTGCTCTTTTTTACTGTCCTGTTTTCATTTTTGAACCTAATTATGCATTATCATATGCAAGTCAAAACGTGACAGCTATATTCTACATAGGAAAACATTAGATATGCAGGAACAATTTCAGTTATGTTCAATTTAAGCATGCTCTGTGATCTATGTTCAAAACCCATATCAGCATACTCTTACCGTATGTGAACACAATGCTATGAGCCTCCACAGTTGTCCTCCTTTCTAGCTTCTAGCTTCTAGTTTAATGAAGACTCTTGCAGGCATTTAGACATGAATAAAGAGTGAATGACAAACTTTCTCAACAGCACCAGAAGGATTTTGGCGTTTGGATCTATCTGTGGAATGTGGCTTGCTACCGACTTCAGATGGGGATGGAGAAGAGCTACGTCGGTGGTTGGTATTTCAGCTCTATTGGTAAGTATCTGATTACACTCGAGTGAATTTGCTGGTTCAATTTGGAAGCCTTCTGCCTTTCTGCCTGACATGCCGCTGAGTCCAGCACATGTTCTGAGTGAGTAAGGAGAGGAGTGTCCCTTAACATCGAACAGCTCAAAAAATCTTACCCGGCCAATGAGCGGTTGCTCTGGTCATTGAGTATTGCGTACATCATGACGGCCTTTTCCCTCTGCCCCTGGCAGAACACTCGAATCAGACATATTTTGGCGCAGGACCTCGCTGGCTGTCCTTCACCACAAATTTCTGTGCAGTGGGAGGTGACTGTGGGTGAAGATGTAGGGTGTTCATCTTCCTCCCCGCCATGCTTTGAAGCTGTGGTGAAAGCCTTGTAAGTCTGGGGGGCTGGGCCGGGATGTATGGCTGTGTTGTGGCGATCGCTTTCACACTCAATGTATTTCACTGAGAACTTGCATTTACTGGCTTGGTAGGTGGAAGATGCACATCACTCGTTGCATATCCCATTGTCTCTGAGGAAAGCCTTTCTCTCTTCCAGTGGTTTTACTATGAACCCACGACACTTCCTTAATGGATGAGGCTTGTTAGGGATTGGACAGTTCCTTCCTGGATTGTCATTCTTCCCCTTGGAGAAATCTGTTTCATGCTCAGTGTCTGGGGAGACATCTGTTTTATGAACAGATATTGGAAACCGTGCGTTCCTGTGGACTGGTGTCTCTCTCACCAGAGGACTACTGTTCCTAGGAAGGGGCGAGGCTCGAGTTGTTCCTGATACATGCCTCATAGCAGATTAACTCAGCAAAGAAGGAGAATAGGGGGAAGAGGCCGTTGTGTTCAACTATGAACTTGGAGCCTTGTGAAATCCATTTCTTCTGTAGGGCATGGGGCAGTTTCTCTACTATGGGACTGATGCCGTGGGCGGTATCTAGGAAGGCCAACCCAGGCAGATAACCATCTTCCTTTGCAGCTTGCAGCTCCATGAGCAGGTCTCCAAGCTCTCTTAGCTTGACCCAATCTTTGCTGGAGATGCAAAGGAACATGTCTAGTTTCTTGAAAAGAGCCTTTTCAGTTACTTCTGGCAAGGCATAACATTCACATAGCCTATCCCAGGCTTTCTTGAGAGCTGCCTCAGCGTGGTTGACATGCATGTGACGTATTCTCTTGACATGGTCAGATGATTCTCTGCCTAGCTATTTGGTAAGAAGGTCCAATTCCTTGCTGGCTGAGAGGTCAAGGCCTCGGATGGCATTAAGAAATGAAGACTGCCACGCCCTAAAGCTCTCGGGACGGTTGTCGAACTGTTTCAGCCCTGTGGTCACCAGCACACCATGAGCTAAATTCTTAGTGAAGTCTGTCATTGCAGAAGTCTTTACTAGGTCAGCTGAGGTCATGGGTTGTTGAAGATTATATGGGTGAGATGAGGGATTCATAGCTTGCGTGTGTGGCTTGGTGTATGGCTGGTATTTCTCTCGTTGACACATGTTGGCATGAGAGGGTTCTTTAGGGGGTGACATAGGCAAGTTGAGTGCCGTGGTATGATCTTCAGATTGAAATTGCGCCAGCTGGCAACTTGCTTTTTCACTGTACTGTCCTAATGGCGTTCTTAACCAGAATTAGACAGCCAGCCAAACTTCTTTCATGAACGACATTAGAGTCAGGATATAGCTTTCTAGCTCCAAGTTTAATGAAGATTCTTGCGGGCACGTAGACATGAATCAAGAGTGAAACTGAAAAGATACAAAATGTTGTCTATTACATCTTTGAAGATGTGCATGATGAAACATTTCCTCCCACAGGTAATGTGCATAAAGAAATCAGTATCAATATGCCTTCATATACAGTATTATTTAGATTTGCACAAAAATGCCCAAAACACATGCATAGCAAACACAACTACGTGATGCTGCATTAAACATAGCAGAACATGTCCCTACATAACACACTGCACAGGCTTCCATAGAATAGCATTAACTGCCATGATCCACGTGAACGAAATAAACATGAAAAAGTCCCATCAACAACTTATTATTAATTAATTCTAATAAATGACCTTATAAGCAATAAAAAATAACTCACAAGCAATGCTTTCGATGGGCTAAATCAAGAGATGGCAGAAGATGGAATAACAGGTTGTTCATCTGCTGGGATTTCCGTTACAACTAAAACATGTGCTTTTACTTCCTGGTCACATCGATACTTGCAATACCACATTGACCACTAGTAGTGCTAAGAGCACTCTCAGTGCCTGGAAGGCAGAATACCCTTGATTATCTGATAGTAATATCCTTGGGGAATCAACTATTTTGTCACATTACACATCCACAGCCTGTATCAGCAATAAAAACTTCAAAGCACAATCAAGTCAGCATTTCAAGGTGTTTACTGAGTTGTGTGGGGGTTCTTAAGCTATTATATGCATAGGCTTATTGGATCAAAATCAAGCATATATTAACCATAAAAGAAAAATTTCAGACTTGATCTGACAATAAAGTACTATCATCATCATCATCATCATAACACAGAAGTCTGCCTTTCAAGAAAAAGGGATATGACATGTTTTTAGCCAGATGATGTTTTTAATTCAACATGTGCGAAACTCAAGAATGATGATGCAGTAGTAGATTTGTAGGCCTCACATGTTATGCCTATCTTGCATAAATGTTATAAAAGTTATTTGCATGCAATCATACTAATTGGGATTCATGTGGATAAATATGAGTGGACAGGAGGGTGAGTGTGAACAACCATTCTCAATGTGACAACTATTTCGTTTCACTTTTGTGACTGGTAGCCTAGTGACTGGTAGCCTAATGATGTATATTTTTCATCGGGTTGTCCACATTTATATAGCCTGCATGAAACTACACAGTAAGAACGTACAGGACGAAGTATCTAAGAAGCGCTTTTAGAAGTCTATATTCAGAACATTGTAGTCTCATCACGGCAGACCCACGTCACATCTGCCGTCACATAATGACATAGCCTAGTGTAAGTGCAGTCGGATTCTCTTAGCACTGCGGTTGTCTTTTCCCAAGTCCTTATGAATTCTCCGTCACATCTTTCCTTGACCTCATGACGTTTTCCATTGAGGTCAAAGAAAAGTGGTTAGGAAAGAACATTTTTTGGACTGTTCAACCGTACTTCTAAACTCACTTATAACTCATTCGAAAGCCTTGTTTTTAGTCTCTCTCACCCAACCTGGAAAACTCTACAGCCAATTCTATTTGTTATAGTGTACCGTGCTCCTGGCCCATATTCTGAATTTTGATCTGAATTCTCAGAGTTTTTATCAAGTTTAGTCCTTAAAACAGAAAGTAGTTATTGTAAGTGATTTTAATATTCGTTGATAATGATAGCCTTATGAAAGAAGCCAATTAAATCTAATAATGAGATAAATGCAGTACTGCGTTTATCTCATTATTAGACTCAATTGGCTTCTGTCAGAGTGTACATAAACCCACTCACTGTTTTAACCACACCCTCCACCTTGTTCTGGCTTACGATATTTAAATTGAACATTTAATAGACTTTCCACAGAATCCTCTTGTATCGTAACATTATTTAGTAACATTTGAATTCCTATTAGTGGACTGCAATCCATTCAGCAAAAATTCCTACAGTAGATGTCTATCTGATAGTGCTGTAGCTAAATTTAAGGAAGTGATTCCATTGGCGTTTAGTTCAATGCCATGTCCCAACATAATGGAAGACTCCTATGCCAACTTTAGTCCCTCCCAAATTGATCATCTGGTTGATAGCGCTGCAGGCTCACTGTGAATGACACTTGACTCTATTGCCCCTCTTAAAAAGAAGATAATAAAACAAAAGAGGTTAGCTCCATGATATAACCCCCAAACCCACAAATTAAAGCAAACATTGCAAAAACTTGAGAGTAAATGGCATTCCACCAAAATGGAAGAGGCTCGTCTGGCAAGATAGTCTTAGAACGTATGGGAAGGCTCTCTGCAATGCCAGAGCAGTCTATTACTCATCATTAATAGAGGAAAATAACAACAACCCCAGGTTTCTTTTCAGCACTGTAGCCAGGCTGACAGAGAGTCATAGCTCTATTGAGCCATGTATTCCTATTGCTCTCAGTAGTAACGGCTTCATGAGCTTCTTTAATGATAAAATTCTAAATATTAGAGATAAAATTCAGCATCTCCTGCCCTCAACTGGGGGCCGATTTATCTTCAAACACAGGGACCTTAGAAACAGCGGTAAAACCTGATATACACTCCCCTCCAAAAGTATTGGAACAGTGAGGCCAATTCCTGTATTTTTGCTGTAGACTGAAAACATTTGG
>NTHP01000310.1:404694-420030 GCA_003416845.1 Oplegnathus fasciatus | reverse complement strand
TATTGTTGTTTTGTTTTGTTTTTGTTATACAGTATATATATACTTTTTTAAATATATATATTTATACCTGTACATAGTAGTTTAATGTTTATGTTTACCTTGTTGAGCTTGTTGTCCTTGTTTTAAGCTGTATGTAAGTCTATTTCTGTGTTTGTACACTGAGAGCAAAGAAAAACCCAAGTCAAATTCCTTTTATGTGTACACATACCTGGCCAATAAAGCTGATTCTGATTGTTCTTTCACAGCATTTTTAATAATTAGATGCTAAAATCATAACAATATCCCATTCATTTCTACAGGAAGATTTTAAAAATTCTATAAAAAAAATGTATCAAATTGTTATCAGCAAACTCAGCCACATTCTTGTACAACAGGTCCCCAAGTACATCTGTGATCATTTTTCAAGTTGTTTTACTGCAGTATTATTTAATAATTAAATACTAAATTCATACCCAACATGCATACATTTTGGCCTGTAAAAAATGTGCTTGGCTGGTGTTTTTTTTCCATCTACCAGTCCCCTTGGCCGGTGAGTTAAAAAGTTAATTTCGGACACTAACGCTCAGGGGCGCAGCATGGAATTCTGGGCCCTGTACATAGGCAGTCTCTGAGGCACCCCATGATTTTCAAATTATTAATACAAGCAATTTTCGTGGGCCCCTCCACACCTGTGGAACCTGTGAATTAGTACCCTTTGTCCCCCTGTCCTACACCTCTGCTAACGCTATTCATTCCCAGCAAGTCAACACTTAATTCCCCAGATCCACTTTGTTTGAACCAATCCGACAGCATCCAATCAAGTTGCAGGAGAGAACCATGAAGAACTAACATTATGTTACTGAGCGCCAATTGGAAAAAATGAAATGAAATGAAATCCTTCGAGAGATGGGTGGATTTCAGGAGGAGCCCCCCAACACTGCCCCATAACCCTGGTCCACATCCACTGGACCTGTAAATTATACTGTATATTTTCATTGTTTAAATACACACTGTTTTTATCATATAAATATCATCACTCAATACACAAATCTATGCATGCTGTGTATACTGTGCATACTGTATATACTGTCATATCCACCTACCTCATGTATATAAAGCTACCTGTTACAGTAATCATATTTATTTAAGCACCCTTTGCACTCTGCACCATTGTACTATTGCCTCACTGTCTGCATTTGTTATTTTTGTTTACATATATGTATGTATATACATATATATATAGTATATGTATATATACTTTTTATATATATTTATACCTGTAGTGTTTATGTTTACCTTGTCGAGCTTGATTCTGAAAAAAAAATCCCTGCTCACCACAATAATGAGCCAGCCAGCGGTTCAATGAAGTAAGCAAACTGTACATATCATCATTACTCATGGTTAAAGGACCAGAGACTATTAATCTCTGACAAATCAAACATACTTGCTAGGCTTTTTTTGTGATTTCTGACTGCATCATCCTTACGTTATTGACGCGGACACGTATTAAGATGTTGCTGAAGTTAATGGTGGTGTGTGCCTGGGTTCCCTGATTCTTCCTATGTGATGCCAGCACCTTCAGATTAGCCTCTATGTCGGAAGCTCTGGTCCTGAGTAGACAGTGAACACTGGCTGGTTCTAACTGATGGATATGTCTCTCTAGAAGAGACACCCTGTCTGCAAAGACGGAACAGGAAACAGAAAGTTGTGTCAACATGGTGATGACGGTGCATGCAGATGGGGCAGCCATTAACTCAGGTTCAAAATGCTTTTGCATGACTCTTCCCAATCACGCACTGAATATGTCTATCAAAATTTATGAAGATTAGACCAACGGCCAATGAGTTATGGCCAATTTCCTATTTTTTTTATTGATAGCAGCCATGTTTTTTAACCAATCTTGCTCATTTATAATAGAAATGTGTATCTAAGTCCCCCAAGGCTGGATAGCAAATTTGGTGTTGATACAGTCAAAATCCAAAAAGTAGATGTCACATTACTGTTTTTCACATTGCGCAAATTAGCAAAAAAATCCATCACAGCGGGCCTCTATGGTCCTTGAGGCTTTTTGTCGAGCACATTGAGCTGGACAAGTGTGTCAAATTTCAAGTCAATCGGAGTCACGGTGTGAGGGGTGTAGCCTTTCCAAAATTGTGTTTTTGAACATAGATTACAGCGCCATCGTCTGGCCAATTGCGCTCATGTTTTATTGGGAAGCATTTGCACATCATTTCCAGTTCTTGGGCCAAGTTTTGTATTTCTAGCTCATTTCAGCTCACGGGAATTTTAGCCGCAGCGGCAGACAACAAATAATAAAGAATAAACCGGCACAAACTTAGAAGGGCTCTACAACTTCGGGGTTAGAACCCCAATAAAATCATTCTCCAGCCAGAAAGCCTGGATGAATGGAGAGGTGAGGGCCCTATCCAGAGCCAAAAAAGCTGCCTTTCCGTCAGAAGACAAGGAAGCATACAGCACAGCTGGAGCAAGACTGAAAGCTGGCATCAAGGAGGCAAAGCGGAGGCATCAGGAGAGACAACACCAACAACATCAAAGACATGTAGCAGGTGTTCCAGACCATCACAGGCTACAAAAGCAGGACCGACCCCATCATGTGCGAGGCTACGTTGCTAAATGAGTTTTACGCCTTTATGCTCACTTTGATCTTCTCAACATAGAGTCAGCTGTCAAGTCTACTCAGCTTCCAAAGGACCGGCCACTGTCAGTATCCACAGCGGATGTCAGATGAACCCTCCTGAGAGTGAATGTGAGCAAAGCTGGTGGGCCTGATAACATCCCTGGTCATGTAGTAAGAACATGTGCCAATCAGCTAGTCGATGTCATTACAGACATTTTTTAACATATCACTGTCACAGGAGAGTGTTCCCACCTGCTTCAAGACATCCTCCATCGTCCCTCTACCTAAAAGGTCTGCAGTGTCTAGTCGACTGCCCTGTGGCGCTCACCCCTATTCTGATTAAGTGCTTTGAGAAACTAGTTCTCCAGCACATCAAAAACAACATCCCAGCCAGCCTGAATCCTCACCAGTTTTCATTCAGAGCCAACAAATCCACAGAGGATGCCATCTCCACTGCCCTCCACTCAGTCTTCACACACCTTGAAAATAACAACACATCAGTATGGTGTTTGTTGATTTCAGCTCAGCATTCAACACAATCACCCCCTGACTGACAAACTTAGCTCTCTGGGCTTGAGTACCACACTGCACTGCAACTGGATACTGGACTTCCTCACAAACAGACCACAGACTGTTTGGATTGGCGGTCACACCTCCACCACTCTAGAGCTGGACACCGGAGTCCCCCAGGGATGTGTGCTCAGCCCCCTCTTTTGTGAAGTTTGCGGACAATACCACCATTATTGGCTGGATTTCAAACAACGATAAGACTTCATATCAAGAGGAACAATCTCTCAGGGTGGTGCACAACCTACTGCTCAATGTCAGCAAAGTCAAGCCTGATGTAGCCCCTTCTACACAGACAATCATAAAAACAAGGAGAAGCTCTTTGTCTTGGCTCTTCCTCTTCTCGGATGCCTCGTGCCTGACCTTGCCTTGGTCGCTACGTGGGATGGAGTGTGCCACTAAAGATGCTCGATGGAGATGCCTTCACTGGGGACGAAACACCTTCGTCTCTGTGGGTCCACATGCCAAGAGCCGGCCTTCCTCCTCCTCCCTGTCCTCCAGAACATCGTCACCCCTGGCCATAGGTGAAACTCTACTTTTCCTGTGATAGTGGGGGTTGATGTTAAGTAGGCCTAGATTATTAAATTAATTTAGTGCTATGAGAATAGGATTCCCCTAGGCCTGACAATAAAACCTAGGCAGTAGAAATTAGATATGTACGAATATAGGAAGTATTTAAAGTATTTCACGTCATCTGGTATAAAATGGTCCTCATTCATTCATTAATTGTTTGTTGTTGTATTATATGTACTTATTTATGGTTGCATTTATTTATTGTTGCATTTATCCTTGGTTATATTTATTCATTTATATGTCTAGTTGTTAGTTCTGTCTGTAATTTAGTAGTTTAATAAATATTTAATTTATAAAGAACTTGATCACATGGTTTTGTGTGTATGAAGTATGATGTCACTGTACACGAGTCAAGAACTCTGTAGCATCCTTTAGATTGAGACTGAATTAATGAATTGGCTATCTTTTTCCCTTAGTCAAGGGTGGTGCCCTGAGGTGAATTTAATTTAAGTTAAATTCTGTTGTTTTAATGTTAATACTGATTTGATTGAAGCTGAGACTTCAATTTTATACAAATGAATGAACAAATGAATATCATAATTGTAATATTTTAATATCTGATTAACCACATACATGCTACACTGAGCTGATCATTGATTTTAGGAAAAAGGACAGAGAACCTGTCATGGTCATCACACATCTCCACCCCGGTAAAGAAAGCTCAGAAACGACTGTATTTGTTAAAGAAACTTAAAAAGGCAAAATTCCTGTGCCAAGTTCTTGTTAACTTTTACAGAGGTGCAATAGTAAGCATCCTAACTGGAAACATTACAAACTGGCATGGGATGTGACCCAGGACCGGAGGGCTCTGCAGCGGGTAATTAAAACCGCACATAACGGGAAGTGTGAACTTATGATTTGATGCACTGTGTTGAAAAACAAGGTTGTTTTTCTTTTTGCTGTCTTCTTTGAAGAGTTTCTTGATTACATATTTCCTTTATGAGATCTTGCGGTTTTGCAGTTTTTTTAGACTATAGGTGTTTGCAACACCTACTCTCAAAACTGGTAACAGGAGAAAACTGTTAACTTGGTGAAACACTGAAACTGTTTGAGCCTTCCATCACCAGGGTAAACCTGCCTTTTGAAAACACAGAAGAGTCACACATGATTATCTGTCTATTTTTATCTGATAAAAAGAGGGTCACAAACATGCTTTATATTCGGATGTGGAGACTACATTTCCCTCGTCTACATCTGCACAGGAAGCAGGAAGTTGTGGTAAATGAAGGTCGAATGTCTGTCCTTCCCGGAGATTCAGAACTGCCTGCTTCAGACTCCACCTGCAGGGAGGGACAAACACAGGTCAGGAATGGTGCATACACAGCACTGGCAATGCTACACTGACAATGTGACACTTTGACCTTCAAAAGAAAAAGTATAAGATAGATCGGAGTTGAGTCTGTTAGATTTCCACATACTGTATCCCAAATTTGTCTGACATTTTGTTTTATGTCATACAACCTTAAGTTTTGTCCAGCACTGATTTGGATTGAATATGAAGGTATACCTGGAGTTGATGTTCAGAGAATATGTGACTTTCTGTAACCATTAGTTCGTGAGTAATTCAATTCACCATTGTTGTTCCCATTGCACATAGAAACACAGCCTTACTGCCTTAAAACTCCATGTGTCTCATCACTAATTTGCATAATGTAATCCTAATATACACAAAACTCACATGAAAAGTCCCAATGTCACATGTAAGTCTAGCCTGGTCAAACAAGCACGAACTGATGAAGCCTCTTGGATGAGAGGTGAAACGTCTTCACAGACAAAACCAAAAATCCAGTTGCATTCGATTCAATTTCCTTGAGATAATTATGACCTGGATGAATGAGAATATTCACAGGCCAACTTGTGACATCATTTCCATACTCTCTGGGACCTATTTCATTGGTGCATGTGCAAGCGCACTTGCTATTTTGGTTCATACAGTTGCATCCGAGTGGAATATAGATCACAGGGTGTAGTGATTTCCAAATACACCCTCAGCCAGTCATATCACTGGTCTCTTACCTCTGAAACACCTGAGCCAATGGTCATGTGTAAATGGTCACATTATATCATAATCGATGTGATACAATAGCGTTGTATCATTGTAATGCATTTTTAAGAATAAAACAAGGAATGCCACTTTTGTTTAAGGTTGGAAAAGAGGCAGTGACGCACAGGATTAATGACCTCCCTAACACCGCTGTGTGTAATGGAACTGCGCTCTGGTGCAACACTTTCATACAGTATATTGTAGCTGTGGACAACAGATACTGTAAGAATCACTCATATTCATTCATAGATCACTGCGGACCGATTTACCAACGTTGCTGCTTTAACCACATTAAACATTTATTTTCTACTTTATTTACTGGTGGGAAAGTGTTTCATGAAAATTGTTTATTTATATTGTATGCATTATTCCGTAATTGCGGCACATTTTCTCAAAGTATTTATTTTGCTCTTATTCACAGAATCACCAAATTAGTGTGACTTTGTAGCAAAAACAGACATGGTTCTGAGACATCTATTCCCTAATTTTTTAAGTTACGAACTCCCTCTCTTCAAACAACCAGGAGCACTCTGTAGCAGACACAGCACCACTCACAGATTTACTGACTAACTGATTGGATGACAGGCTACACCTGCAGCAGTTTCTACTTGATGTATGAACTGTTAAAATCAGTCAGGATCTATCTCTCCTCCTGACTGTCTCATAGAATGGTGGTTATAGTGCATGCCAGTTGTCCCTGTGGAACTGGTGGTTGGGGTTCAGGTCCTGTCTGTAATAGCTGTCTAAAAATTTAATTTCAGAACATAATTGTCTTAAACCACACATGGTTGATTGCATTATTGATTACACCTGCAGCAGCAGTTTGAGATCTTCTTAACAGTTATGACCTCTCTCCAGTTAACTTCTGCTAAGGTGATAGCTCAGTGGAGTGCAGGGCAGAAAATAATGTATATTTCGGGAACCGCAGGGTTGGCGGTTTGAATCCTGACTTGGGAGAACTTTTCCTTGAGAGAATAGTATCAAAACCTCTGAGTCAGTAAAATGTTTCACATCTTTCAAACATTGAGTTTTATTCAACTTTTATACGCATACACACATACTAACACACATGTTACACTTCAGATGTACTACGATAGCGCTCATTTTGGGGGAATCCCCTCTTGTGGTGTAACTGAGTAACTACACTTTCAGAAATACAGCTTAAAATCACAGAGGTTAGAGTACATCACATGTGGCAAAACACTTTGTGGGAACTGCAGGGTCAGTGGTTCAACTCCCGACTGTTCTGCAATTCAGTGCATTTGTGCTTCAAGATTTTTCAAGCCTTTAATTTATGCTTTAATTTAAACCCAAATGTTTTCAGTCTACAGCAAAAATACAGGAATTGGCCTCACTGTTCCAATACTTTTGGAGGGGAGTGTATATCAACATGCCACAACCTGAGGGACAGTGAATGGCCTAGACACACAAAGCACACATATGCATTCACATTCTCACACACACACACACATGCACAGGGTGACTACAAACAATCCATAACATTACTGTTAACTGTGGATTCATTCATCACCACTGTACCCCTTCATCCATCCCTAAACATAAACCATTCACTCACACACACACACACACACACACACACACACACACAGATACATAGAATATACTGTATATATGTAAATAATGAATTGTATGATTATAAATGAAATTTTATGCTTTGGCAACATTGTTTTGGAAACTTTCATGCCAGCAACAGCAAAGCCCCTTTGTATTGACATCAGGGAGACCATAAGACTGGTAAGTACAGAGAAGTGCAATGCAATGCATGAGTGACACAGTTTTCATTGTTTAATCTCTGTACTCCAGCACATTGTTTTTAAATGAAGCTATGATAGATAAGAACGTGCATATTGTGAGAATTCTTGTACATGAACTAATAATGTGAAACACAACTAGCCAAACAACAGCCATCAGGCAATTGTCCACTTACTTTGGGTCACATAAAAGGGGGTGAATGTGTTTAAAAAGGGCCATAATTTTACACAGTTCACCAGATATGAATGTAAATACCCTAGAATTATATGCTGCATTAAATAGACAAAACAACAACACTGCACTGCACTGTATTTACATGTGCTGCATACTGACATACAATTTAGATGTAATTGTGATGGGTCTCATTTTGATTTAAAAGCTTTATGAAGATGGAGAATCAGACAGGAAGGGAGATGAATGCAAGAACAAATACAGTGCACTCACTGAGGATTAACAGCCAAAAAAGTGAAAACTTTGAAAGCCGTCCCCTCCACGCTGTGAGCCCAACTGACCTAAAATTTGACACGCACAAAAAAAGCCTCTTGGACAATAAAGGCCACCATGATGAATGATGGAGCAGTAATATGAATAGACTTTTTTTTGGATTTCGACTGTATCGACACCACATTTGGTATGCAGCCTTGGGGGAGTGAGATACACATTTCTATTACAAATGAGCAAGATTGGTGGACAAATGTGGTCATCAAAAAACCTCGCGGGTGCGGGGCTTAACAGGAAATTGACCAAAACTCAAGCTGTGCAAATGCTTCCAAAGAAACATGAGTGCAATCGGCCAGATGGTGGCGCTGTAATTCACATTCAAAAACGTAATTTTGGAAAGGCCACGCCCCTCACACCATGACTCCGACTGACTTGAAATTTGACACACATCTCCAGGTCAGTGTGCTCTACAAAAAAGCCTCAAGGACCATACAGGTCCTCCATGATGGATTTCTTGCTAATTTGCATAATGTGAAAAACAGTCATATGAACAGACTTTTGTGAATTTTCACTCTAGCAACCCCCCCCCAAAAAACAGCCTTGGGGGACATTTCTATTATAAATGAGCATGATTGGTTAAAAAACATGGCCGCCATCAATCAAAATGTCTTTGCGATGGGCGGGGCCTAGTAGGAAATTGGCCATAACTCATTGACCGTTTGTCCAGTCATCATAAATCTAGGTAGACATATTCAATGCATGTTTGGTAAATATTGTGCCAAAGCATTTTTCAGATTGACCCATAGGGGGTGCCAAAAATACCAAAAATGTGTACTTCAAAACCTGGTGAACAGAATTTCACCAAATTTGGTGCACATGCTCTGGGGGCAAGTATGAACCAAAATCTGAAGTGTCATATCTATTGATGAAAGTGGGTGTGATCGTTATGTGCTATTTTATGCTTTTGCTCAATTTGCTGTGAGCTGGAATGAGCTAGAGACATAAAACTTGGCACCATAACTGGAGGTGATGTGATAATGGTTTTACAAAAAATATGGTCCGCTATAATTAACAGCCAAAAAAGTGAAAACTTTGAAAGGCCACCCCCCCTCACACACCGTGGGTCCGATTGACTTGAAATTTCACGCACATCTGCAACTCAGTGTCCTTTACAAAAAAGCCTCATGGCCAATGAAGGCCACCATGATGGATTTTTCGCTAATTTGCATAATGTGAAAAACAGTAATATGAATAGACTTTTTTGGGATTTCGACTGTATCAACACCAAATTTAGTGTAGATCCTTGGGGCACTGAGATACACATTTCTATTACGAATGAGCAAGATTGGTGGAAAAACGTGGCCGCCATTCATCAGAACACCTTGCAAAGGGCGAGGCTTAACAGGAAATCGGCCAAAACTCAAGTTGTCTTAGACCAATCATGATCAAACTCACTGAAGGGGGGGTCACGTGACGCAAATGGCGGAGTAGCAGCTCGTCGCCTAGGCTCCTGCAGCTCGCCATTGTTTCTGGTCTTTATTCCAGACATAGGACGGCAAAGGGAAACAGGAATCCTGGGTCAGAAGTCAGAGAATGCCAAGCACTCAGAGAAAGATCACTGTTACAGTGAAGTCTGCTAAATCTGGACCTGTTCAGCCTCTGCAAAACAGTCAAGCTAACATGGAGGACAAGACGCCGCCACTTCTGAGCCATGTGGAGGCTGACAGTTTGGTGGAAAGAATAACTACTGAAGTGCTTAAAGGCGTGGAAGCCTCCTTCGACAATAAGATTGATCTGGTTCTTAAGAAACTAGAGGCTTGCTCATCCAAAATTGCTGCACTTGATACACGGATTACCGAAGCAGAGAGCTGCATCTCAGACTCCGAAGACGCTGTAGTGAGCCACATTGCTAAACTAGCTGAAGTTGAGAGCAAGCTAGAGACAGCCTTGGATAAAATTGATGATATGGAGAACAGGGGACAGCGGTGTAACATTCGCATCATCGGGCTACTTAAAGGCAGCGAGGGCAGTAACCCTGTATCTTTTTTTAAAACCTGGCTGCCGGAGCTACTGCAAGTTAGCTTCAAAGGAGGGGCTGTTAAGCTAGATCATTGGTGATCTCACCCGCCGTCCCCTCCCTGGACAGCGGCCCTGCGCTGTTATTATGAAAGTCCATAACTTTCAGGACAAAGACCGGATCATGCAAGCAGTGAGGAAAGCGCAGGCTCCCCAGTCATGATATTCGAAGATTTTTCTGCAGCTGTTCTAAAGAAGGTCTGTCTCTGTCTGATGTGCAAACTATTGATATGTTATAGATAATGTTATGTTAAAGAGCAGTCTCCATGTCTAGATAGTGTCGTTCTTGAATATATACTTTCCACCTATACAGTCTAATGATTTCATCTCCCATGTTTTTTCTAAATTTGCAGACTGGATTGGTGACAATACTGTGAAAACTGGGGACTTCAACTGTTACTTTGCTTCGGTTATGGATAGATCTCCGCCAGTGCAAAGCCTCATGTCTAAAAGAGCCAAAGCTATTTCAGATACTTGCAGCGAACTTGGCCTAGTGGATGCTTGGCGCCTCTTACATCCTAATGACAAGGAATTCACATTACTCAACTGTACATAAAACAAGCAGTAGAATTGATTTTGTTCTGACCCCTAAAATTTCATTAAGTAACATAAAGTGCTGTAGTATTAGGGATATTATTATATATTATTATTGGATCACGCTCGCACTTTTATAGGTTTAAGCAACTTGAATTTTGACTTTCAGAGCAGACCTTAGAGGTACAGCCCTTTTCTGAATCATGACCCCAATTTTGAAAAATTTCAACAACTGAATTATTTCTTTAAAGAAAAAAGACCCCCGGTATATCCATTGTCTCTTATGGGATACTGGGAAAGCTTACATCCGTGGAATAATTGTACCGTATACAGCTGGGCTTAAAAAGAACAGTACAAAGGAGAAAAGAAAATTGGAGCTAGAACTTCATGAACTCCAGACCAAATATAACTCTTCCCCATCTGACGAACTTAGAAATGATATACAGACGATCGAAACTGCCTTACCAACAAAGAAAGCTGAAAAATCTGTGTTTTTTTGCGAGGCAAAGGATGTATGAATTTGTTAATAAACCTAATCACTATTTGGCTAATCTTCGAAACAGGGCCTATACCCAGAATATTTCAAGTATTTTCAAAAATATCTTTGAATCATTTAACAAGCAGCTATATGCATCGCAATTCAATTTACACTCAAAGCAAGACATGACTGATGTTTTTACAAAAGTGGATTATAGCCAACCCATTGTTTAAATAATTTGCATAATCTGAAAAACAATAATGTGACATCTACTTTTTGGATTTCCACTGCATCAACACCAAATTTGGTATCCAACATTGGGGGACTGACATACACATTTCTATTACAAATGAGCAAGATTGGTGGGAAAATGTGGCCGCCATTAATCTTGAAAGTCTTGAAAAGGGTAGGGCTTAGCAGGAAATTGGCCATAACTCAAGTTGTCTTAAAGCAATCTTGATTAAACTCAGTGGAGACTTCCCACACTCTGTCCTGAACGTACATACTAACTTTCATTCAAATCAGATACAGGCAGAGCAAAATGCGGAACTTCAAGTGCGCAGCTTTTGAAACGATGCATATATTTTAATGATGAAACAAGTGTGTGATTGGTTTCGCTCCTTCTTTAAACAGAATTAAACTGGCTGAAGCAACTTTATCAGTTCTGTGAAGCTGGAAACCTGCTTGTTGCTGCTTGAAGCTCCTTTGGGCTATTGAGCTTCTGTTGGGTGTACAAGGGTTAGAACCCGCAAATTGCCGCTTGTGGCTATATTTATCAGCACTGAAACGTGGAAGGCCCTATTGTAATCCCTTGGCCTATAATTATTATTAATATTATTATTATTATTATTATTATTATTAATATTTATATTATTCGGGCCCGAGCGGTGCGAAGGCCCTATTGTACTCGTTTGGCCTATTATTATTATTTCACACTTGGAGTGCATTTTTGAGGGCCTAAACATGCTCAAAAAGTTGTCAAATGTGGCACACATCACAAGTGCGGTACATTGCAATCTTATATGGGTCTTGGCTTAGGGAGGGGCAAGGGGGCTCGAGAGTGCCCCATAAAGAGGAGTTTTCATCGAACGGCGTACCCGTGGCGTGGCGGCCATTTTGCACGTTTTGCCATGAACCATCAAGTTGTTGTAACTGAAATACAGATTGTCCAATCTGCCCCAAACTCAAAGTGTTTGACAAGAGTCCCGGCCTGAAGACATCTACATGCCAATATTCAGTCATAGTGCCACCTACTGACAACAGGAAGTCAGGCTTATGTGACAAAGATCATCCAAATTACATGAAATTTACATCGCGTGGTCTACACATGATATCCAACAACATGATGTATAATTACTGTGTGTTCTCTAGCGCCGCATAGTGGACACGGGAAGTGACATTTATCTCGTTCAACGGTCCCGAAAATTCAAAGCCATGTCGACCGGCCTCCTGCGAGGACACCGGGGCTGCCGCTCCCCCCGACGTCCGTGAGAGTGCCCGTTCATCGCTGCTTGCAGTTTTAATTAGGGCCTGAGCAGCGACCGCTGCTAGGTCCGTATTGTATTGCAAGGAGTTATTATTATTATTATTATTATTATTATTATTATTATCAGGGCCCGAGCAGCGACCGCTGTGAGGTCCCTATTGTATTGCAAGGAGTTATTAGGGCCAGAGCAGCGACCGCTGCGAGGACCCTATTGAATTGCAAGGAGTTATTATTATTATTATTATTTTTTAGTCATTGAGCACATTTTTGAGGGGCAAAGCATGATCCAAAACGCAGAAGTGGCGAAGTGCACATCAGAAGTGGCGAAAATTGCGATCTCATATGGGTCTCACGCTTGGGTGTGGCAAATTGACTCGACAGCGCCCCCTACAGTCGAAAACCAACCGCTTAGTTTCACCGACATGGCTGAAATTTCGTATGCATATGTATCATCTCCAGACGTACAAAAAAGCCTCTTGCAGCCATGCCCTAAACCCAACAGGAAGTCGGCCATTTTTAATTTTGTGGTCATTTTTGGGGATTTACATGTTCCATACTTTAACGAACTCCTCCTAGAGAATTCATCAGATCAACTTCAAATTTGGCCAGTGCAATCTTAAGACCTTCGTGATGAAAAGTTGTGCTAATCGTTGTAGATCGTTGAACGGCGTGGGCGTGGCGAGGCGACCATTTTGCTCGTTTCGCCATGAAATATCAAGTTGTTGTAATTCGAAGGTACGGTGTCCAATCTGCCCCAAACTTCACATGTTTGATAAGACTCCCGGCCTGCACACATCTACATGCCAATATTCAGTCATGGTCATAGCGCCACCTACTGACAACAAGAAATTACATGTTTTAGACTTTGATATACTCCTCCTAGTAGGGTGACCAGATCTACCTCAAATGTGGTCGGAAAAACCTTAACACCTTGATGATGCTTTATTGTGAAGATTGTGAGTTTTCATCAAACGGTGTTACTGTGGCGGCACGGCGAGTTTCGATGTCTCGCCATGAAACTACAAGGTGATATCAACATGCGAAAATTGAGTCATAGCGCCACCTATTGGCGATAGGAAGTTACAGGCGCTATATTATGACGTACTACTCCTAGCAGCTTACTCATATCCACTTCAAATTTGGTCAGTAAAGCCTTAAGACCTTGGTGATGCTTTATTGTGAAGATTGTGAGTTCATGCAACGCCGTTGCCATGGCGANAACTCCTCCTAGAGAATTCATCAGATCAACTTCAATTTTGTGCAGTGCAATCTAAAGACCTTTGCGATGAAAAATTGTGCTAATCTTTGTAGATCATCAAACTGTTTGGCCGTGGCGTGGCGGCCATCTTGAGCATTTCGCCATGAAACATCAAGTTGTGGTAACTCAAATATACATTGTCTAATCTGCCCCAAACTTCACAAGTTTGATAAGAGTCCCAGCCTGAAGACATCTACATGCCAATATTCAGTCATAGTTTTAGCACCACCTACTGACAGCAGGAAGTCAGCCTTATGTGACAAAGATCATCCGATTTACATGAAATTTACATGATGTGGTCTACAAATGATATCCAGCAGCATGATGCATAATTATTGTCTGCTCTCTAGCGCTGCACAGTGGACACGGGAAGTGACATTTATCTCGTTCAGGCAGTGTCCAACGGTCACGAAAATTCAAAGCCATGCCGACCGGCCTCCTGTGAGGACACCGCGGCTGGCGCTACCTCTGACGTGCGCAAGGGTGCGAGGGCCCGTTCAACGCTGCTTGCAGCTTTAATTATTATTATAATTATTATTATTTATTTTTGTATTTTTTTAGTCATTAAGGTTATTTTTGAGGGGCAAGACATGCTCCAAAACGCATTAAACTTGGCGTGCACATCAGAAGTGGCTCAAAATTTGGTACCCACATATTGGACATGGGAAGTGACATTTATCTCGTTCAGGCAGTGGTACAGGCGCTATATTATAACGTACTACTCCTAGCAGCTTACTAATATTCACTTCAATTTTGGTCAGTAAAACCTTAAGACCTTGGTGATGCTTTATTGTGAGGATTGTGAGTTTTCATTGAACGCTGTTGCAATGGCGACGCATTATTCACCATGAAACAGGAAGCTGTTTTTGAGGGGCTAGGGATGCTCAAAAACTGAGGAAACTTGGCACACACATCAGAAGCGATAAAAATAGATATCTGATATGTAACATCCCAAGACTTAAAAAAAAGTCTCTTGGTGCCATGAGCTAAACACAACAGGAAGTCGGCCATTTTGAATTCAATGTCAAATTTTGGTGTATTTTTGGCCATTTACAGGGATCATACTTTAACAAACTCCTCCTAGAGAATTCATCAGATCAACTTGAATTTTGGGCAGTTCCATCTGAAGATCTTCACGATGAAAAGTTGTGCTATTCATTGTAGATCGTTAAACGGCATGGGTGTGGCGAGGCGACCATTTTGCACGTTTCGCCATGAAACATCAAGTTGTTGTAATTCAAAGGTAGAGTGTCCAATCTGCCCCAAACTTCACATGTTTGATAAGACTCCCGGCCTGCACACATCTACATGCCAATATTTAGTCATAGTCATAGCGCCACCGACTGACAACAGGAAATGACATGCTTTAGACTTTGATGTACTCCTCCTAGCAGGGTGACCAGATCTACCTCAAATGTGGTCAGAAAAGGCTTCACACCTTGATGATGCTTTATTGTGAAGATTGTGAGTTTTCATTGAACGCTGTTGC
>NTHP01000310.1:384336-404544 GCA_003416845.1 Oplegnathus fasciatus | reverse complement strand
GCTCCATAGCGCCCCCCACAAAATTTCAACTAAGTAGCCCTCGCCGTATGATTTTCTTAGATATACAAAATTTGGTAGGCACATGTAACATCCCAAGACTTAAAAAAAATGTCTCTTGGTGAATTCAATGTCAAATTTTGGCGTATTTTTGGCCATTTATAGGGGTCATACTTTTAACGAACTCCTAGAGAATTCATCAGATCAACTTGAATTTTGGACAGGGGAATCTGAAGACCTTCGTGATGAAAAGTTGTGCTAATCGTTGTAGATCGTTGAACGGCATGGGCATGACGAGGCATCAAATTTCTATGTTTCGCCACGAAACCATTTACAGGCTCAATACATTAACGAACTCCTCCTACGGAATTGATCAGATCAACTTCAAATCGTGGCAGTGCAATCTAAAGACCTTCTTGATGAAAAGTTTTGCTAATCGTGGTACATCGTTGAACGTTGCAGGTGTGGCGGTGCGCGAAATTTGATGTTTTGCCATGAAACTGGAAGCTGTTTTTGAGGGGCTAAGGATGGTGTTAAAGTCATGAAATTTAGCACACACTTCAGAGGTTGTGAAACTTTTGACTTGATGTCAGTCTTTGGGTTGGGTGTGGCAAATTGGCTCGATAGCGCCCCCTACAATATTTAAAAGAAGTAGCCCTCGTTGTACGTTTCATTTAGATTTACGAAATTTGGTTGTCACATGTAACATCCCAATACTTAAAAAAAAGTCTCTTGGTGCCATAACCTAAACCCAGCATGAAGTCAGCCATTTTGAATTTAATGTCAGATTTTGGTGCATATATAGCCATTTAGAGGGGTCATACTTTAACGAGCTCCTCTTAGAGAATTTATCAGATCAACTTCAATTTTGTGCAGTGCAATGTAAAGACCTTTGCGATCAAAAGTTGTGCTAATCTTTGTAGATCGTTGAATGGCGTGGCTGTGGTGTGGTGGCCATTTTGAGCGTTTTGCCATGAAATATCAAGTTGTCGTAACTCAAATATACATTGTCCAATCTGCCCCAAACTTCACGTTTGATAAGAGTCCCGGCCTGATGACATCTACTTGCCAATATTCAGTCAAAGTCATAGCGCCACCTACTGACAACAGGAAGTCAGCCTTATGTAATTTTGTATACAGCCATGGGGGACTGAGCTACATATTTCTATTGTAAATGAGCATGATTGGTCAAAAAACATAGCCGCTATCAATTAAAAAAGCCTTGCAATGGGTGGGGCTTAGCAGGAAATTGGCCATAACTCATTGACTGTTTGTCCAATCATCCTAAATCTCAAAGCATTTTGAGCCTTATCCATAGGGGGTGCCACAAATACCAAAAACGTGTACCTCAAAACCCAAACAAAATTTCACATGCTCATGCTCTGGGGGCAAATATGAACCAAAATCTGAAGTGTCATGGTAAATGGTAAATGGACTGTACTTATATAGTGCCTCCGACCACTCAAGGCGTTTTACACTACAGGCGCCATTCACCCCATCCACACACAATCATACACTGATGAGGGAGGCTGCCATGCAAGGTGCCAACCACCTCATCAGGTGGTAATCTAATCTCATTCACTCACATACACACGCCGATGGCACAACCTTCGGGAGCAATTTGGGGTTCAGTAGCTTGCCCAAGACCACTTTGACATGCGGACTGGAGGAGCCGGGGATCGAACTGCCGACCTTCCGATTATTGGATGACCCGCTCTACCTCCTGAGAGGGTTAGGGTTATTGGTAAACAACTTTTTAACAGTTTTGGGGGACTAAGATACACATTTCTATTACAAATGAGCAAGACTGGTGGAAAAATGTGGTCGCAATTAATCAAAAAACCTTGCAAAGGGCGAGCTTAGCAGGAAACTGGCCATGACTCAATTTTGATCAAACTGCTTGCTTCTGTTGAGCGTAAAAGGGTAAGGGAGAAGATACACTATATGGAATATGCTGAATGGGCCAGAATACCCAACTTGGTATAATTCCATGGTTTGTGTCCCATTCCAATTTAATACATGAGTGGGAATATGCAACTTGAAATCACACTCTTGGAATGAAAGCACACCACTAGATGGTGCTATATACAACTTTTTTTCTTTGAAATCTAGAGAGATTTAGATGCACCGATTGGAAGGGGTGGATCAAAACATAATTAACCAATCAGAGACTGATTCCACACATCATATCTGTATTCCAGAGATTATGTATTTTCACCTAACACTAAATTCCAAAATAGGAATCACAAATTCCAAAATTAAGATGTTACTCTTAACGTATTCCATCTGCTGAATCCAAATTCCAAGAATGCAATCTAACCCGAAGATTCCGAATTCCAAATCCAAATTCCAAGAACACGATCTAATTTACTGTCTCCCAAGTATGGGATACCAAAAACTACACTTCACTACAAACATATACAATTCGACTCATAATGGCCTGAGACGTGCTCCTAACCACCTGTTGCCCAAACAAATTTGGGCTCAACACTTTGTTATTACAATGTAATTATAGTCTAATTCCAAGGACTGAACCCAAATTCCAAGATGATGATCCTAACCCTAGCTTCCAAATAGTGAATCCACATTCCAAAACGATGATCCTAACCCCAAACCTACTTATTCCAAGAACTGAATCCAAATTTCAAGAAAACGATCCTAACGATATCCCAAGAACTGAATCCAAAATCCAAGAATACAATCCTAACCCTAACCTATTCCAAATTGTGAATCCAGATTCCATTGATACAATCCTAACTCTTACCCTATTCCAAGAACTCAATACAAAATCCAAGATGGCGATCCTAACCTTAACCCAATCCAAATTATGAATCCAGATTCCAAACATATGATCCTAACCCTAAACAAGTCCAAAGTCAAACAATATAATCTAATTCCGAATACTGAATCTCAAATTCCAAGTAAATAATCTGATTCCAAATACTGAATCTCAAATTCCAAAACAATAATCTGATTCAAAATACTTAATCTCAAATTCCAAGAATTTAATTTAGAATCTAGGGCATTCTGTTACAGAGTTATAGCCTGGAAACTCTTCCAGAGGTCAAAAAGTACAGCCCTTATCACAACTCAGTGGAGGCCTAAACTACTTAATGTGAGGTTACTGACCTCCCCAAACTCTATGATCAGATTATCTCTGCTATGACAGGGGGAAGTCTTGAAGTTGCATTGCAGGTCTTCTAAGACAGGCCTGTGTGTGGACACACTGTGCATCTACAAGTCTGACTGTACAGCTCCTCATGTGTCTCAATGTCATTGCATGAGGTCGTTGTATCGCAGTTATGAGACTTGCAGAAAGAAAAATGTTAAAGGACACAGTTATGAGTGGGAACATTCACCAGGCTTTCAGGTTTGAAGTGGGTTCCTACACACATCTGTGTTTTAATGGGCCATTTCATATTTTGTGTCAATCTGTGCACAAGTGCTGTGACTTGTATTTGACAAACACTTTATGGTGCCATCAAGTGGCAAGTTTTATAAACTGACAGTGTGGACTGAATATTACCAGGAATAGTTCTCCCCATGTCTCTAGGGCGCTGTGTTACAGAGTTAGGGTTAGAACCTGCTGATTGCCGCTACCAGCTATATTACTGTACTGTACTGATATCTTAAAAGTACAAGAAGTACAATAAAGTTGAACAAAAATAAAGTATTACAATTGGTGACCTGTTTAAACTTTGAATAATGTGAGATTGAGTGGGACTTTGACTTTATTCCCATCTCTGTCATGACAGTACCGTCACTAGGCTATCATATATATATGTATGTATATATACAGATGGGTGACAAATTGAAGGAAAAACCAACATGAAGTGTCTTAGTAAGGGACTCAGGCCACCACAAGCCTCCAGAACAGCTTCAGTGCTCCCCCCCTCATTTATATATACCACCTTTATTTAATCAGGTAATATCATTGAGATCAAGATCTCTTTTGCAAGAGACCTGAGTACAGCAGAGAGAAAGAAAAACAAACAGAGCCAGACATAACAACAACAGCATCAGAGACAGTCACAGACATCACTAAACAGATCTGAAGATGTAAGTTTATATTATATCATTTGGTGTTATGGTGATGGTGGTGGAGAGCATTGTCTTACACATTGGTCCAAAATCTTCGAAGGTGTTCAACTGGGTTGAGATTTGGTGACTGTAAAGGCCATAGCAGTTTATTCACATAATTTTCATACTCATCAAAGCATTCAGTGAGCCTTAGTGCAAGGAAGCATCTGCATTTGATGTTTCTCCACTCATTTATTCAGTTTTTTTCTTTAATTTGTCCCCCTTCTGTAGGACAAATTAAAGGAAAAACCTGAATAAATGAGTGGAGAAACATAACAAATGCAGATCCAGTGGCTCCGTTATGCTGTGGGGGCATTTTGCTGGGAAGGGTCACTGCTGGGAAGGGTCACTGCAAATCAATACTAAGTTGTTCTGAGTGATCACCTTTATCCTATGATGAAACATTTCTATCCTGATGGGGTGGTCTCTTCCAGGATGACAATGCCCCCATCCATAGGGCACTGAATGGTTTGATGACTATGAAAATTATGTGAATCATATGCTATGACCTTCACATTCACCAGATCTCAACCCAATTGAACACCTAGGGGAGATTTTGAACCGACGTGTTAGACAACGCTCTCCACCACCATCATCAACACACCAAATGAGGGAGTATCTTTCGGAAGAATGGTGTTCATCCCTCCAGTAGAGTTCCAGAGATCTGTAGAATCAATGCCAAGGCGCATTGAAGCTGTTCTGGTGACACATGGTGGCCCAACACCTTACTAAGACACTACTAAGACACAAGTTGGATTTTCCTTTCATTTGTCACCCGTCTGTACATATATCAAGTTTATTTATCATTTTCTCTACCTATGCTGCATAACCTCGTCAAAACAATAAATAAATAAATAAAATGGCTGTTATGGTTTGTGACTATGATTAAAAACACAAGTCAGAAAGGCTGTGAAGTGTGTCACATATATTTGAGAACTGTACAGACGTGCTACGGCTGCAGCCTACATGCATACTTAAACACTTGAACTGTTATATCTCAGAGTGCAAAACATATGAAGGTACTGGAAGTTGTGACTGCAACATTTGAGAGTAGATAAGGAGTGGGAATAACACACATTTTCAGCTAGCCCACAAAATAGAAACAAAAGAAGTTTATTATTTATTTAGTATTTATTATAAATAGTGATTAATCAATCATACTGCACAAATAACAAAGATCCTTCGTAGTCTCTAGTCCTTACTTGTGAACTCACCCATACAGCTTATACAACAGGAATTCTATAGGGTTTTTTTCCTGAAGGATATGAGAAACAGTTCATAGAGATGAACCCACACAGTGCAGCTAAATATCTGTCTACTCCCATGCGTGTTGAGGGTCCCATTGGGTCCACAGTGGGACGAAGTCCAGCCAGGTCATCGGGTCTTCAAGGGCAGCCACTCTCAGGGACATGGACACCATAGTTGGGATCACAGGGTATGAGGCCACTACTCTCCCAGTTAATCAGAGGGATGAACAAATCCTGTAAGATAAGTAGTCATTATTTCTTCTGCCTCAACTCCATGCTGTGCTGATCATATTTCACAAGTACTTGCCTCATCATTGTATTCTTCTTCAGAGTTGTGCTGTAGTCCCATGTGCCACAGTTGGTTGGGAGAGAGATTTCTCTTAGTTGAAATGGGATGGTTGTCCCAGCCATCTCTGAATACATCAAGCTGGGCTTGCAAGCGGGGAATAAACACGTAATGGCAGCAGAAGAGGTGAACACTACTGGAGAGGTCCAGGAGACCTTCCTCCTCCAGCTGGTGCAGCACACTGTAGAAGAAGCACGTGAAGACATCTCGCCAGAGACATTCAATTCTGTTTAAAGCACATCATTTAGAATTCAAATTATTATTTCAGCATTTACAATAATCATGTTCAGAAACAAGTCAAGTAGCCAACTGAATAATGAGTGTAGCATGTCAATAAAAGAAAAACATGCCAAAACAGCAACAAGAAATCAAAGACTGCTGCTAGCAATATAATAGCACTGTGTTATAAGAGCAAAGTTGAAAAGGAAATTGCTGTGCTCATGTTGGGTAAGTAAGGGGAGAGAGGATACTAATCCTGGCCTGGGTTTGAATGACTATATTGGCCTTCACCTGTAAGCTGTAGTTAGTGCAAAATTGTAATCAAGACAGCGATAAACAGAGGAGACAAATCCATCTCCCAAAGGAAACAAACAAGAACTTTGCAAAAGGCTTACCACTGTTATAACTCTAACTCTGAAGCCTTGATGCAGAGGAAAGCACCACCCCATCTCTTGAAAGACGGAATACAGAAGTCTAAAATGGATGTAGCCAGATTTTTTTGTAGGGAAAGTATAATGAGGATCAGAGTGGAGTAGAGTGGACTCTTAGGCCCAGGTTACACCGTAGTGGTGAATCATTGCCTAAGGAATATGTGCACCGGTATATTATATTAGGATTCTGAACCAAATGTTTCAAATCAGCCATTATAAACCTATGGAGTACCTATATGAGAAGATGTAACAAATATCTGAATGTCCCCATATCATCAGAAATGCTGACAGCTTGATAGGCAAGTTTCATAAAATGTAAGGCTTATAAAAAACGGTAACTGAAAATAAATATCTTTTGCTTAGTACTGGCATCCTGTTGTATGCACCACAGAGGAAGGGATGTGGGTGGCAGGCACCACAAGCACATGTATTTCAATGTATGTAATTGACAATAGTGGTAACATTCTTCAATTATGTGAGTTTGCAGGTCATCAGGTGTGTTAATATAGTATTTTAGATTGTGTAATTATACGATTACTAGCCTGTAATTTGAACAATAGGATAATATCCTGGGCCCATTTGTTTCGGCTATCTGATTGGATCAAAATCTACAAAATGGGGTGTTCAAAAGAAAAAAAGTATTCTGAAATCGGATTAGATCACGTCATCCAGTCTTGGTTTTGATCTGGATCAAACCTTCAGTATGTGTTGTTCAAAACTTTTTAGTAGGTTTGGGATACCTTTGATCCAAAAAATCGGGATTATCCTGATCCCAGCAGAAGGGTGTATTCAGGGTGGATTTCAGGAACAAAATGTAATAAAACTTTTAAATTGGCCAAATAATACAACATTTTTATCATGTATTATATATACATTTATTTATATTTTGCACTTGATTTGTTCAAAGCTAGGATAAACAATTTATTTTAGAAGCATTTTTTGTTATATTGGTTGAAATTCTCTTTACATCCCGACAGCAATCAATAAATCAAATGCTCTGACAAAAAACAAGAAAAAAATCCGGTATCTGTGGCTGTCGCAGGACTGTAATAAGCCCGTCCAATCACTTCATTTGGTCCGAATGAAATGATTGGATGGCATACCTGCCTGTCTACCTACCCACATGCATTGTGATATGTAGTCCCATTTTGAGCACTGCTAATCTGGATTTGGTAACCTTGAAAAGCTTGTATCTGGATCAGGGTGATCTAATCCGATGTTGCTTTGAAAAATCGGCACAAAAGTAAGATGGATTAGCTGATCCTGGATAGCGAAACATCGGATTTCCAAATCCGGACCATTTTGATCGAGATTAAATTTTTTGAACAACTGGGCCCTTATTTTCCCTCTAGCAGGTCAAAGTTTTCACTTATCTTGTGGAAGATCTCATCTACTAAAACATCTACTAGATTGATTGGCACAAGGCTTTGTACAGACATTCATAGTTCCCAGAGGATGAAGCCTAATCACGTGTGGGATCCCCTGACTTTTCCTCTAGCGCCACCATGAGGTTGGTGTGTATGTTATTGAGTGAAACGTCTCCACCACTGGATGGATTGCCATGACATTTGCTACGCACGTTCATGTCCCCCTCAGGGTGAAATACCTGCAAAAGTAATGACATTCCCATCAGCCTCAGCTGTAATTTGTGTTGAGTGCTGATTAGCAAATGTTACCATGCTACAATGCCGAAGTAAGATGGTGAACATGACAAACATTAGCATCACCATGTTAGCACTGCACAAGTACAGCCTCACAGAGCCATAAGCATGGCTGTAGACTCTTATTTATTATTCTGAGTCTTATTTGTTACCACTTGAAAGCACATACACAAGATGTTAATACAATACTACTGACATATGCTGTATATTAGCTGGTTAAGCCAATGAATACAGCTGCTGCTAAAATAGAAAGCACTCTGGTATGTTTTATATTTTCTGTTATTACTACAAAGCTACAATATTAATACCAGATATTACAATAAACACACAAAATTGATGTTTCCTTCTATCCTTTTTGCTTGTCTGTATTTTAAACACCCAGTAGTACGACCTCTATCTGTAGCTGCACTTAGACTCTGTCAATCCACATGAGGGTGGCTCCAACATGGCCAAAATGTTGCCAATGTTCTACGGACAGATGAAAACTTTTAGTACTGTAGTTGAGCAAACAGGGTGTGACTCTTACTAAACTGTCTGGCCCAACACGAACTGGCCGACTGAGTGGCTTAAATGAGCTAATACAGTGGTACTGATCCAGAACGCGCGCGCACACACACACACGACAAAGTACAGTAATAGTGGACTTGCACATATACTAACAAACATCTCCTGGGACAGTGAGTCAGAAGGGAAATGAAAACTATGAGTCTTGCCTTTAAAGTACTGCAGATTATCCTCCCACTGACTACAGCACAATTCTTCTTCTTCCATTATTAAATCACAATAAAGCAGATTATAGAAGAAGCAGTTGTGTGTCTATTATTTATTCTTTAGTTGTGATCAATAAGGTGCTTACATGTGGCTTCCTAACCTCAATCCTATATATCAGCACAGCATAAAAACAGCGTCTCAATGTCTCGATTATAGATCTGTCAGTTTCTATGGTCAGGTGCTGACAGTATTTGGTAGGGGTACAGTGGGAACTTAATCAGTCACATATTAACAAGGCTAAAGGAAATGACTGAGAACAGAAGAATGTTATTGACAGCACACTTCAAGGTCTGTCCTTCCACCTGTCTTGCTATTATTCTGCTATAATTGCACCATTATTTACATTGTCAAGGAGTCTCACTGCTGTTACTTATAATCTTTCAGCCCCAAAAAGGATTAAAAAGATGAAAATAAAATATGCAAGTAAAGGAAAGCATCACGACTTAAGATACAAAAGGTCAAATGTACAAATCGTTTATTATCCCTCACCTAAAGTATGTACAATACAAAAATAAATGAACACATCAGCAAAGAATTTCTTTAATTGTCAGAAATAAGCAAATAGTAAAAATATAGAAAATCTGTTTATATTTTCTATAAATTTCCATTGCTTCAAGAGTGGTAACTAGTGTAGCTCCTGTAGAGAGCCTGTGTAGAAATCTGTCCAGGAAAGAGTTAAAACATTAATTAATTAGTGTCTCTAAGCATGTTTGTATAAAATACAGGCAAATTATTGGAGGAATACAGCACATTTTTGGGAGTTTCATTAGTCAACTCGTTGTTACTTAATGAGGACAAACTAGAAAGACAAATCTTTTAAGTGATAAATTTTAAAATTGAAACACCGCGGTCAGTACAGTTGATGTGGCTCGGTAACTTCACTCATGACATTTGCTTCATATGCCAATCAGTTTTCAAATGAGTTATGTTCAATTTAAAGTTTCTGTATATTTAGTTTTAAAGCTGCCACAAGTTCAGACATTTGAAATAAGATCTGTAAACTATTGGATCAGTGCACACTATAGTACCAGCATGGGTTACAACTGGAGAAAATATCTACAGTACCAGAGACAGCTGGTAGATATTTGGTGTTTACGTTCTCATAATGTCATTACAAAACTGACCAAATGACTGTTCCCATCGGTCACTGAGTTGGTATCACATTACAGTCAAAGAGTATCAGTGATGGTGAGTCATTGTGAGACCTGTAATATTGTCTCTGACAAAAACAACCTGGTGGTTCTTGTATACCTGGAGGTCAAAGCACTACCACTGCATCATGACAGGTGAGGTTTTCCCACTGGTATGGGTACGGTGGTTAGAACCTGGTTCTGGAAAACAAATCTCTGTATGCGCTCAAAGACCCAGAGGAAGATGAGGAGGACACTGACGTATTGAATCCAGGCAAATTTGATGGTTTCCCAGAAGCCAGGGCGATAGGTGGATGGAGATGGTCAAGGCAGAAATGATGAAGAAAGCTCAGTACAGGCCAAACCTTCCTCCCGACACTAGAAGCATCCCATATTTGTCAATGACCGCTGTTTACTTGTTTATCTATTAATGTGTCAAGTTATTTACTTTTTCTGGAAAACAAATGTGCTGTGCTGTGCTTACATACCCACCAACAATTCAACTGCCTACAACTTGAAGTTAAAATTTCAATTGCTTTCAGCGATTGCACTTCAACAGATTTCAACTGCTTTTGGCTCTTACACTTCAAAAGACACTTCAAATCCTTTCAGTGCTTCAACTTCAACTGACACTTTTACTGCTTCAACTTAAACTGCAACTCCCATTCAACATCTCAGATGCAGACAATTAACATTTTAACCTGTTAAGTGTTTGCATCTGCGATTTTTAGCATAAGTGCGCACACTTAAAAAGTCTTTTCTAGTTAAACCTGCTGTGTCACTGCTGAGACTAACCCACACTTGTTTCATAGCTGCAGATCGCACACACACACACACACACACACACACACACACACACACACACACACTTTGCTGCATTTATTAAAGGATATCTAATGACCTCCATAGGATAATGGATCTCAGCATTAAGCTGAAAGGGAGAACCAGCAGCTCGTCCCACAGTCCAGACCGGCATGGGATAGGACAGTACTGTGGTCACTTTGGTAGAAAAAAACGAGAGGGACAAAAAGTTGTCACAACATCCACATTTTACAAAATGCAAGTGTAATGCAATGGACGTAATAAGCTGCACGTTTAAATCCCGCTCAAAGGTGGTGGTTCACACAGTATATTCAGTATATTCAGTAGTAATAAAAGCAAGCAAACAAAATAAGAGCCTTTGTCAACTCACAGTTTCTTTCCTGGTAGCTCCCAATTATGCTGTCAAGGTCATATGCACTTGCAAAGGGGCTAGAGCCATCGATTACTGACACCTTGCCATCAATAGAAAAAAAAGACAAACAAATAGAAACTAATTGTCAAAAGACAGATGAATGGACAAATGAACAAATTCCTGTTTTAATGCCAAGTCTTATTCAGTGACCTGCAGGCACCTTCAGAATCACACACTGTAGCCTAGCTCGTTTAGTAAAACAGTTTCCTAAAATATCTCTTGTTCAGAAGTTGATTTAGCTGCCTAACCTCTCGCACTACTATTACTATGAAGCATCTTGCATTCAGTAATGTTCTGTCTCAGTCAGTAATGTTATCTGACGTTACTGGTTCTTGAAAGAGACAGATTTATGGACTAAATTCATCTACAATTCACTGCGAATTAGACAAGAAGCAGCACCAAAACAGCTGAGACAAACTATGAAAACATGCATGGCAGCACACTTAACATTTAGCAATAAAAAGGTAAGCTAATGTAACTTTGTCAAGTGCTGTGGATGTGGATGTAACGTTACCGTTACTTTCTTCCGTGTTGCCATCAGAAGGAATGAGTACGTTCCAGGATTAATGTTGACGGTAAACCCTCTAAATTTTCCTCTAGATGTTCGCTAAAGAAATATCACTACGTTATCTGATGTTTTAGCCTCTCTTACATGTACCTCCCGTTTCATCTCATCCATCCAATCACTGCCTGAGTTCCTGGCTCACTATTGCACCTTCTCCCATTCAAAAATGTGCCCTTTCATCAATTTTCTTTTTTTTTTGTGACTCTTTTGCATGCACCCACCACCACCCCAGCTGCACGTTCCTGCAGAGTACACTGCCAGGCCTTGCTGCAGCCTTGGACCATGTGACCTGTAGAGTCTCAGGGTGTGTCAAAATATTTTTCCATGTCATTGGTCATGGGTGGCCAAGTCTGCTCTACTTGAATTTGTACTGGTGCAAAAAGGGAAAAGGAGAACACAAGACAGAGAGAGAACAGGTGGACAGAGAGAAAGACAGCGAGTCGGTGTCCTCTCACATTGTAAATGTTGTACAGTCCTCGGTGCGGCAGGGGTGTCCTCTGCTGCAGCTTCAGGTCTCCGCTGACGAACAGCTTAGCTCCAGGGACAGAAGAAGAGTACTGCACATAGGCCAGGCTCTGCATCACCACCGTGGACATCCTCTGGGAAAACACAAAGAAATAACATGCTGTACTTTAGTTGAAACACGAGGCTGAAGAGGCCTGGTGTCTTACTGCAGTTGGCAGGCTGTACTGCCATGGTGGCATACACACAGGAAAGGATCTGTGGCTCATTGAGTGTAATAACTACTGTATCAGTGGGCTATATTCTAAAGCCACCCTTTACTAAATAGCAAACTGGCTGATAATGTGACCATAAACATGTAGTAATTCCCTTTATAGCGGGCAGAATGAACAAGATAATGGTACTTGTTCCATGGGCAACACAGCACAATATATTGCATGTATGAATGGAGATCACACTGATATACAGTATATTGGCTGTTCATAAAAAAACTGGCTCTGATACAATGAAAATGGGGATAATACACACTTCTCACTTATGAACTTATCAGTACACTAGTTGTGTATGTGAATACATGAATGTGAATTGTAATACCACATTTTGACCAGGGTGGTGGATGGTATGGTATAAATGTAGTTTCAAAGGCTGTACCACAATGAAAAATGAATTACTAAGACTAATCCTATAATCAGTTTTTGATTAAAAATGAATTGAATATTTAAAATGATTGAATATTGACACATAATATTAGTTATTGTAAGCTTCAATAAAAAAAATGTAAAATAGTATCCCCCCCCTCAAATGCCCATAAGTCAAACCTTAGTGCATAGAACGTACACAAAATTTGCATGGGATTGTGTATTTGAAGCCAGACCTCAACAAGGCAAAGTGATAATGTAGTAATGATGAGACCCAACACACTGTGACTTAATGACGTAATCTCTGACTGTATTTTTAAAATATTAGCTACAACAACATCTGAATTTTGGCTGAGTTAAGATTTACTATCATTACTTCCGAGCATCAGGTTGAGTACAGCTTTTTTAATAGTGGCATATATGCTGTGAGTGGATAGACAGACTAGTTACTGCAGTGGGATACATACAAAGAGCTCGTAGCTGAAGGTGAGCAGCAGCTGGACACTGTACACTTGTTCCTCAGGTTTTAGAGGAAGCTGCAGTTGAAAAATCAGGAGGTCCAATTTCCCATCTTGGTTCTGGTCCTCTTCTCTCACCTGTAGAGTGTGTTCAGCCAAACAGACTGTTAGATTAGTCTCTCAAATTCACAGTACTGTTAATCAAACCTCTACATCTGCAGCATCTAACGTGATTATAATGTAAATACAGGCAAACCCATGGAGGCACTATGGTGGATCTCTTACAGAGACAGCAGGGATCCGGAGGTTGGCCCCAAGCATGTTGTTAAGATGGGGGAAGGTGCTCCAGGCGACGTAATCTCCCTGAGTACTGGTTGCTGCCACGAGCAGAGTCTGGTACTGGAACCTCACAACCGGCTGTTCCTCATAAGTGCTTCTTTTTATCCAGAAACCTAAAATAACATGGCATTAAACAGCAATGTAAGCGTATGACATTTCATGGGATACATATAATGTTTCTCATTCAGCGACAGAAGCGGTGATCATACTAGTTTAGTGTCAGGCATTACGGCGGTGTACCTTGGCTCCTGTAAGCAACCAGCAGAGGTGGGATGTAGGTAAGGCACAGAACAACAACCAGGAACAGAGTGGCTTTCGTGCAAACACTCGTTTTGTACCGAAGCAAAGCCGGATGAGAATAGACTTCATAGAAAGCCATAGGTAACAATATAAACTGTCTTCGCAACCGTATATCAAGTCAACCGGCTAGCTAGTTAATGTTCAAGCTAGCATAGATGCTAACTGAGTGGATGAGTAAACGCTCACAGACAACAAAATGCTACGTAAAGTCAGATTAACCCTCGTTAATTAATATCCATCTAACAGCTTCCGCTATGAAACCGCATTTGAGAGCGTATTTCTAGCAAAACGCAGCGCATTAACATGCTATTTACGTTAGCCCCTCTAGCTAGTCCAGTACCATGCACCGCGCCATGTTTCAGCTTAGCCCAGCGTCTCACGGTTACCATGGCTGCCAGTGGTGACATCAGCGCTCCATTCAAGCACTACCGGTACAATGGGAAGAACAGGAACACCTGCAGGGACCCCGACTTGTGTCTTGTGTTGGGGTGTTCACACATGGTTATCTCCGCTGCTAACGTTAGCCCTGTAGGCACATCATTTAAACAGCCTAAGTTAGCTACCTTTGCGGTGTTATATGTTTAGAACGATTCTTTAACAAGTGAAAAAAGACACTTTGACAGCTCCTAAATTAGCTGAATCGATTTTATTCGTGTTATTATTGGATTTTATTTTATTCAGATGTAACCGACAGCAATGGTGGCTGTGTAGTTCTTTTCCCCAAGTGGGAGCAGTGGCGTAGTACAAAAATCTGGGGCCCTACATATGCAGCCTCAGCCGGCCCCCTGCCCCTTTTAATACATCCACTGTCTATACAAATATTCGGATTCTGATACAGTTACTATATTTAATCATAGAAGACAACCAAATAAGATATTACTGGAATATGTTTTATTTGCAGAATTAAGATGACAAGAAGTGCTAGCCCAGTCTGTTGCAACACAGAAGTGGCTTAGCATAATCAAAATTTAGAGACCTAGAGGCACAATCCATATGTATACAAAAATACTCAATATTAAAACTGAAATCACAGGTTTAGAACCTGCTAAGAAACTTTTCTGCATCAGTCATGTTTGTTAACAGTGCAGCTGATCAAATCACTGTAGTAAACTGATGATATTTCAAAAGTTATTACTTGAGAAACACTTTACATTACAAGTATCTTAAAATGTTATGATACTGTATAATACTTTTATGATATACAATAAAACAGGCTACTTGATGTTAGTGTTGCATATCTCCTTTCAGTGTAAAGTGCTGCCAATGACAGTTTGAGATGACATTTAGTATCCATTTCATGAGCTCACTGTGACTGACATCCTCAGTAACATGAGAAGATGGTGATGGTGGACCTGCAGCTTGTCCACTCTCTGTGGCTGTCAAACTGACCGCAGTGCTGCTTCACTTATTAGCAAAATAACTATTATAATATTAGCTAGCTATACCAATATTAAACCATTTCACCTCTAGCAAGTTTGTCAACAGCTGATTGTTTTTTGTCTTGCTCTGTTCGCTCTTTTGATAGCCTGATTTTGTTTTTTTTAATTACGTGATTATTTCAAAGTTCACCTACCATGTTTCGGCGTGGAGACAAACTATTTTTGTCCACCCGACTGTGGAGTTGACCAAACCACCTTTCAGAGAAGGGAGGGCCCCTGAGAGGTTTAGATATTGTTTTAGATACAAGAAATAGTCTGTGGAGCTATTTATTCAGGTAATTGTTCACCTATAATGCTAATATCATCACGTTTCAACATTGCAGATAAAAACTGACATTGAATTCCAAACTTTTTGAGAGACCTGCTGTAACATGTTGAATTTTGGTCTACGACAACAACAACAACAGCATCTACGCTTCTCCTCTTTGGCCAGGACTGTTTTTGTCCTCCTTAGAGATTTGTGCTGGGTTTAGCTAGTGCAGTGGTGGGAAGTAACCAAGCACATTTAGCCAAGTACCTTTGAGTACTTAACTTGAGTATTTCCATTTAATCCAATAATGTAATATATAGTAATATAACACTGATGCGGCCCTCCCCTCTCTGCTTGGCCAGCAGCTGCTCGGCTACTTCCACTGTCAGGTTGTGTACAAAGTGGTGTTTCCACCTGTGATTCTCCTGACTGACTGGCAGTGGGCTTGGTGGGCTGTTGGCCAGAGATACAGGTGGTGGTGGGTGCGCTGGAGAAGGTGAGACCTGAACCTGATACAGTGTCCCAGCACAAGGACAGGGGCACTGCCTGTTACGTAATGGTGAGCAAGTGCATACTATCAGTATCTTCACTCGTGATCAGGTTCATATTGTTCTCAACTGTTACACTGGGGAAAACTAAATGATAGTTAATGCAATAGATAGACAGTGGTGTTATTTGCACCCAATGTATAGCCTTGGTGACAATGGGGAATAGCCAAAAGGAAGAACAGGACCCTCATTGTCATGGTATGCAGGACAGCTCCTGTGTCAGTGAGAGTCTGAGTTGCAAGGTGTGTAACCACCTGGGAAATGTGATCCTAAGCTGCTCCTAGGGAGTCAACTAGTTAAATTATATCTAAAGTTCAAAACAGAAACATAAACAAATCAAATGACGTCAGGGTTTCTTGCAGTGTTTTATAATCGAGGCACCCCTCCTCAGTTGAAATAAAGAGGGCCTCCACTAATGTTGGCAGAAGTGTTTACATTTTTATGAAATGTAATATTAGACTTATCAAGCTTCAGAGAGAGCGAGCAGTGGTGCTACATCACACAGCAAAAGCCACGCAGACTCTTTGATGGGTGAGGTGACTGTTCAAACTATCATCCAGTAACTACATTGATAACAAGATGAGATGTAAATGTGTCTAATTCCCCTCAGCAGGTAAATGATTGTAAAGGGCTTGAAAGATTAAGCATTACATATTAGATAAAAGAATACAAGTAACTCTCTCTGCACTCCTGTGCCTCTAGTGTGTGTGTATCTGTCCCCACCCCTCTCATGCTGGCTTGACATTCTCAGTCACATATCTGCTTCAAGCCATCTACAACAGTCCCCCACTAAAACCATGTCAGACTACCATGTACAGCTCTGCCTGAAATCTTTACATTACAGACAACATGCACCTGTGCAGCATTATTGAAATACCAAAAGGTTGTCGGGATGATCCAGGAATTGGGGTAAACAATACCCAGTCAGCAGCTTTTTAGTTCAGCCTCCTTAGAAACTAGCTAAAAACCAAGTGTATCACTGCTCATGTTGACTATTTTGTGTGGCAGGAGTATTTAGATTTTAAAAATGAGGAAATAGCTGATTTATTTTAGTTGCACAGCTGGCCACACCTTGGCTCCTGTAAGCAATCAGTGGAAGTGGGTTGTAGATAAGGCACAGAACGATAACCAGAAACAGATGGCTTTCGTGTAAATTGAATTATGGGGGGAAAAAATTTATAAACAACAACAACAACAACAACAACAACAACAACAACAGCATCTAGGCTTCTCCTCTTTGGCCAGGACTGTTTTTGTCCTCCTTGGAGATTTGTGCTGGGTTTATCTAGTGCAGAGGTTGGAAGTAATGAAGAACATTTAGCCAAGTACCTTTGAGTACTTTACTTGAGTATTTCCATTTTGTGCTACTTTATACTTTACTCCACTACATTTATTTGCAATAATTTGACAGCTGTAGTCACCAGTTTCTTTCCAGATGAACATTTTACATACAAAACATGATTCGTTAATAAAATATGATCCATATTTATAGATTAAACTACCCAACAGTGTATAAAGCACGCTACATCAACATTAAAATGCTTCTTACATGTTTATGCATCAGTAATAATAATAATCCAATAATCTAATATATAATAATATAACACTGATGCAGTCCTCCCCTCTCTGCTCGGCCAGCAGCTGCTCGGCTACTTGACCACTGTCTGGTTGTGTACAAAGTGGTGTTTTGAGACGCGCCTGTGAGTCTCTTGACTGACTGGCAGTGGGCTTGGTGGGGCTGGTGGGGCTGGTGGCCAGAGATACAGGTGGTGGTGGGTGTGCTGGAGAAGGTGAGACCTGAACCTGTTACAATGTCCCAGCACAAGGACAGGGGCACTGCCTGTTATGTAATGAGAATGATAAAAAAAAAAATGGTTACATTTAATGTGCCTACGTTACAGGCGAGCAAGTCCATACTGTCAGTAGCTTCACTCATGATCAGGTTCATATTGTTCTCAACATCACATTGGGGAAAACTAAATGATAGTTAATGCAATAGATAGACAGTGGTGTTATTTGCACCCAATGTATAGCCTTGGTGACAATGGGGAATAGCCTATAGGAAGAACAGGACCCTCACTGTCATGGTATGCAGGACAGCTCCTGTGTCAGTCAGAGCCTGGGTTGCAAGGTGTGTAACCACCTGGGAAATTTGATCCTATGCCGCTCCTAGGGAGTGGTGGTATATGAGTGCTGGCCCGAATGCTACTGAGCTCTCGACTTGGCAGTTGTCTGGACCTGGCTGGACCTTGATTCGTCAGGGTTAAGGGATGGTTTACATGAAGCACAAGGATTTTCAGTCAGGTCCCTTCATTTTTGATCAGGACATTGACTGTAGGCACTTTATCAACACTCTTTCTTTGTTCTTTATGCAAAGGACTGGTAAAATTATATCTAAAGTTCAAAACAGAAACAAATAAATCAAATGACGTCAGGGAGTCTTGCAGTGTTTTATGGTCGAGACAGCCCTCCTTGACTTAAAAAAAGAGGCCCTCGACTAATGTTGGTAGAAATGTTACATTTCTATGAAATGTAATAATAGTTGGTGGCTAATAGCAGGCTGGAAGTTGGGAGCATTAAATTGCCTGTGTGAAGAAATATGTTCTAAGAAGGGATTTGAAAGTTGAGAGTGACAGGATTGCTATTATCACCAAGTACATAAAGCTCTGTGTCATCGACATAACAATGCTAATATTAATAATGCCCACCAGAGGAAGCGTGTAAACAGAAAACGGTGGGGGACCTAAAATTGAGCCCTGTGGCACTCCACAAATGAGATGGGTAGTAGAGCATTCAGCATTATTAGCATTATTAGGTTGAGGTAGGATTGGGACCAAAGTAGAGCAGTATCAGAGATGCCTACCCTCATCTCGAGATGATTAAGCAAGATGCTATGATCCACCATTTCAAATGCAGGTCCGGTAATACAGCAATGGATTTGTCTTTATGTAGAACAACCTATGCTATTTAGATTCACGATAAATAAAATATAATATAATATAATTTTTTAAAATTATAATTCTATGTTCCCTCCAGGAATTCCTTGTAGGTCCTAAATGTGGGATAATCTTTGCTTTTGCTTGGAAATATTTGTTAAATAAACAATGTAATGAAAGAACCTTTAAATAAGTACGTTGGTGTTACAATAACAGAGTGAAAGGGAGAAAAATGTTTTCTTCAGCAAATCAACTGACATTTCAACTGCTTAGCCTTTTACTCTTCAGTTGCTTTCATTTCTGTCCAACTGCTTTCATCTCTCTTCAACTGCTTTTAGTGGTTACATGCCAACTGACATTTCAAGTGCTTTCATTTCTTACCCTTCATAAGACAATTAAACTGCTTTCACCACTTTACAAGCAACTGACACTTTGACTGGCCTCATCTCTTTCTCTTCAACTGACATTTCTTTTTTTAATGCTCACACTTCAACTGACACTTCAAACCCTCTTAACCTTTGAACAACAGCAACAACCAAACAAACTCCCGCAACTTCCACTGTTCATACGCAATTTACTCCAACTGCTTTCAGTGCTTACACTTCAGCCAACACTTTAAACTGACACCTTCTAGTTTATACACTTAAACTGGCATTTTAATTTCAGGACTTCCACCTCAGCTGAATTTCTTCTGGCTGAATGTATTACCTACACTTCAACTGCTTTTAGTACTTGAACGTCAACTGAATCCAATTCCTTTACGGTCCTAAACATGCTACAGTCTTTGATTTTGGTTGAAAATATTAGTTAAATACACAGTGCAATGAACTCACTTTTTACACGAGTGCTTAACAGAGTGAAAGGGAGAAAAATGTCAAATATGATTGATTATTAATATAATTTATTTTCTGGCACATTTTACTACATTATTTTATAAATGGTTTCATTCTGCATCAAAAACTCAACAAAATGAAGTGTAAATATCCTGCATGTACTAGTCTAGTTAAGCCATATTGTACATATTGTCTATGTCTATATCTTTATATTATTTTATTTTATAATATCTTGTCATATTTTTATTGTCAATTTTATATATTTAAGCTATGCTTCTGACTCGCAGTACTTGCTGTCACCTTTTCCCTTCTTATATTTTTTCT
>NTHP01000310.1:368741-384234 GCA_003416845.1 Oplegnathus fasciatus | reverse complement strand
CTTACTATGTTTATATGTCATGCACCAATATATCAAGTCAAATTCCTTGTATGTGCAAACCTACTTGGCAATAAATTTGATTCTGATTCTGATTCTGAGTCTGCATTGGTCACGGGGCTAAATTCACGGATGGACTGACTCTTTCCGGGAGCACTTGAAGGCAGCATCGTTACCACCACCCCTCTGTCAGACGGTGACGTCACCTCAGAGCTAGACGGACAGTTGGAGGCTCCGGGCAGAGATATTGTTGACGTTTTGTTTTGCTCGCTTTTGTCAGGATTTCTGCACATTGCGCCGACATTGTCCGCTGATTTACAAGCCCGCCTTTCGACTCTACCATCACGCCTCAGTGCGGGGATCCAGCAAAGATGAAATGGATGTTTAAAGAGGACCATTCCCTCGGTAAAGGGGTTTGGGTTGTTATGAAACAAGAGATGCTCTTGTCATGTCATGCACCCTCCTTTCTGTTTTGCTCTCTCCGCCTCGCTTTTGCCATATCATTCCACATAGGTGCAGCAATGCATGCCTGTCACAGCACCCCGCAAATGACTGATGTAAATCCATGACGGATACCGTTGCATGACTTGCAACACATGCTAACACGCTCCTCCTGCAAGTGGAATGACCGCTGTCAAAACCGTGTTCACCTTTAACATCGCTGATTAATCACATCAGTCGGCTGATTTCTCCTTGAAACGTGACTTTCTTTTGCATGGAGACATTTCATGGCCAAATTCCATTCAAGAATCTGAGAATTTAACGTTGCCTTGCTTATATTGAATCCCTGGTAGAAAACCCTTGGTACAAAATCGGTCAGGTGAAGTAGTTAATTCAGCAAAAAATATTCCAGCAAGAAGCACTTTGTCTCAATAGTACTTCAACTTTTTGCATTGCTTCACACGAGTCGTTACCACCCTCTGGGGTGTATTTTGCTGACAAAAGATAACGAGAATTTCAAGTGAAGCAAATAATAAAAAGCAGGGCATTTGATTGAAATTAGTAGTGAGTGTGCATTACATGGATGCCGAATTGTTCAGTGTTGACTTAATATTTGTCCCAGAGCTTGTAACGTGTTCCAACATTTTAACATTTTAAGGTTTCAAGGGGAATATTAATTTACAAGAATTTTGAATTGAGTTTGGTGCGAAGTTCTCCCCATACTCAGATAGCTGGGGTAGGTTGTTCTGCAGCCTCACAGGTGACATATCTGTCACCCCTACTGCAGCTCTTTCAGCTTCTGTGTTCATAATCTCTTCAGATAACGTCGAGCTTCCTTTTTAAAGAAACGCTGCTCATGGTTTTGTAGAGATGTTTCCAAAAGTAGGCTTCTTATCTGGGCTAATGAAAGCGTGCGACGTGCTGAACCTAAATGGATCCACCACATCTTACCACCCATCACCTCACCCTCCCCTCTCTGGCCTCTGTTCAGTGTCTGACTGCTGCATCTGGTCCTACCCTCTTTGCTCTTTGATAGTGATAAGTACTAAAATGTTTACTATAACTTAATAGAGACCGCTGATGTGATTCACTACTGTCACTACTAAAATTAGCAAAGATAATCACACTTAGACTTGGTGCATAGTTGCATCCTGTCCAAAGCATACACTCCTCTGTCTGTTCAGGACACTGCCAGCCTTTATGCTGTGCTTGATCTTGCATATGGATCACTATATCAGACTGAGCTTGGCTGTATTTGGCAGTGAGGTACGAGAGGAGGCTCCCAGGAGGCCTCACTCAGCCCTTTAATCTCTGACTTCCTGTTTGTTTCCCGTCTCTCCCTCAGAGCACCGATGTGTGGAGTCGGCCAAAATACGCAACAAATATCCTGACAGAGTACCGGTGAGTGAGGGGAATGTGGCGTTAGGCAGTAGGATGGGGGTTAAGAGTACAGGCAGAGTGAGTGACAGAGAGTCAAGAGATAAGGAGCGAGTGAGTGGCTGAGTGAATAGCAGTCATGGATGAGAAAGAAGAGAGTGAGTGAGTGTTAATGACAGTCTTGATAGGCAGATTAGGATTTGGATAGAGCTCAGAGACTCAGCAGGCAGTGGTCACTTGAGGCCTGCTCCCCTTGTGTGTTTTTGCTGATATACTGGGTCAGTCGTAAACCTTTATTAACCACTTAAAGACACATATTTCCAATGTTCTTTCTGCAATCTCCCATCAAGTAGCTTCAAGGTTAGGTAAAACATTTTTCCACAAGTACAAGTGTAGTATAGATACGTAGCTTTTAAAAGCTAGAATTCTACTATACACAAATTGAAAAAAACAAAAATAAAAGGTACTAGATAGTATAAACACCAACATTAATAGTAACTAGTGAAAATAGTCACAAATAAAGTAAGGAGACAGTAAATAATACAACACAAAAAAATAAAGGCTGGTGGATAAAGTGTCATTTTGTGTTGTGTTGGCAGCATGAAATACAGTTACAAATATAAATATAGCTCACTGCATTGTTAGCTCTTATATAAGCATTTGGTTTCAACACGGGGGGGGTCGTAAAACAAGAGCACAGTATAACAGCGCAATGGATCAAATGTGTAATGTGAAAGGGGGTCGCTCACAGTGATGAGCCCACGGAGGATTATCACCCTGCTGTTTCCCTTCCACTTAATAAAGTGTTTTAGCATCTTTCAGCTCAATGTTTTGGCCTTATACGGACCGAAACTTCACTGTTTTGGTTCAGTCCTAGTGCCCTTATCAACCCTGTGTTTCTGACACAGCATCTGTTTTCAGCAAAAATGCTCTTCCAAATCCATTGTAAGCGACTAGCTGGTGAACAAAGTGGAGCATTTGGTGGCTAATATTTCCCTCAGGGCTTGTTGGAAACAAAAACCAACCTAAAAGGAGGGTGAATGCACTTACATTTGTCAGGTGGCCAGAAGGACAACTCCAAATTAAAGATACTGTTGCTGTGTTGGATGTGTAAATAGGCGACCGTTTGTTAACACCTTAGACGTATCAACTTTTAAAGGCCATAATACGTCAGATGTGTGTGCGTCACCTTGTTGGAGTGGACATTTGTCACCATGTGGCCAAAAAACGGATTAATGCAGCTTTTAACATTCCTGACATTTCAGGAGTACTGCACATAAACAAGGTTCCTGCAGTGGCCATTATAGGACATGTAAGGCTCAGCTTGTCAGGGTTATATACCAATATTAGACATGTCTCATGAGGACAGGATTCAATCTGGATGTAGTTTGTAAGCCTGACATGGTTTGTCTGTACTTCATTGGGTTCAGCCGAGGATGACAAACTGATATTGTCTTTTATAACGGCCATAAAGGTTCTGTTACAGCAGTGAACTCCAAAGAGCAACTAACATTCAGACACAAACTGTGGATATTAGAGCGTGCTGAGATTTGCAACCCATGCCATATCATAGAGTGTTAAAAGCCCATTTTTCTGTCGATGTACGTCCTCCAGGTGATAGTAGAGAAGGTTTCTGGCTCTCAGATAGTGGACATCGATAAGAGGAAGTACCTGGTGCCCTCTGACATCACGGTGGCCCAGTTCATGTGGATCATTAGGAAACGCATCCAGCTGCCTTCAGAGAAAGCCATCTTCCTCTTCGTTGACAAAACGGTCCCCCAATCCAGGTAAGAGCAGCGCTATGTTCTGCAGTTGTACTAGTGGAAGTAAGTGGCAATAAGACAGCGAAACCTTAAAGGCAAAATTGTTTTCCTAAGTGCCCAGGTGATACTGGGCACTTAGGAGGTGTCAAGTGCAGTGAAGAGGTCACTGGAGACTGTAGAGCTTTTTGCTGATGGTCTTAGTTGTTTATGGTAATTCTCGTCAGTTCTCAGAATCAATGTTTGAATTATTTATTAATGAAACAGGGCAGCAAAAAATCTTTAACACTCTTTACGATTCATTTAAACAAGTACCCAAGACATTTTGCTTTATAATGAGCTGCGTTCATTAGCGACTATTTATTATGGATTGGGTAAACTTCTGTTGTGAAATCAACTTTTAAGTGATGAAAATCCTCTTATTGAATGAACTTATAAAACTGTACATAAATAGACTGCATTATGTCTGCCGAACAGTAAAACGGCACAAAGCACAGAAATGTCAAAGTAAGTTTTAGGTAATTTAGAAACATTATCACCATTACATAGTTTGTAATCAATCTCCCTGTGAAAGAGCACGAAGCCACACCCGCGCTCTCAATTTACACTGATTTTCCTGTTTATGCTCATAGCTGAGGAATCTGATCTGCTTCCCAGAGCTGTGCATTGTATTGATAATGCTTTTCTTGTGGAAACTGGCTTACTTTTATTCTACTAGTTCTAGAGTGACTACACCCGGTCTCGTAATCTGGCTCGCCCTGCCAGCTAGCGGTGACAACATGCTCTTTCTTGTAGCGTGGCGTGTGATGTGTGTGATGCTGGGTGTGTTCAGAGGTCCGACAGACTTACACCTTTCAATCCACAGAAGGCAGTGCAGCTATGTTTTTCCTTCTTTCCTCAACTTTATAGAAACAGTGGTGAGAAAATAAATTGCAAATTATGTTAGTTTTGTGATGAGTAGAGTAAGAATGGCTCTTGAAAATGTCATTTTATTCATTGAATATGAGATATAAGATGTTGAAATAGGAAGATTTAGTAATAAGTATCAACACATGCTAGTATGATGTGTCTGTATTCCGAGGACTGAGCATGTGATTTAGAGTTTTGAATTTTGCATTTAATTTCAGCATTTTGTGTTTAAAGGTAAGAATTTAGCCAGTCAGTTTGGCTCTTTGCATTAAGGGTTTTGCCCATTGAAACTCTGTTGTGAGAACTGAGCCAAAGCAATCGTAAAATACTGTAAGTTTCTGCTAATGCAGAAGGAACATCCTACTGCCGCTGTTTCACATTAAGAGCGCAGGCACAAGGTGGCTTTTATTGTGACATAGTTACAGGAAACGCCATGTATTTGTCACAGAGGTTAGCACTGACCACAGTTTTTTTGTCAGGAGATCATTTTTATTTTCGCAAGGGATCATTGCAACAGTCAGGAGCAGCCACAGTGAGCTTTCGATGCAGAGACAGGACGCGCACCTCCAACTCCACAGTGGAAAACCACTCGCGCCAACACTGGCTTTTATTAAAACAACGTGACTTTGTTTGGCTGTGCAGTAAACAGATACACTGCAGTGTTAAAATGTACTTGCTGTTACCATGGTAACCACGTGTGTCGCCAAATTAAAAAACAAAAACGGGACTGAAATCTGAAGAATTACAACTTTTAAGTCCCTTCTTAGTTTTTAAAAGTATTACATTTTTTGAACCATACAATACTTATAAATTAAACACTAATCACACATTTGGTTGCCTGATATGATGTGAATATCATTCAGTTGAAGCTTATCCCCAGCACCAAACACTACTGACCATTAGTGTATATATATTTTGCTTTAAAGTTCATGTTGCCTAAAATGAAAAGTCATGCGGTAATCACTCAGCAACATGATCTCACATTCCCCCAAAAGGCATCCTGTTAGAGGCCCTGTCTGGCCATTGTGTTGAAGTAGGATACACCTGGGCTACAGATTATCAGGGCTACAGAGATACTCCCCACAGATGAGTCAACAGGGGAATCCAGATGAATAGGAGCTGAAAGGAAATACTGCAGTCACCACTTCCTTATTCTACTGATTTAGGTCGGTTTGATGATAACACAAGACTGTTATTGTGTCTCACACATTTGGAATGTATAGTGTGTAAGTTTTATCTGAATCTGGCAAGACAGAAGAAAGTGCAGTTCCCAAAATGTTGGGCTCTCTTTACACGTCAGAATTGATCTATTGAGTGTGATCCACCTCTGACTCAAAGCACAAATGTTAAGGCAGATGCACTCCAAATCCAGTTCACTGAGCTACCTTAAAACCTGAAACATCCTCAAATCTGGAACACGGACTAATATAAAAGAAGACTTGGGAATAGGCCTTTTCCACAGCAGACATTTTGACTTACTAATAACATTAACGACGGCTCCGCTCTATTCAAGTGTCCCAGTAAGCCACGACAGTGTGACAGGAACCTATCATTTACACCTGTGCTTTTCCTCCTGTGACATGTCAAAATGTCTTCTGTGAAAAAGGTTGATGTATATACATTGGTTTGCGAGATAAAAGTATAAATCCTACTCACAAACTTATTAATTATTAATTGGTTGCCTGTTAGGCTCCCAGATGGCTGCAACACAGAGACAGAGGTGACATGCTTTGAAACGCAGACCAGAAACACAGTAAATAAAAACTCCATACAAAAAGGAAAAAAAAACACGAGCCAGAAGTACTATTCACCAAGAGGTGTGATGGACTTAGAGGACATGTTTTTTAACAGACCCAAAGCAAAGAGTGAGACATGCATGGATGTTTACTATTGGAATCCACTGTCACAGCAATAATTCAAGCTGACATCAGCTGCTGTGTGGCTTAAAATTTAAACATGACATGATATGATACGACATGATAAAAACACAATGTTATGTTAACCCAAGTTCCCATAACTTAAAAGTTATTTTGATTTATAACTTATAGTTGTTGTTTTTTCCTCTGGGGGGCAGAACTCCAAGATGAAAATCATTTGTCTGACTGTCTGTGTGCTGCTGTTATCCTTGTATTTAAAGATGTCGTCTACGATTCTAATCTAAAACAGTTTTTTCAAATTCAGTGAATGTCTCCTCACGGTCTGCTAGCTGTCCGTCCTGTGTGTGCACTGAAAAAAAAGTCCGGTGTTCATCCACAGCTCGGACTCTGTAAATGGGAAACAAACAGAGCGACTCGGTCACCAACCCAGGTCATCAAATATCGACGCTTTAGCCGCGTTTCCACTAAACACTTCACTATAATATGTCACAACTCGTGCTCGTGCACAGGACAAACTAATACTGTGAGTTACTGACGTGAGTTTGAAGCAGCACTGAAGAGAGGGGTGTGTTTGTTTGGCTGTTGAGTTCAAATATCAACAAGCTTTCTCCAGAATCATAGACTACACCTTTAAATGATATTGCGTCTCACCTGTCTCTATGACGACCAGCTTTTCAGTCCGCCTTCCAATGTTACTAGTTCTGATGGGGTAGACCTTGGCCCTTATACAGCCTATAGGGCACACCATTAGGCCCAGTGGCTGATGCTGACCCGGCTTGCCTTACTACCCTTTCCACCTCTTTCAGAGTGGTGGTTGGGTGGTCCATTACCCCAATGGGGGGCATTTCTGCTGGTAATCCTAACTCCCTGTCCCTGTCTTTATCTGTATGCAGCGCTCCCTCTTAGTCCCTTTCAGAGCGCCACTTTTCTCCTTACTAAACAATGCCACGGCAAACTAATACGGATCTTTAAAAAAAAGCTCTCCTGACTCGTTCCTTAGAGGGGTTATTCATAGATGAAACCTTCCATCTTTTCTAACTTCTTATCAACAGTCCCTTTCAGCCCTTTCAGTGCACCTATCAGGTCTGAATTAACAGTGACCAAGAATAAAGAACCGTGACCAAAATACAGACATTGTTTAGTGTAGTCAGAGCTCTCTGGTGGACAAACTGTGTAATGGTGACACTGACCTCAAACCTAGTTTGGCATTTCTATACTGCAATTTATCATGCAACTTATACTGTTGTTTATTGGCCGACACATACACTGATACAGATACTATATCTGAACCAAGCGAATATCGGCCTGGACGATTTATTGATCTAGCTCTACTGTGCTTGACAGCGCTCTCTGGTGGACAACCTGTGTACATACAGTATATTTGGTATTTCTGTGCTGCAATTTCTTGCAGCTTATCTGCTGACATTTACACCGTTAGCCAGCAACACGCTAGCTAACATCTGTATATCTGAGATAAGCTAAAATCATCCAATAATATCAGCCATGCAGACTTATTGGTTGGGCTCTAATCCGTAAGCAGGATGGTTGGTGCTTGGAGAGACTTTGAAATTAGAAATGACATGAATAATGAATTCTTTATTTTATGCATGTGTTGTTCTTGAGGACATTGCAAACTTTCAGCACAAAATAATCACTAATGGAGGCTCCCATCTTCACAAACCCATAGTGGAGATGTAAATACAGTATAATCGATTCTACTTGACTCTGTGTGATCTAATAAGAGTCTGGTTTGTGCTGTGTGTTGCAGTCTGACTATGGGCCAGCTGTACGACAAGGAGAAGGATGAGGACGGCTTTCTGTACGTGGCCTACAGCGGAGAAAACACCTTTGGTTACAAGGCCTTTTATACAACACGGGGTTAATGCTTCACTGAACACCAGTGTCTCACACACATACACACACACATACACTGACACAGTAGGGCCCGACATATACTGGTGCACAGTGTTTCAGACATTGGCCTTTACATGTGTAACACAAGTAAAGCTACACACTTGGCACATCATTTATGGTCCGTTTTTGATACTAAAGAAGACACATTCATGGTGAAAATTAACCACACCGAAATGCTACAACAAACAAACTCGTTCTCATTTTTTTGACAGGCTCAGATGATCATTAGCATCAAGAAATGCTTGACTTTAATGGGTGGTCTTTTTGTCACAATTACAGTTGTGGAGAGAAATATCTTTAACACTGCCGTAAAATAAGAATAACAATCACCGACATTATAGGCACGTCAGATATCATCATTTTTTAAGTATCAACATCAGTATTAGATTAAAAACTCTTTAGGCTCTGACACACACACACACACACACACACACACGCCAGTCATCACACATTACCCGATCATGCTACATTTTCTTTCAATCCAGCTTTGTCGTCTCAGATATTTGTGTTCAGCTGAAGTGAGAAAGAAACCCTATAATCATGTGACTAGAATCATTAACCACAATATGGATGTATTTGTATGGCTCATCATATCATGTATAAAAACTTCAGTATGTAACTTAAATTCCGCAGATACGCTATGAGAACGACTGTGAGAGTACGAAAGAAGGCAGCTCATGCCATTGAGACGGTGAATGATGGTGTCGACTGTAAGCTGGTGAGGAGGCAGCCGGTGTAAAGTGTGTCCAGCTCAGGGCCAGGGACCAGCACCAGTCCCTGGGGTGTTACTGAGTGCTTCCCAGCCTGGCTATTATGTATTTGCACTTTATGTTGGCTGAACAGATGTCAGCACCACCCAGGATTCAGACTCACGAAGCCAACAGCAAGTCATGAACCTCAGTGAGCTGCTTAAGAAATCCAACGCTTTACTTGAAGTTTATTGTGTCGATGTGTTTATGTTGTCATCACAGGGCAACTATCTGAAAATTACAATTACAACCACTTTCACACAGTTCCTCTTCTTATATTGTCAGTCTGTGACATTCTGTCCAAGAGATACTCAGTGATGAAGTGTTGCACTTTACCCATCCTCCCTCAACCTGCGCTGTCTACCTCTACAGTACATCAGTTAGTGGTTTCCTACACTCCCCAGAATGCCTTTCGACAACCTCAGATGTTTTGACTTGTCAAACACAGATACAACTAATAATATCAAGAATGGCTGCCTTCCATTTAGGCGTTTGGTTCAGTTCACGGATTCAGACGCACCTAAATGGAATGGAGCCATCACTGATGTTATTAGTCACATCTGTGCTTTCCCTGCTATGACAAGTCAAAACATCTGCTACTATTTGTAGATCTCAATTCCGAGCTGACCGCTGATGTTTGAGGTTGGTGCGTGATTAAAGGGAAAAATCAACCCAAAACTTAAAGCAGCACTTATGAAAAATGTTATATTAGCAGTGGATCATATGACTATGTGTAATGTGAAAAGGGTCGCTTGAAGTGATGAACCAACAGAGAATTTCGTACTGTACAGTCCCCTCAGCTCTCCGGAGCTTTTAAGCCCCTTTCAGCTCATTGTTTTGCCTTCCGGTCTGCAATGCCAGCTCTTATGAAAAAAGCTCTGATAAGCCCACAGTACACTACCTGCTCTGCACCAAACAGCAGACAGACACAGTTAGAGACTAGCTGGTGAATTTAGTGGAGTATTTAGCAGCTACAGTAAGGAGACAGACAGTTGGTGGAGCCCCAGAACAGAGCCAAAAGGAGGGTGTATCAGATGGACACCAGCGTGGCTTCAAATGAGCTGTAATGTTGCTCCATGTCTGCAGGATGTGTAAATAGGCAACAGCACTTCACTGATAGTGGCTTTCAGAACACAGTGTGGTCAAGTTATAAGTCACGTTGTGTTTTGTGTGAAAGACTTGGGCCACACCCCAGTTATCACAAACTGGGTGGCTAACAAGCTCCAAGCAATACGTTTTTATAAAGGTATTCTGGGAAATGTAAGAAATCACTGCAGCAACAGCAGAGGAAGCAGGTCATACAGTAACTCAGTATGTAGCAGTGGAAGAGGATCTCAACAAGGACTTTTCCTTTTAAGACTTACCACTCACCAAAACAACTGTTTACACCCCACTGTGAATACAGACAAGGAGGCTACTGCATTGCCTCCAGCTATTGTTCCACATTTGTCCAGCTTGTAGAACTGATCCAAGTTCACGTTCGGTTTGTCTTTAGAAGGACAGCTGCTAACACACTGTGAGCCATCAGCACGTTACAAACAGGTACATGATAAGAAACATTATTATGACATGTATTATTTTTCCTCATGTTCCTGGAATGAGTGGGTCATGAGATTGTAACTAGACATAGAGATACACAGTATTGGGTGCTGTCCCTGCCCATTATATCTCCTTCAAATGTTAATGATTGAAATACACAAGGCTCTGATTGGAAATGTTGGTTAATAAAATCACTGAAAGTGTATTTTTAGTGTGCAGAGTGCTTTCACCCTTGTTAATGATTAAATACACATATTTAACGTACTTACAATGAACCCTGTTTTTGAAAGGACCACGGTATGCACTGTCCAATACTTCAAGTAAAGAGTTGCTCAGGTCTTTGGCTGCGCAGGTTTCAGAACCACTTGTAATCTGTCTTCTCTTCACTCAGATGACTCTGAAGCTGACATTTTGGCTGCAGTTGTAGTTTTTGGTGCTGAATCGGAGTAAGACATCTGGTGTAATTCCACCCTTTACTTGACCCATTACAGTATTCATGTTTGTGCACCACAAGGCTGATTCAGGCTTTAAAACATGGTATGTAGATGTGTAATATATTGATGGAATGCTATGATATTCAGTATTGTTTTATTTCATCAGTCTTGTATGATTGTTAAATATATCTTAAAGACATAAAGGAATTTTAGATATTTGAAAAAGGTAAGGTAGCTGGAAGACCTGACCAATAAAACTGAATGTAAAATGAATCATAAGCTGTGTCTGTCTTATTAAAAAGGAATATAATTAATGTGTCAGTGCTCTTGCACTTGAGAAAAAAGAGGCATTTTGACACGCATAGCATGTAACAAGATAAATGGACAATTAACAGACACAGGATTAGAACTTGGAAAATGTGTTTTTCATATCATTGTCTTTAAGTAATGAACAACATTATTTACATATTTGCACATTTTCTTACTATTGCAGCTCATCTGCTAGCTCATGATTAGCGAGAGTACTTTCTGTCTAAAAAAAGTGGATCTCGATATGCCTGACTGATTGACTGCTGAATTTCTAAATTTTGTTTTTGTTTTGTTCTATGTGCAGCCATTTTTAATGAATAAGACCTGTCACCTGAAACACAAGTGCGTATATCCATGATAATAAGAGCTTTTTCATCTTTGTTATAGCCTTTTCTCCTGTTTTTTTGAAGTACCATGGTCAAAACCAGTACAGCTTCAATTAAGGTTTGGGTTTTCTGTAGTATAAAGTCTAGAATTATCCTCTTAAATTGGCACTCCAGTGATTTAATATTGCTCTTTCATAAAGTCAGGGGACTTTATGGTAAAAATCTGTGCAGCACAATCTGATATATCCTCACGTTTAGTCCTTTGGATGGATCCTACATTTCCCATAATGCATCTACTGTACGTAGCATTACGTTATTATATACCCTCCCTGCCTGCCTGGTAAACTCCCACACCAAACTTTGTGACCCCACTCTGTAACTACAGTGTCATTCACTTGTAGTCTCCAAGCCCAAGCTGATGTCATCATCAGGATCCACAGAGGACATAATACTAGTGTTTTGAGCAGGATGGCAGTGTCAGTGTCTCAGCCCGTTGGTTTGTTGCTCAGGTCACCACTGTGCTCCAGACTGCAACATCTCAACAAACGCTGGATGGGTTGCCATGAAATTCTATACAGAGATTCATGTTCACTGGAGGTGTAATAACTAACTCCCATCAGCCTCAGCTGTACTTTGTGTTCAAACGTTAGCATGCTAACACGCTAAACTAAGATGGTGACAATGGTAAACATTATACCTGCCCAAACATCATCACTGAGCTGCTAGCGTGGCTGTAGACTCTGTAGTCTTGTGTAGACTTTGGAAAGCTCCCTCATCACACAGTACAACTGTTTTCACAAGCTGAGTAGAACCTGATGACTAAACTGATCTTGATGTGTTAATCTTTGGAGGGCCCCTTTAAGCCACACAAATTCTGTGAACATACAGTACATAGGTTTGCTGTCATTTTCTCACAGAGGGTGAAAAACATTCAAATGAATAAGAGGTACTTGGGCTATTATTATTATAGCTGTTATTGCTATTACTGTATTAGTCATATTGTTATTATAGTTGTTATTGTTGTTGCTGCATCTCTGTCCGTCTGTCTGCTTGTTTCTCTTTCTCAACCCGATCGGTCAAGGCTGATGGCCGCACACCTACAGCCCGGTTCTGCTCGAAGTTTCTGCCTCTTAAAAGGAAGTTTTTCCTTGCCACTGTCGCCAAGTGCTTGCTCATGGGGGGAACTGTTGGGTCTCTGTAAATAATATTATAAAGAGTACGGTCTAGACCTGCTCTATATGTAAAGTGTCATGAGATGACTTGTGTTGTGATTTGGTGCTATATAAATAAAATTGAATATTTGCAGGTATTTGCAGTAAACGTATGCCTACAGTACAAAGAACACTTAAGCGAAAACAAGACCTCTAACCATCTCTACTGCAGAGGAATGAGAATGACATTAAGTACACAGCGTAAGGCTTCCTGGCCATAACCTGCCACATGCTGTTAAGTATTAGCCGAGCTGAATTGGGTCGTTGTTTGTCAGTGGAATCTGCTGAGCTGAAGCAATAACACAACTGATCCTCAGTCCCTGCATTGATTTGGTGTCTGGACTTCGATGAAGGACTTAACTGTTGAGCAGAAACATGCATCTTCAACTTATTCTTTGTCTTTATGAGTGAGTTAAGTGTCCCAGTGGACTGGAATCTATTCTAACACACTGAAAACACCCTGGTCAGGTTTACAGGTCATCACAGGCTGGCTGTGGGAGGAAACCACAATGGGAGATGACTCAAACTGGGTATTGAACACAGAACTCATTTCCCACTTGGCTGTGTTTTCAGAGCATGAACTCCAGGCAGCTGCAGTCACAACATGTTACACACATTGTGAAAATAAAATCATCATCTGAGGACAGTGGAGAGCGGTCATCAACCTTTCTGAACAGCACGACAGAGCAGGGTGTCCTGCTGTTACAAGCATATTTATCCAGACTAATCAGCTGACCCAACAGGCGTTAGGAAACGAACACTGGAAATTAGAGAAGTCAAGTTTGTCCTTTTATTAGAAGTGACATGATGAACATTCAGAAGATTATTCACCAGCATGTCTCTTACTTCCATCTTTTGTCTGAAATGTAAGTTTCACAGGCCCCTCCACCATGACAAGAGTCACATTCTGGGAGAAAAACACTACTTGTAGACCAGCAGTTATTTTGACCTGTGACCTCCTACTGTAGTTCTTGATACAACGGTGCCACTTTTTCATCGACCTTGACGAGGACATTTCAGTTGCAGAGCGAGGTTTCAGTGGAAGAGCAGGAGATCTCTGTCGCTGCGTGGCCACAGAGGGAAGGCCTGGTTGTGTAGCTGCTGCCAGGCCTGCTGGTACAACTCAGAATCCTGCTTGTAGTCCCAGTAGGTCTGCAGCTCTCTTCTCCTGAACAGGTACACATAAAAAAGATCATTTAAACAAATCTCTCTGCTGTGATGAATGAACTAATTAAAAAAACTCAAAACACAAGTTGTGTGTGTTATATATGAGGTTAATACACCTCAAAATGATCAATAGAGTATATTAGACTTCCTGTATATTTCACAAGGCTAAGCATAAAAGTGAGGTCCCTTATTTCCCGCATGTTATTTGTTTTGGAAGATCCTTCCACTCTAAAAGATCAAATTCCATCAACGCTCTCTGAAATGATACAAGCGGCCATTATGCTAGACAGGAGAGTACAATACAGGAAGTCTGTTTTTAAGCTGTCGTCGTCAGATATTGATAAGTGGTGATATTGTGTATTTTTCTTATTGTCAACAAAACCCATAAAAAGCAACAATGAACTGACGCTAACAAGTATCGTCTGTGTATCCAAAGCCTGATATATCCTCCTCCTCTGCTCCACAGAGCTCTATTGCTATCCAAAAACACACCAATGAGCTGTTTTATGAAATTACTGAGCCTTTGTACTAAAGAAAGTATTGAGAGACGGACACACATTGTTGGTTTTGGTTTTTCATGGCATTTACTGACAATAAAATATAAAATTATATAAAATATATAAGATAATGTCAGCCTTATCCTTCGAATAGCACATGCCACATATTTGTGACTAATGTGGAATGGCAATTTGAGTAAGCCATGTTTGTTCGGTTATAGATTTTGTATTTTTGCTTATTAACTTGATGTACAGTGTTTTGCATATGTAAATTTAACCTGAACCTAAATTTAACCTCTAAAAAAAAAAATTAAATCTCCTCAAAAATGTACCAAAAACCATCAATACAAGCAGCAGGATGTTTCCAAGCCAAGATTCTGTGATAAAGTAAGCAGGTCTCTCAGGGTCACAGAATGAGCCTTTTACATGGAAGACGTTTTGACACGTCACAGCAGGAAAAGCACAGGTGTAAATAATGAAATGAATGATGGCTGAATTCCATTTAGCTGCATCATCTGCATCATCCTGCCATTGTGCATGTTGGCTCACTGTCATAGCTTACTAGGACACTTGAACAGAAGAGAGNGTCAAAATGTCTGCTGTAAAAAAAAAAGGCCAACAGTTGAAAGATTAGCATGTGGCAACCCACAATCAGGTTACTGGAGTCACTGCATGAAGAGTAAATCCTGTGCAGATAAAGTGGACAGTTTATTTAAATACGTCCCATCAGAAATGCAGACAAATGGACACTCCCTGATACCTCTGTTGTCTCTCCTCACCAGACATACCATTGTCGTTGCAGATAATGTTGTCATTGTATACTAGGGGCTGGGTGTATGAGTGTGTGTGTGGTGTTGATCCATGTGTGGGTCGGGCTGGACTGGGCTGGGATCAGGTTATCTGCTAAAATACTGATAAACAGAGGGACCACTGTTCTCCCTTTGGAGAGGATTCTCAGCCATCAGCGCACACGCACACACACACAC
>NTHP01000310.1:357846-368502 GCA_003416845.1 Oplegnathus fasciatus | reverse complement strand
ACACACACACACACACACACACACACACGAAGCATGTGAACAGGGACAACCCCAGATGCACACGTGGAGACGAAATACGAGCACCAAATGTCACCTACAAAGACACAGGTAGTGAAAACCACAGCACATGTGCACACACACAGACTAAATGTGTTGTGTAAACTCAGTAAGCAGTACTCACACACTGGTCTCACTGTACATTATGAAATAAAAATGATTATTACATGTCTTTATAATGCTGGTACTTGGGATGACTGTGACGCATAAACGTTTGCTTATTGCTGTTGGTTTGCCTCACGGTCGATTTGGCACGCTCCAGCAGCAGATGAGATGGGAGGAACCCCAAAAAACTAAATGATGAAATCCAGACCACGGTTTGGAAATCTTCATTAGTGTTTTGGGTTGTTCAGATTTTGTTTGAGGCTGTTTAAAACCACAGTGAGATTATGAAAGAGTCTATTGTTTGTTACCTGAGAGAGTCGGGAAGTGCCGAAGGGTCAGTGGCCGATACCAGAGACAGGAAGGAATGGAAAAGCTCCACTTTACACAGGAGAGACCTAAAGACACACAAACATGCAGAACTATCACTGAATATGAGCCAAGCTAATAGTCTACAGCGATAAAATGCAGTAAACAGAGAATTCTCACTTATGTGACAATAATGTATGATGAGAGTGTGTTGGTTCTACCTGGCTTTAGCTGTGCCGAGGGCCTTCTTGGTGACTCCGTGTTTGTAGCCGTTGGCAGTGACATCTAGTGGCTGCTCAGCCACATTACACCAGCTGATGGCTGAAACACATGTACAGTGTTTACTAAGACTAAACAAAACTTCAAACACTCAGTGAGCTCCTAAAAATCACAATATAAAGACTTTTTCCTCTTGATGAATTTATGACATATGAGGCGGGAATTAGGTCCCTTGTTGACTCTGCTGGGAGAGTTCTGGGATCAGTCATTAACAAACTGAAATTATGTGATGATCTTGGCTATTCTACATATATCCAACTTTATGATACATGTCTACCCTGTACTGAACTGTGCTACATGATGTGGGACTTAAAAGAATTTAAAAAATTGCAGACCCTGTACAGAATAGAGAGCTATACGATGTTTTCTAGGGGATCATGGATTTGCTCCCATTCCAGCAATTCAAGGGGAGACATGGGCTGGGTACCAAGGTCAGTACAACGTAAATGTGAAATGATCCGACTGTGGATCTGTCTAATCAAAATGGTGTTCGTGTGGAGTCAATCCCTCTGTTCTCCGTGGGCAAAAGAGCTTTGTTCAGTTTTCCAGGAGGTGGATATGTTGTATATCTAAAGGAATCATTGTGATGTTAACTTCATCAAAAGTAAGCTTTTATAAACGTTTGAAGAAAGAACTTTTGAAAATATCTTGTCAACGTCACAATTACGGACATACTGTATGTGCATATCAAACAAACGTTTGTCCCTGAAGCACACGTTACATCTCGCTTGTCTAGAAGCCAAAGATCTTTAGTTGCACAGTTGACAGCTGGTATTCTTCCTCTGGTCACTGAGGTTGGCAGATTATTTTAAACATTAAAATATAAATTAACCCCCTTTTTCTTTTGTATTGTACATATTATGGTGATTTAAGAATCACAATTTTCCACGAAATGGCTCGACACAACCCTGAAATCATCTGGTGTACAGGTGATCAAGAATTGGAATGGTTGTTTAATTTTGATGTGCTTGTCCCAAAAGCCTGGAAAAGAAGGCTAGATGGACTATTTCAATTGTATTTATTCCGATTTATCCAGTACTAAATGTTTCTGTCAGTGATTAATACATTTTGTTGTAGACAATGGAGGTCTGAAGATTTGGTTGTGAACGATGTTTAAGTTGTTTCTCTATTTTTGGACTTTGTTTTGGACTTGAAATGCAGCTATATGCAGCACTCTGGTACTAGCATATATACATTTGTGGTGTCTTGTAAGCCCATGCAGGCTGGGCGTAGCTGTATGCATGACATAATAATACAAATCTAATTCATTCATTCACCAGGACCCTGAAAGTGAAGCAGCTAAATGGAATTAATGTATTAATGTATTGTGCACGCTGTCATGGCTTACTGGGACACTTGAATAGAACAGAGCCGCAGTCCACTAACACAGGTGTTTTCATTTATGTTGGCCCACTAGACCTCTGCTCAGGACTGTGTGGCACTGTACAGACTCAGCTTGATTGACAACTCCTCAACTTCTGAGAAGTGCAGCACAGTGAAGATTATTAAACATGTAAAACATGAACATTTGGCTATTTTTTCTAAACCTCCACAGATTTTGTGGAGCTCAGCCATCATTTTTTCTAATTAACAGTGAAATGGCAGCAATAAATATATTTGCTATCTACATATATTTTACTGTTGCAGCTGCTGGAGCACATATGCAACGTTTAACAGCTCGTTGCATTGTTTGGGGGCGGCAGTAACTCAGTCCAGCACAGACCACGGTACACAGTGTGGACTGGTAGCTAGAAAGGTGCCCTTCAGCAAGGCACCAAACCCCTTGGAGCGCCTGACTATGTGGCAGCCCCATCATGGTGGCATCTTTCAACAACTGATGCATATGCATGTGTGTGTATTTCCTGTGTGTGTGCGTGTGTTTGTAATGAAAATAACAACAGAGTGAAAAAAAAGAATTTCCCCAAGAGGGACAAGAGGAATTAATAAAGTACTTGTTCTTCTTAACTCTTCCCTCTCTCTGTCCTACACTGGTGTATTTTGGGTTGCTGAGTGGATCTGCGTGTTGATATTCAGGTTATTGATACTCCGTCAGTGTTCAGCACCAACTTTTCATACGGTTTCTTGTTGGCTGGAGCTCGGTCAAGCTGCTCTGTAGTGTTTTCAGTTCTGGTCATTAGGAGCTCATCTCGGTCAAACGTTAGTGTACCAGTTCCAGGGTTCTGTGCATTCTGGCTCAATGTCACATTGTCACAGCTTATTGGGACACTTATATAGGACAGAGCCACCATTAATGTTATGAGACACACTTGTGCTTTTGCTGCTTTGATAAGTCAAAATGCCTGCTGTGAAAAAGGTTATAGTATACAGTTTGGTGACCTAAGAAGAGGTTTAATCAGCTAGAAGAATGGACCACACTCATGTGGGCCTGCAGTGGATTTACAGGGAGAGATCTGTCTCCACATACCTCACCAATCAACCAATACAGCTAAAAAAACGTATGCTGTGTTCACTTCACTTTCCTTTATTTAACCATGTAAATGTCTCGTTGAGATCGACATCTCTTTTTCAAGAGAAACTCTACAAAAGAGGTCATATCCAAATCTCTTCAGCAATATAACCAGAAGCAAACACAGCCTAATTCACCAACAGAGATCAGCTCTGACTAATATAAGTCCTTCTGCACATTGTTCCAGGAGAAAGGGGGAGCGTATTTAAAAGCTTTTTTACCCAACATCTGTATCACATGGTGAGAACGGAGGCCAAGTTTTACAACCCGGTTTACTACTATATCCATCACATCTATCTTTAATTACCTTGAGCAACAGACTTTGGCTGATGTGAGGGGTCCATGTCTGCTTGGTTTTCAGACACTCCCACATTATTTAGCACAAAGTCAGGTAAATCTTTCAGAAAAATCAGAGTTTCTCTATCACAATGACGATCCTACCTGCCCCACAGGGGGAGATGCGTCCCTGTCCGGCCTGGTGTCGGAGCTCAGTCTGGGCCTGGCTGAAGGGGAACTCCAGGCTGGAGTGGAGCAGTACAGGTGGACACACAGAGAAACCAGCAGGAAGGTCCGATACATGGGAGCACCTGGGGAGTACGGGAGGACTAGATTAAAAGAAACTCTGCTAATTCCCTCACATTCCCTCTCTCACAGAAGATAACTGACTTATCACAACAAGAGGAGCGCAGGTGTGACTAACAACATTAATGATGGCTCCGCTCCATAAGCATTACCAGTGACCCAACATCCATAATACAATGGCGCAGAGACTTGTACACCTATAATAGAATGCAGCCATCATCGTGTTCCACCTCTACTTGACAAGCTAAAACGTTGCTGTGAAAAAGGTCTATAGAAACAAGGAAAAGAGCCAATCAGAAGCAGATATAAGAAATGGAGCAGAAAGTTTATCTGAAGTGCTGGCCCTAGTGAGGTGAACAGTGGTGATGCATTAAGGGGCCCAGAGCTAAAAAAGGGCCCATAAAAATACAGTAGGATTGTTTTATTTAAAGCTGCACTAATAGATCTTTTTATGTGAATCATGGGTCAAATGTGTAATGTGAACTATGTTGTTCACAGTGACAAACTCCCAGAGAATTAACATCTTTTTTTTTAACATCATTTAACTCATTGTTTTGGTTTTCCGGTCAGCAAATTTGGTCCTCATCAACCCTGTTTCCAGCTGCAAAAGGCAGCTTAGATTCACCAGGTGGCCTGAGACACGACTCCAAATGAATACAAATGTTGCTCCATGTCTGCTGGATTAGCAACTGTTTGCCAACACGTTGACCATATCAACCATACGAGGCATTTACATGTCAAAATGTTGTGTTTACAGCTTGTTCCACTGCCCCCAAGTGGTTAAAAAATCTATTAATGCAGCTTTAAAGATGGGGTCCTGAGAGAATATTTTTTCATGGGGCTCAGAACTTGTAGCTATACCCCTGGTGGTTAAACAAACCAAACCAAACCAAACTGTGTTTTATATTTCAGATGTTATTCATAAAACTAACAAGATAAGCCAGAAATGGCTCTTATCTAATCAAGTGTCAAACTGTAACAGCGATCAATGGTTTGTCTATGTCAGAAAATAAATAAAAACAGCCGTAGCAATTTTCCAAAGTCCCAAAAGTGTTTGATTTATCTGACCAACAGTTCAAAACTAAACTAGATATTTAATTTGCAATGATATTTATTGTTTCAGCATTACTCCTCACCTTGTGACCAAAGCTCTCTCCATAACGTCCTGGCTGTATGGACACTTCCCCACCACCACGGTGCTGAAGTAGAGCGCCTCCTGTAGGTAATGGGACAGCAGTGCGCCCTGGAAGCCCAGCACCCCCCAGCGGGCCAGCTTGTCACTGCAGGAGAGGGACAGAGTGGGCTCTCCTCGCCCGGGCTTCACCCGGAGCACCCCTGTGCTGTGGTACCCCACCCCAGGGTGCAGAGGGTCGGTTGGGCCATTTGGGACACACTTGGCCCCTGTTCTGTGAATGTCTGGGACCTGTGGATGCAGTCCAGCGCTGTCAGAGGGGTCTCTGCTTTTTATCTCCAGCTGTGCTGAATCTTGCAAGACAGTTTCCACAGGTGTTTTCGGAGAGTGACTCTGTGATGGATCTTCACTTCTGAGGGAATTTGAAAGGCAGGATTGTTTTGTGTCTCCTCTGTCCTCTAGCTTTGTCTCTGCTGGCTCCTGTTCCTCCAGACGGGGCAGTTTAGTGTTTCTCCCTTCACTTGGTTCCTCAGCTTTCCTTTTCAGGTCTCCTCCTCCACCAGTCCCTTCATGGTCCTTTACAGATATGACAGGAGGGCAGGGCTGAGACTGGCTGTCAGTCAAGGGGATGATGGAGGCATCACCACCTGGTAACACACAAGAAGTTCCACACTGATTTTGGCTTCCTGGACAAACATGGCATAGGGACAGAGTTCAGATATAGCTCTGTGAAGATATCAACAACTCAGGAATCATGGAAAATCATGCACTACTCCAGACATAAAATAAGCCTTAAATAAATATATGTAAATTGCAACACATAAATACATGTCAAAATATATAGTTTGATTTAAATGCTGTGGATCATCTCACATAAGTTGCTGAAAGAAGTCCTGAAACAGACAGCCAGTTAGGTAGACTGGGAGCATACTGGACTCACAGGGAGTATGACTGGTAAAGAAGAGGAAGGAAACTCCCGGCTGAAGCCTCCACTTCCCCCGCTGATCTGCCTTACAGAACACAGAGCTGCCCCCACCCCTCACGGCCCTTTGCAGCTCCTGGATCAGGTACCTACAAACACACACACACACACACACACACAAAATGGTAACAGCCAATGCTCATAATGTATGCTCAAGCGTCAGCATGGAGCACCAGAGCCAACAAGCTACTAGCACACACACACAAAATTTAATACAAATACACACCTGATACATCCCCTTCTGGCAATGACTTCTGCATGGCTGTCGTTAAGTACATCACCTAAATCGACAAGAGAATCAAGAAAAAAGAACACTGATATAAAGGTTGTTCTTCAGAAATGAAGACAAACATTATTTTAATTAATGATTTTTACACTGGACTTTTTCAGGCTGTCCCAGTGTTTCCAACAGCTCGAGAATGTACTTGTTGTGATCTAAGGTCCGAAACCGAGAGACGACTGCAAAACTGCATTGTATTCAACATCCGTCTAGGGAAGATATTTTTCCAGTATGACACATGAATGCACCATTTCTGCGGACGTTTAAATCAGTCCTCACTTTGAACCGCGTACAGACTGATGGAACACAAAAAATATTCTGTGTGGTGGCAAATCTATTTGGTTGGGCTGCCAAAATAAACTCTCCGTATGGAAGACAGAGACACTGAGTATTCAGCACATGAAGAAGTCCAAACACACCAATTATGGTAACAAGATCAAGACCACACACCAGTGGGACTCATAGCTGTCTGTCCAATACATTTGGTCCCAGTTCCCAGGGAAACAACCTCCTTTTCAACTGTGAAACAAAAGAAAGATCATTAGAATGTCATTTATCACATATTTTGTCTTTACACTTTCACATTTGTCTTCTTATTCTACACATTTTCATGTCCAGTGTTATAGTTTTTGTTTATTTTCTGGGTGTCTGGGTGCTACTGGCCAACATACAGGCAGAAAATACACGTTGTCCTTATTTTATCTTAGCATTCAGAGTTAGTCCAGTGCAGCATCATGTAGACTGGACCCTGCTCTGTTCTCTATTGAAGTCTTTCAGGCACATTTACTGAAGTGTAGCTTATCACATTAACGTTAGCTAAAGGTAACGTTACTGTGTTGTATTAACGTTACAGGAAGGGCGATATTAAAATGAATAAAGTTTAGAAAAAAAGCTGGTTCCTGCCCAGTGAGAGGACATTGTTAACATAAAGACAACATGAAAGATGTGGCACAGTTCGTTCCGCAGTCCAACCTGTGTCAGAGTTAGCACACCGGGTGATTTTGAGCACAGCGGCCAGCAGGGTCCACTCTCTGCCCGGCTCAGGCTTCCCTCTCCGGGGAAGCTGGTTGAAACGCTCGTAGCACAACTTGGCGATTTCATCCGCGTTCACCATGTTCAACCGGACCGGGACGCACAAGTGGAGGCTGACGGGCATTACTAATATGATTTAAGTTACCAGTAAATGTATTTTAAATAGTCACGGTGTCACATGAACAATATATTAACAATACTTTGATTAGTTCGACCGACCGGGTGAAACTGCTTGGAGGCATCTCGAGAAAACAGAGAAGTTACTTCCGGGCCGAGCCGAGGAATGCCTCACTTTCACAATAAAGGTCCTTAATTTATGGAGAACTGTAAATCTTGATATTAATACGGTATTATTAATTAATATATAACTAATTATAAAATAGAATACCACCAAGAATTGTCATCTGCCTGTTGACTGTATAAATACTTCAAATAATAAAATACAGTTCACACATTTAAGAAAACACCTTAAAGAAAAAAAGCTTTAAACAGTATTCAAAAAAATAGCACTACCACAGTATATAAATACTTCATACTGTACACGTTATACTGTGTTTATACTTTATACAAATAGAAGTTCGGCATTTACAATTTAACTAATAAAAATGAATCAGAAAAACTGCCCCCTCCATGTGATGTTAATGTTATATTTTTATTATTATTATTATTATTATTATTATTGCACTACTAATATCATCACTTTATTATTGGATCAAAATTACTAACGTATACCATATGAGTAGCATTTTATGTAGCTATATAGGCCTAATTTGAACTACTTTATACACTGTTTAATCCATAACAGTGCATCATATTTTACAAACTTATCATATGTTTTGTATCTAAAATCTTAATCTGCATAGTAACTGTAACTGTCTAATAAATGGAGTGGAGTGAAAAATATCATGGACTAGAATTATAAAGCAGAATAAAATGGGTGGTGGTGGTTTGGTATTAATAGGAGTAGTAACAGTAGCTGTAGCAGCATGTTTACTTCCACACACTGAGCCTCAGACTCTTTCACCTGTAAGGTGTTGACCGACTGGTGGATCTATTCAGCTTTCTGTCACTTTCTGTATTTTAAATGATATGTTAACTGTCTGAGCTTGTCCCACAGACACACTGAAGACTTTTGTCAGAAACGTTTTCTGGACACACATCAGGCCTCTGTCCTACAGTGTGGCCTGTGAGAATTTAGAAATATTTGAAACATTTGTCCCACACTGACTATCTGAATGTGAGTGATCTGAATTGACTCCATGATTGCTAAATGTCAGTTGCTGAGCAAACAGCAGCACTATGACAGAGTGAACCTGTGGGTGCCAATTTGGTGTGACTAAAGGTTCACCTCAGGCCATGCGATGCTTGTTCTACCCTGATCCGTCTCTCAGCCTCAGACATGCAGGTCAAACACTGACTGGCACCAACTGCTTTTATTGGTCAAATCTGTCACAACATTTGGCAAACACTGCTGCGCTGCTTTTTTGGCTGGTGTGATGGCCATCAGAAAAACACTGAGCCTCTTTGAGCTCATTGGATGCACTTACTTCTGGTGGCCAGAGCTGCAGATTCTCAGTGCAGTCCCCATCTGTCAGAGGTTCATGTGGAGGGACCGCTTTGCTTCTCTGTACTCCACTCACTTCAGGACCCCCTGTACTCTGCTTACACTCTGCATGGCTGTGGAGGAGACTGCTGTGTTAGAGAGCCGGTGACCTCAGTGAGGGAGAACACCACCTGGTTCATGGAGCCACAGGTCCGTTACAATTTCTGAGCTCTGACACTGTTGTTGCCTGAAGCTTCAAACTGGACAGCCAATAGGACACTGACAATGGAAATACATGAAAAATTTGTTTGTATGGTCACATCCAAATCTATATTTTCATTTATTACAATGCTGCCGCCCAAACCACAAAATGTGCCCTGATGTGTGGAAAAAGCTGCTGGTTCTGGCACACAGCTTTATCCACATTCACAATCTTTCATCCGTTCTTACCAGCGTGACCGATTAGAGTACAACCCCAGTATTAGCTTGTAGGTCCAAAGCCAGTGAAACAACATGAACATTCCTCAAATCAACTAAGAATGTAAACGGTAAACTGTCTGTAAATGAGACAAGAAGATGCAGATGTGGTCCTGCAACAGACAGAGGTGTCAAGGAAAGGCAATTTATTTAAGTACTTTACCAAAGTAGAATATGAAATATTAACTTTAATGCAAGTCAATAGTGAGTTTTTATGCAAATGTTTAGTAATATGTGATTTTTAAATGCAAATGAGTGGTGACAAAAGGAGTATTTATTGCAAATGATTAGTGATGCAGTTCTGCAAATGTTGATCACTTTTAACATGAGTTTTAAAATAATCTTTCAGGATATAAAATGTTCCTTTATTATCAGTGCTTCCCAGCCTTTTTGACTTGTGACCCCTCCAGATAACTCAGTGCTGAGTGACCCTCATTACAGGTAATGGCCGTAGTGTGGACATGAGTTGTGAGCCGTTCAACCAAAGGGTAATTTTTCTTTCTTGGACAGTTTTAATTTAAGGATTTTTACAGACCCCAGGAGGAGAAAGAATCCAGTATTTCACGAGAAAAAAGCAAAAATTAGATGGAAAGTTAAAGATAACTTTTTCCCCTTTAATCTTCTTGTGACCACTTCTGTGTATGATCAGCATATATATGAACACTTTATGTAGTGCTATACTGATTATTATATTATTCTACATTTTCCAAACATCCACAATTATTTAAAAAATATTACAAAGAACATGACTTTGATCCTGAGAACTGAGAACTGAGAACTGTCTTGGATATACATGCATTCCTGTATTACTTACTGTTTTAACTTTTGTATATGTAACCTTATATTCATCTGCCCAGGAACTACAGATGAAAAATATCCTTTTGGCTAACTAAATAAACCACTGAATAAATGAACTTCATTTGTAAATTACATTTCTTTTGCAGCTGTCTAACTTCCCTGCTGAGGCGACTGAGCAGTGAGAACGGTGTCATCAGTGAAAACCCGGCTGTTCTGACTGACTACGAAGGCAACACTAGATACCTGCTAGCCCAGCTGACACCCCTCATGTACCACAGCACCTACAGCACCCTGTTCACGTTCACACTGGCCAACGTCGTGCCTCTTTGAGCCCAGCTTCTATCAGGCCCGGCAGCACCACAGGCACGCATGCCTTATTCTGGTTTATATAAATAAACCCTGTACATGTCAAGTCGAACTGTCTCTTTAAAAAAAACCACATCAACACAGCTCAAGATTGAAATCTCATTTATTATAGTTATGTACAGGAGAAAAATGCTGAACTTCACAAGTAACAGAAAAATAAAAAATAAAATCACATCTCATCTCTCTAGCCTCTGTAACAGAGGTGCACTAGATCATGATAACGGCTCTCTCTCTCTCTCTCTCTCTCTCT
>NTHP01000310.1:345987-357553 GCA_003416845.1 Oplegnathus fasciatus | reverse complement strand
GGTGAGACTCTAGTCAAATATAATTCTCTGTATGTGCCATCCTGTCCATCCCACGTAGACATACACACCATTTATATGCATATACACAATGGCATTAATGTGAGCAACCACACGCACGCATACACACAAGAAAGCATACACACTCTTCTTCTATGTTCTAGTGTCTCCGTCTCCCAGCTCCAACTTTATCCCATGATTCAGTTCACAAACATGTTCCTCCCCCAGGTGAGGGGCTATAGATGACAGGTGATTTCTCAGGCCTGTGATTAACAAATGCAAAATAATAATATTAATAACAAAAAGCTATCCCACTGAATTAACTGTTCTCCTTTAGCCGCCTTGTGTCCGTCTCCCGGGTCACTCCTGTCCGAATCCCTCCGTCTCCTCGATGGCGAACAGGAGTTTCTCGCGGAGCTGCTCCAGGCTTCTGTAGGGTGGCAGATCCAGACGATTGAAGCTGGGAGGAAGAGACACACAGGAGGAGACAGGCAGGTCGCTATTAGTCATTCGCAGAGTAGAATCACAACATGTTGGTCAGCTGTGTGAGCCAAACTATCTAAAGTCTTCCGTGGCTGCTGACAGTTAAAAAAAGGCTAGAGGTGAACAGCACTGACTAAGACACAGAACAGCAGTGTTGGGAACATTGTGTTGTTCAGTATATTGATTCAACATTAGCAGATATGTGCCTGTCAGTGTTGTCCACCTTTCAAATGACTGATACGAAGCAGTTTGATTCTGTCTCTGGATGTCTCGGCTGTCTCACACTCCTACACACTACACGACCTGGAGCTCCTGAAGACTTCCTAGTCATGATTCAGTGTTTCTGAATATTTACTCTTTTAATCACCCTGGATTTAAAGTTATAAGTTAGTTTTTGACACCGTTTATGGTAGCCATTTTTTGTACACTGGCCTGTCAATGTATTTAAATCCTGTAATTATCTCTTTATATACAGAATTAGTTTTAAATGTCAGCGGCGGAGTCTGCCATTCCAGCACTGGATTCAAATGACCTACCTACACACAAGGGATTCACAGGATGCAGCATGTATGTAGTTACTGTTTGTACTTTTATCTCACTGATATCAGCCTCACTGTTTACTGTTCACGCTCCTACAGCTGTATCAGAGCTGTAGTAAGTAACTGCCGATGCAGTGTAATGATGAGTAAAAGGTTTGAGGTATTTTTGCCCTGAAATCAATAAAATTCTACAAAAACTCTCACACCACAAGAGATTTCTGTCGTTTAAACATATTTGCATACTGGCAATGGAAACAAACAAAAAAGCTACCAGGCTTTAAAAACGGTCAGTGTGATAACTTCGTACTGAAGTAGGCTACAGTAACTAACAGACCTGTTTTCACATGAATTGATTCTTTTATGCACAGACAGATAAACAACTGTTTACCATTTGAGCATTGGAATCCACGCCCGACCTTTGGGACCTTAAAGGTGCACTGTCTGGCTTTTGGGAGCTTTCAGTCGCATCTCAAAGTCTTCCTCTTGTTTTAAAGAACTTCACTCAGAAAAGCTTGGGCCTTGGAGCCTGATTATTTTGCTCACAGTGCTTATTAACAACATTTACCATGTTACCAGATGAGGCAGCAGCTTACCATGTGTGGCTTCTTGGAAGCCAAGTCTCCTTCCCCACCTTGTCTATGCAGAACTTCTGGGGACCATTACTTCCTGCAGGGGTAAAAAAGAAAAACTGTTATTTCATCAAATATCAGCTAAAATCTTTTTCATCATAACTGTGATGAAAAAACAACAACATACATCTTAATTTTAACCTTGAATTTAAATACTGAAAATGACCAAATAAAACTGACCTGTAGCCTACTACTGCTGCTGCTGCTTGCACGTTAAATTCAGTGTAATGAACATTTCCACAGCACTAATTCCATCAGTACAACACTGGCATTTATATCACAACGTTGCTGCTCTGAGTTTCTCTTTTTAACACAAATACCTGTTTCATCCACCTATTAATTCCAGTTTTTCCACTTTTCATTTTTTCACATTTTTCACATTAAAAGCCTACAGTGCAATAATGGGAAGGCTTTTAATATGAAAAATCTGGAAAACTGGGATAACCTGGAGAATGAAAACGGCTGAGAAGAGAACCGGAGAGCAGTGGTGAGCACGACAGTTTTTGTACTGATGGAATTAGTGATGTGGAAAAAACCCCAATCCAAAATGGCTGATACTGTTGCTTGGGGAGTATATCCTTTGTTTATTATACCGTGCTGCTTTGTTTTTATCATTTGATTTGTTTATACTACCCTCGGGAAAAAAAACTGTCTCAACAAATAAACAAAACAAAAAAAAAGTAAACAAAATGACGGACGCCATCACTTATGTCAAATATCCTTATTTCACAAAACTTTCTAAAGGACAGCGACACTGAGCAGTCATGGATGTGGCGTTGTGTCAGTCAGTGTTGTGTACCTATGAGCTCAGCGAAGCCTCCGACAGGCAGCCGACAGGTTCCTGTTACAAACTGAAGAAGACGGATTCTCTTCTCGTTGTCCATCTCTTTCACCACCTGCAGGGACACAACTCCATTGTTCACTGACATCTCACACCGTGCTCACACACACACTGTTAACACATAATACTTCATCATGGCAGATGTGTGTGTGTTCTAATCAAGGCTTCTGGAGTGTCTAACATCATGCCTTGTGCACACTAAACCACAGTGGGTCCGTACCTGCCAGAACCAGTGGATCTGCTTGCTGTTCTTGGTGTAATGTCTGTAGATGGTGTTCTTCTGCCAGTCGGCCAAATCGATCTCCTGCATCCCACACAGCATCAGCTGCAACAGACAAAATGACATTTAAAGTCCAGTGAGTGCAGCTGTGTGTCCTTTATTCTTCATATCTGTGTTTGTCTGAGTCATCAGTGGGCAGAGGCCAACACAGGACAGGACAGTGTTAACACAGTGAGTCACAGTATGTCCCATTTCTACTCCAGACTAATTTAATTCACTGTCTCTGTCAGACTGAGTTTCTGCTGGGACATGGACTCATTTAGATGAAAGCTCAGCTGCGGCTGGAGTCAAGGAGAAACGAGCAAACTGTTCATCAATCAGGATCAGGAACAATTTACAAACTAAATCACTACAGGCCACTTTCAATTCATCTGATCAGGAGCAGATTTTGCCAACATTTAAAAAAATTGGAAAACCTTTGGCTCCGTTTGTCATCTGAGCTTAACTGACAAAAAATAGGCCACAACAGATACTCAATACATCACTGTATTTTACTTCACCCACAGGTTTTAGTTATTGTTCATTTGATTTTGAAACTCATTGTACATTGTGCTGCATCTCTTTGTGAAATTTGTTATACAAATACAGTTTTATTGTTGTTATTTTTTATCCCATATAAGAAGAGATTTTCTTGTCTGGAAGTACCAGAAAGTCAAATGTAGCGTTTTTATCTCCTCACCTCCAGCTCCTTTTCGTCGAAGTAGCGAAGCCACTCCAGAGGAACCACTTCGTTGAAGCCGTCCAGAAAGGCTTTGGTCTGCTCCTCCACCCCACGGGTGAACCTCCAGTCTGTCAGCAGGCTGAGGGAAGGAAGAGTGGTTGGTTTTTATGGTTTAGTCTCCGTTGCTGACGTAATTTCTCTCGATGAAGTTTGCATTTTTGCAAGTTTCATTCTCCTCTGTCTGTTCGGCCGTAGCGGCCATCGCTGCTTATGTGAACTTACCCGATGTACTCTTCCTTGTTTTCCTCTGTGACCAGCTCGTTCTCTCCGTCATCTTTCAGCTGGTGAGTGGAAACCTTGCCGAGGATCTCCATGTCCTGTGCAAAATACAGCTCTACCCCACACTCCTCCAGGTTGTTCTCTCTGGACACACACACACACACACACACACACACACACACACAGAAACACAATTTAAATTTAAGGCAGTAGCCTTTGCTACACTTCTTGGAAGAAGTATAATTCTTTTAAATTGAAAATAAAAAAATAAAGATAAAAAAATACTTAACAAGATACGAGGAGTGGAAAAATGTCCTTGCTGATTATTTTCCTCCACTTTCTACCCTTGTGAGCATAAAACAACAATAACACACATATTCAGAGGTAGCCCGTCCTGCATTACTTACTTGACCCACATGATGGAGTTATAAAACTCAGGGTCTATGGACTCCAGGTCTTTGAGCGTGGGTTTCTTGTCCAGCATTCGCTTGTAGAACGGCAGCGTGAAGCCGGTGTCGATGAACTTCCCATGGTACAAAGCCTGCAGGGAGGATTTGTTACATTAGAAACCACAGTAAGGAACGTCACCTGGTCTTCACTGCTCAAATTCAGAAAGATATACATAAAAACACAGTTTCAGTTCACTAAACCTGATGATATGGCAGGTTTGAGTCCTTGGATCTAACAAAGTAGAGAAGTGGAGGGAGTATTTTTCCCCTGCTCTAATTTGGTGATCTTATAAGTGCTATTGTATGGCCATTGGTGACATATGGTTCAAATTAAACATATAAACTAAACATATATTCTTTTCAGGCAGCGTTTGCACTGATGATTCACTGGGGACTGTTTCATGCCCACTCAAGTGTTAGAAATGCTTTCACAGCCAGTCACCTTTACAGGAAACATGAATGGGCCTTTTCTTTCTGGAATCATGGCAGCCTGATATAATTCTTCTCCTGCTGAAATCATTTACCAGCAAAAACTCCACACCTGCTTATATACATTCATATAATATGTGTGACAAACTTTGAGCATGTCTCTACAACTACAGCTGCAAAGAATGACACATGTGTTTGTTTCTGATTGGTCCAGAGGGGAACTGACATTGTAGCTGCTGCCATGTGTGTATCTTGACTTCAAAATGACATTCTGATGACTCTTTCTGTACCTTTTATACTTATTCTCATGGTGAAAACTAAAGGGAGTCACTCGGATTAGATGAAGATACAGAGACAAAACACTAAGCTAACTGAGGCCCATGTGTGCACTTCACACAAATACAGTCAAACAGCTTCAAACCAAGTCATAATCTTTCCGTGGTGTGTGTGTTCACAGAGAGGTAGAGCGAGTAGACTCGGCCAGACGGAGCTGTTTAATGTTAAAAAAACCACAGAGGGCTCAGAGCCGCAATGAGCCAAGAACAACACAGGCACCCACTGACTGACTCAGTCACAATCTGTTCTGTCCTACTGCATCCTGACTGACCATGTGTCTGCCTCGCAGCCAGCGAGACACTCGCACACACAGACAGGAAGATTTATAGACAGAGGAGAGGGTGTCAGTGGAAAGTGAGGGGCAAAGACAGAAAGTGAGAAAGGTAAAGAGAAGAGAGAAAGAAAAGGAGACAGTGAGAGGGTTTGGTAGTCGAGACTTGGTAAAGACAAGCATCTTTATAAGGCAAGTCAGCAAAGTGCATTTTAGGACTAAATATAGGCAGCTGCTGGCGGGTGTGGGCTGGGTGCGGCAGTGAAGTCATGGTGTGGGTGAGGGGTGGGGTGGCAGACGGAAGGAGGGGTGGAGGGTGTCGGCTTTGGGGTCTACAGCTTTCTGGAGTTGATCCCAGAGAGAGAGAGAGACATTATAGTACATACTGTACATCATGTATATACTGTACACACTGAAGGTTAAAACTTATTGAATTATACACATCTTCAAGACAAAAAAGACCTGGTGGACTGGTGGTAAGGACCCATACCACATAATTGCAACGTCCCTGGTTCAAATCCAGCCGGGGACCTTTGTTGCATGTCACACCCCTGTCTGTACCTCTACTGTCACTATCAAATAAGGCAAATGCCCAAAAAATAACCGTCAAAACAGAAACCATGTCAACAGACAAGCGAATAAGAGTTTGGTTTCACAAAACGCACATTTAAAAACAACTCATAAATATGTCAGCACACATACGTACGTGGACACAATGTTTGTCTCTGTGCTGATTATTCAAAGGAGAAAAATCTCTGGATCCAGCTGTCCTACAACTCTGTTTACATGCACATAATAAAAAGACTATGAAGTGGTTCTTCATGGGAACCTTTCAATTCACATTCCTGTGTCCAGTTCCGTCGATTTAATGTCTGAAGATTCTTGCTGCACACTGTCAGAGTTTCTGTGCAAAATTCAACGTCAAACCTGAACTTCCTGGTTACGTGGTTTATACCGTCCTCTTAAGAGTGCAGATTTAGCACTGCACTTCTATAACATTGTTGGACTCACGGTGAAAAAAACAAAAGGTTCAAAACTGATGCAGCTGAATCAGAGATATCGTCTCTCAGTCCATGCACTCTTCCTCTCTGCCTCGAGCAGAGGATGAGGAGCAGCTACAGAGGTCTGATGAGCACACTTCTTTCTAACTCCACACCCTCAGTTTTTTTTCATTTTCAAACTTGTAGTCTTCAGCCCGATTCTGACTCAAGTGACATCACTTGAGGAAATTAATCGGATTTCGTGCAGCTCCCTCTGCAGGCACAAAAGTTCTTATACAACTTTTTTCTCATATGCAGCAGTGCTCCCCAAGACTTGTAATCGGTTCCCCTTCAACATATTAGAAATCTACAAAAATGTGATTTTTCCGAAGAGCTGAAATGAGAAGTTGATTAACTGACTGACTGAAAACTAACCAGCAACTATTTTGACGATTGATTTGACTTCTCTTGCCCTAGCATTCTGGAAGCTGTGAGTGTAAAGGTCTCACTAAAGCACTTCGACTGCTGTTTGTGTGTCACGAAATGCTGTCAGATCTCTGATAGTCATGGCTGGTTTACACAGATGAAAAATTAAATCAAATGATATAATGTGACTGTAATGGTAGTAAATTACACAACAATATATTAATCCTATGTCCTATGTGTGTTTGCTGATAGTAGGTTAGGGGGACTTAGAAAACTAGTTTTTACAAATTGCTTTTCAATGTCAGTAAAAATGTGTTTGATGCAGCATTTTCTGATACAAAACCACAAAACGTAACTAGACTTGCAAGCAAGTATAACAGGGTAAAAACAAAAACAGTAAAAAACATCTGTAGCCTGTTGCAGTTCAGTTAAAGACGTTGAATATCCCTGAAAGCAAATGAAGTATGATTTTAATAAAACTATTCCAAAGTGAAGCTCACCATGGCGATGAAGCGTCCGATGAAGCGGAAGTACGTGAGGTGGTCGGGGTTGATGGAGGAGGCCGGGTTGATCTGCAGACAGTAGTTGTTCTTGCCGGCGTATTCGAACAGACAGTACATGGGGTTCAGGACCTCGTGGGACAGCAGGAAGAACCACTCCCTGCAGAGCAAGAGGACAGAGGACATTTTATGCAGGAGACGAAGACATGATATTTTCTGAGAGGCTGAGAGACGACAGCAGGGATGTCAGGAATCAGTGTACACACTCGATCATTTTCCTTTTAAAAACAAAAGGGCGTAATGTTGCAATTTAACATGTCAGAACAATCATTTTGATCAAAGACTGGTTCAGCAGGGGCAGCGCAGGAGTTAGTTTCATCACTGTGAGCAGAGACAAAGTGGTCGGTGGGGGCAAAAAATCAAATAACACACATTTTGTGGTCCAAGAACAAGAAAAGTTAAAAATAGGTGCCAAACAGATGGTGGAGAAAAGAAGACATCTTAAAAGAAATACTGACAAAACAATAATCACAGTACATTTAATCCAACGAGCACAGTTTATAGAAAATAATAAAAAACAAAATAACAACACTGACAAAGAAGCAGTCACTCTACCTCTTCAGGGGAATGAAACACTGTACTGTATGTTTGAATATTGTAGTAAATTAAATATATTATATCATATTATACTGCAGCTGAGATTTGACGTGAGCTTGGAGTTTGTTTACTTTTTGAATTCCCCTCATGTTTTACACCACTGAAGATGGTTTTCCAGTGTTGCCATCACTTAATGGCGTGTTGGATATTTTTTCCTCCCCTCTGTTGGGTATCTAATGAAGTATTTTGAAATATCCACCTTCTAAATGTGATGAGGTGGTCCCAGTAAAGCGGAGCGCGTCAACACTGAGCTCTTACAGAGGAAAATCTCATTTGATTTGTTTAATTTAATTTAATACTGTCGGATTACTTCAAATACAATTTTACGAAAAGTTTCCAAATCCTGAATTACATTTGGGAAAATCGAGTTAAGCTAATCTGCTAGCTCAGCTTCATATTTTGCGTACCGACAGAGTGGTAATGATCTTCTCCTCTAACTCTCAGCAAAAGAAGGGAATAAGTGTTTTCCCCTAATAAGGTAGAATTATTACCATAATGAGAATATAACACTCTTTTCTCTTAACCTAAGCTATTTTTTATGGTAGTTTTGTGTACATCAAATTTAAAAAATAACAATTTTATCAACCTACTCTGGATAGTGGTATAAATTAGAATATACAGTACATCAACAAATTCGCACACATCCTACAGTCTAAATTTGACACATAAATTACATGAAGACAAAACATATAAAGTGAAGGATAAATACAACAGGATAGAATAAAAAAGACACAACAGACTGTGGAAGGATGCACGTTAGAGAGAATGAGGGCCCACCAGCAGCACCACCACCAGCTGCAGCACCAGAACCAAGCGCTCCCAAGGCCCCTGCCCTCCCCTTTGGGGTTTATGGGAGGGGGGTATGGACTGACGGACGGACGCAGACACCTCCCAACATCCCGTCCGTGGTTCTACCCTGTGGTAGAACAGCATGATGTCACCTACCATAGGGTAAAACCACTGACGTGACACCGGAGACAGAGACACAATGCAAAACCAAACAGAAAAAATGAGAACACCGCCAACAGAAAAATAACAACATATACAGAGAGGACGACCTGGAACACAGCAGACACAGGGGGCAGGATGGATACATGTGATGGGTGGATGGAGGGACGGGGTAAGGGAAGGAGGACAGAAATGTTGCAGGAGGGTAGGAGGGTATGGTTTCAGGAAGCAACATTTAAAGGCGCATTAAGTCATTTACAGTATGACCTCTGCTGGCAACCAGGGAGAATTTCATCCTCACACACACACAAATCTCTGAGATGCCAATCTACCCTCAGACAAAAAAAACCAAGTCACAATCAGGATTTACATGGTTTCAACCCTGCCTGGAACTGCAGTTAACACCGACTTAAAAGCTGGTGCAGAGATGGAGAAGTGGCAGAAATAGGAAAAACACACCATCACCAACATTAAAAACAAATGGTAAAAAAATCTGTCTCTGGAAAAAGCCTGCGGTGCCACACATAAAATGACAGAATGTGAGGAGAAGAAGAAGGGTGCATTTGTTTTGTTGTTGCTCTCACCTGGCGATGCCGCCGTAGTCCAGCCCCTCCTCTCCTCTCATGATGATGTAGAGTCTGCGGCGAAGGTCGTATGGCTTCACATTCATGATCTGATGACAAAACATATACATATTATTAACAACTATGTTCATACTTTCTAACAGGCAACATTTGAGATTGATAGAAAGCTGGAGACACACACAAAGTGGATCAAACATTTTTTTCAGAAGTGAGTGATGATTTTCGTCTGAGATTAACGTTGTATGTATTCATCCTCGATGTTGTAACCTTCATGTGTCAGATTATGAGATGTACGAGTATTTGTTTTTCTACTGTGCTCATCTGAGCCCGCTTTACAGATACTTTAGTCAAAACAGGCTGATAAAAATCTGTGAAAATTTTGGGATTAGAATTGGAATCACATACAGATAAAAAATGGAAATATGTCTTGTCAAATATTATAATGCCTGCAGATCAAGTTCAGATACTGGAATTAGCCAGTAACATGTGTTTTTTTTTATATCTCAGAAATACTGTCACTGAGCACTATCACACGTTTTGAGCACGTCAAGCTTAAAGCTTAATTTGTTTTGACTTGTGACTGCCAGTATTCTCTGTGTCCGGTACCTTTTTTTGGTTATCTGGTGTTTTTGTGAACTAAAAACAAGGTGATGTTAATGCAGTGCAAAGTGTAGAACAGATGTGTGTTTTGTCCGTCTCTGACCTGCTGAAACGAGTCCTCAAACAGTGTCTGTCTGGACACTGAGATCTTTACATGGCTGGGCAAGGCATTGGACTGGACAGAGACAAAATACAAAAAAAATAAATAAATCAAGGGGTTAGAATTACTGCAGAGCTAAAAAAGAATTCCATATGTGGAAAAATAAATTATTAAACAGGTTCGAGTTGGTAAGACCTTCTGAAATGACATTGACAGCTGCTAGTTTCCTAACTGCCTCTGAGATTTCTGTTGCCACCCCAATACAATGGATGTGAATTGAATTTAGTTTATGGCGCTGAGAGCATTTCTACTGAAGAAAGAGAGACTGTTGACAGCGTGTTCTGTAGATCAACGGGACACTGTTTCTGGAAAGAGATACTGATGTATTTTAAAACTGTTAAAAAATTTCAAAAACATGCTCTGAGCACATGAACACATGAAATTCCATATTAGGGTGGAGGCAAAAATCTTAGAAATAGATCACACAAAATCTGGACAACTACAGACAAAACTATGCATGACTAGTGTACGACTACTATTACTAATACAGGTGTGTGAAAATATGTTTTTTTCATAACCTGGGTGAACACACTCAAACTACAGTAATACACACCAACACAGAGAGGTGTGAGTTTTATTGTGGCTTCAGACTCCAGTTAACACTTACATGGCACAGGAAACGGAACTGGTGGTATTTCCACCTGAAGCTACGGTCGTAAGCACCGGGTGAACCGCCCTGCCGTGACCTGCGCACACACACATTAAGAGAGAGAGAAGAGAGGAACTCAGTCAATTGCACACTGTTAAAGCAAAATCCACGGGGAACCCTGACTGAATAATTCCAGAGTTAATGATCTAAAACAAACAAACTTATGTTTTCAGCTCTTAACTGGTCAGCTGCTTAACAGAAACATGATCCTCCTCTAAGAACCCCTGATATTCCAGGTTGCAGGCCGGAGACTCAAAGTAAATATTAAATTCACACCAGCCATTCTGCTCTAAATAATGACTTGGTGTGTCTGGGTCTCAAAGACAGAGGTGAGTTCAGGCCTGCAGCTGTGTTAGTATAAGTTTCACCAACCCACTGCACACACACACTGCATATGTGCCTTGTCAGCACCGGAGGGGCTGAGACACAGAGAGAAAGAAAGTTAGACCGATAATGGGAGGAAGGGAAGAGAGAGAGCGAAATGGGGGGTGAGGAGAAGAAGGAGGCCTCTAATGCGTCGGGTTTGTGCTCGCCGAGCTGCCAGGCACATCTCGGTTTGGGTTAGGAAATGGAGACCGCAGCGGCAGAGCGCTGGCCACGGACACACACTCTTGCAGGATCCAGTGTAAAAACAGTGAAGACTCTTTCAGGAGTCCTCCATGACCACCGGCCTAAAAATACGTTCAAATATCAGCATGAAAAGCAGCTTGTAGATGCACTCTCTCTCTATCTCTCTCTCATACACACACACGCACAAACACGCCACAAGCTAATACACACTTGCATGCCGACCATCGACACAGAAAGACACAAACACCAGCGCGCACACACACACACACACACACACACACACACACACACACACACA
>NTHP01000310.1:315491-335090 GCA_003416845.1 Oplegnathus fasciatus | reverse complement strand
CACACACACACACACACACACACACACACACACACACACACAAAGGAGGAGCACGTGATTTAACAGTAAGGACCTATACACACATCAGAATCCATATAAGCACACACACCAAACTAGAGTCCTGAACAGCCACAGTAAATGAAACAGACACGTCCTGATTATTAATGTGATGATAAATTATCACTCCAGAGAACTTTTTTAATAATTATTTTTATAGCGCGTCCACACACAGCGAGAGTGTCAGTCGGGCAGTAGAACATGTGGCTGTGTTCACAGTTAAACTATGAGCTCTTTTGTGTGTGTTTCCTTGTTCACACACACTGGGGCCATAAATAGTCGCTGCTATCAGCAGTGTGGGCATTCCAAGACAGAACAGTGTACTATCAACATGGAGGGCAGACCTGCCTATTGGCTTTTCTCACACACACACACACACTGAGAGAGAGGAGGGAGGGAGGGAACCAGGGCACAGGATGAGGAAGGAAGGAGGCAAAGTCTCCAGCCCACACCGAACCTGACAGTTTCCGTCCCAGCGTGGACAGAGCATGTGTGGTGTCACCTCTGGTGAAATGAAAACCTGAATGAATCCTGACGCAGCTAATAACTGTATTTTTGTCTGTTTGATCATTTGTACATCACACATGAAATCTGACATCACTGGAAATGTCTACATACAGGGTAACCTGGCCATTAGTCAGGCTATGGTTAGTCTTCTTCAGGCTAAAAAGGTTTTCATGCTCTGAGTCTCCTGATGGCATTATCCACATCATTAAATATCAACCTCCCTGTCTGCCTGAACTGTAACAGCTTACCTCCAATACAAGGAAAACAATATGAATCAAATACTTATCACTGCTATAAGCCATAATTAAAATGCATCATAATGCTGTGCATGAATGAGTCAAAGAGATACTTAAGATGACAGCCAAAAATGTTACCTAATTACTTAAGTACACTTTGTACAGCTCTTTTTCTACTGCAGGAATGTAGCAACCTGTAACCTGGGATTCCCCACAACCTGAAATTTACGGAAACTTGTGAGGCTTTGGTGCAAGGTTCTTTCGTACATTACCACTGTATTACTATTATCATTTCACTATAACTATGTCACTTTTATGCGCGGTTTGGTAGGCAAGTGAAGTAAGTGATTGTGGAACAGACAGCAATGGAAAAAGTGGCGTCAAACCACTTTGTAGTTTTCGTTTTTCTCCGCTGTGCGCATTGTGATCCTTAAAAACAAACAAACAAAAAAAATCCCATTTCATCTTTTTAATTTTGTCCCTGCACTCTTTGTCTGTCTATTACACTGGAGGACCTGGATATCTTTGTTTGTCCAACAGTTTTAATAAAAAGTGTTGATTGTAGTGGTTGTTACAGATAGAGTTGTAAAATGGTAGCTAGTGCTGCCAAACTTCTCTAACACAGTGTTTAATGTAGTCTTAACACAAGTACATGTATAAGAATTCTGCTGAAATAAGATTGTTTAAATTTTAAATAAAAAAATATCTGATCAAAGAATAAGGAAACATGACTAAGAGTCCGACAAAGCATTTAACGCCAGCTTTGGTACTTTCAATACTTGGTGCTATGGACGCATTTCGTTTGGTACTGATGTTTGATACTCAGCCCCAGAGGAGAAGAAATTACATCTTTGTCTGTCTTCATATTCATGTGATTTGAGTCTCACATGAAGATGTGAGCTGTACTTTCCCTGCTAAAGGGCATCAACAGAAGGCTATTTCAGTTACAGTAATAACTGTAATAATAATATGGTGTTACAACCAATAAAGTAAACAGAGTAATACAATTACCAGGGTTGAAAATGATCAGCTGCCAAAAACTTCTGTAAATGCCAGGGGACAATAAATCTGTAAAAGTTACCAGCTACACCACCTGTTCACATTTTGTGTTTAACTTTTCACAAAAGAGTTCTGTGTCTCCGCTGCTTGTGTGTTTAACAGCTCAGATTGATGAGGGTTAGTGTTCAAAGTTCAATTACTCTCACTTCAGTAGTGTGTGTGAGGTGAACGTTAGCTTTGGAGACTGAATATTCTGGTGGAACTGAGTAATAAATGATTTCAAACCATCAACACAGACCACAGCAGCCACAGGCAGACAGACATACCGTATGATGGTGGGATCAAGAGTGTCAAAGGAGGAATATTTGGGTGTGAAAATGTGTGGAAAATCAGGTTAAAAAAAGGGAGGGACATGATGATGGTGAATGGATAAAAGGATAGATGATGAGAGGGTTAGAAGGACGGATGGAGTGAAACAGCTGATTAAGATTATTTCAGAGAAGAAAAACACAACAAGAGAACCAAACACTCATAGAAAGGCACAAAGACAAATGTAACTGTAGACTGAGACAAATGCACACACAAATTTCATAGAAATTTAAACACTAGCACACAAACACACACAGAGTGGAGGGTGGGGTATTTTTATAGATGCCTATAAGAGTTTTAAGGCTGGTTTTACTAATGGTCCACTGAGAAAGCTCTGTTGTTTTAGTCCCATAAGTCTTTACTGTCTGGCTACAGTCTGACCTTGGCTGCTTCACTGAGAGGACGCCGACTGTCAGAGACACGGCCGAACCTCCACCGACTCCACTGGAAAAATACTATGAACAAGTCTCAAATAACATTTTTAATCCCCTCTATAGCCAATGTCTTCTGACTGTTAGCCATCGAATAAACCACACTGTGTCACACACAGCGCCGATCTTACTCAAAACACGTATTGATCGTGTTTGGTCCCGTGGTGCATTGGTGGGGATGACATGCAAATCTATACAAAGATCCATTATGTGACATTCTCATGAAAAGTATTTCACTGTATTTTCAATCTCAGCAGCGGTAATGTGTGCGACACTCCAAGAACCTGTAAGAAGTGACAAAACTGGAAAATACTACATTTATGAGCATCTTGAAAAATATAAAAGGTATCAACTTCAAAACATGAAATCTTTTGCTTCTCTTGTCTGTTGTGTGCATTAAGCTATAAACATGAGTGTGGGTTACGATTTATTAACATCATCTCAGAGGATGCTGTCCTGTGTTGTTATAAAGAAATAACCTTCTTTTCATTAGAATAAATGTCTTTTCTCTGTAGCTGAAGTACCGTACAATAGTGATTCCACCTACAGTATGTTGACATGAAGGATTCTTTACATTTGCTGCTCTAAAACATCCAGTGTCTTGCTTGAGTTTGTGTTATTGTTAGTCATCTGCTACATTGGATGTGTTTAATTTTTAATAGCCACCATGGCTAAACAGAGGTGGTACAATCAGACACTGCCAAAAAATTAGAAGAAAAAGTATTAACAATATTTGATTGACAGGTGAAAGCGTAGAGCACAGCAAGGAACCCATGGCATAAAACAAGATAAAGAAAAAAAGATCTCAGATTACTTTACCCAGAATAGTGCCAATAAAAGGCTACTGGCATCAGCTAACATATCTCAGTTAAAGTTTGGCTTTATTCCCAGTATCAACAAAGCTTTCTGATGCCACTAACATCAGCGAGCTAGAGTGACCAAGGAACATTCTGCTTTGTTGTGAACTCGTAAAATTTGGATCTAGTGATTGAGGTTCGTTAATCGGGTTTTATACGCAGCTATTGACAGACATTTCTGTCACATGTAATACATCTGTGTGCATGTCAACTTGGCCAGCGAAGGCCTGGAGTACCTGGTAGAGGAAGCGCTGGCTGAACTGGTGCATGGCGCCCTGCAGCTGGCTGCGCTGGCTCTGCCACTGCTGGTAGTTGCGCACGGACTCGGCCGTGGGCCTCTGCCATGTGGTGGTCCGGGTGTTGTGGTCCACGTAGTAGTACCTGCCCCGCTGGTCCACTCGCTTCTCCCAGCTGGAGGGGGGGGGGAGCAGAGAGAGGGGCTGTGACTTTCAACAACATCTTTACTACGCCCATTAAGAGTGGGTGGCTGTATCAAAAAGCTGCTGATAATAACAGCACTGATTTATAGAGACGAGGAAAAAGAAACAGAGGCTAGAAAAGGAAAGAAAACAGTAAGAGGAGGAGACAGGGTGGGAGGGAGGAAGAGGAAAAGGGGAAAGAAAGGGGAGGGAGAAGGGGATAAAAGAGTAAAGATGTAAAGATGCTGGGAATGAAGCAGGAAAGACAGGGAGAAGGGAAGCAAGAGGGGAAGGAAATGATAGATTCTGCTGCTAAGATGATTAAACCAAACTATCCCTGATAGAACATACTTTATTAAAAGTTGTGGATTACTGAGGTGAGTAGAATGAAACAGACACCAACATATTTTAACACGCTTTTTGTCTCTAAATGTAACCAGTAAACACTTGCACACGGTCAGTGCCCCACAGTAAACTTGTATTTCATCTCCCAAAAAGCAGCGTTCCAGGGACAGAGTAAAACTGAACTGGTGAATATTCACAAGGCGGGTCCCCAGATTTTTTAAACATCTTTTTGCGGTGCTATCACTGGTTTGGCTCAGCCTGAGACATCATCAAGCAGTTTATGCACTTTAAAGACAATGCCAGCCCTCAATTACGATGATGAGGGAAAACAATGGGAGAAGCCAGGTTTCTAAGTGACAATAACCATGTGTGTGTCTGTGTGTCTGTCTGTGTGTGTGTGTCTCTCTGTGTGTATCAGTGCCTGCCAGTGCCATTACTCAGAGGTCTATGTATATCCTGTTCTTCCCCTGAGATGGGGGGGGTCTGGACATGGACTGAGATATAGACGGTCCACAGAAACACACACAAACATACATTCACGGACATGGCTCCACACACACACACAGACCAGTTCCCTGGCCTCAGCAGGACTGACTGCTGTTCTGTTGCTATTCTCATATCTCTGACTTCAGCGCTACAGAATTTGGAAGAGAAAACAGCATCGACTTCCGTATGCTAACAAAAACACACCATGCAGATACCAACAGGCTTCAGAAGTACACACACACACACGCGCACACGCGCACACACACACACGCGCACACACGCGCACACACACACGCGCGCACACACACACACACACACACACACACAAATACTCATGTTCACCATGATAACGCAACCTTTCATAACTAGTTTAACTAGAGGATCGTATCTCTGTGCCCTTCTTCCTCTGGTTTGTTCAGTGTTTTTCTAAAGTGGTCTGTTTCCACTGTAGTCAGGGTGAAAAACACCAGCTACTGCAATAAATGTGTGAGACAAGCTGTAAAATAGATTCTGCTCTACTTCTCTACAATGAACTTTAACCAGTCAAAACATGACATATTCTATATTCCCTGACCTGCTACCTGTTTGGAACACACTTCTTAAAGCCCTATGATATTACATAACATATACACTACACATAGTGAGATTTCAAGACTAGTGGGAATTTTTTGAACAATACACAAAAGTGCACCCACCCACCCACACACCCACACACCCACACACACACACACACACAGTCAGTCAGTCCTACTCTCTCCTTCACATTCATTCATTCATTCAGTGGTTTTGGGGCATTTTATGCCTTTGTTACCAAGTTGACAGTTGAGAGATGACAGAAAATGGAGGACAGAGAGATGAGGAATGACATGCAACAAAGGACCCCAGCCGGACTCAAACCAAGGGAAGTTGCTTCAAAGTCTGTGGGTTAACTCCTTGTTCACCAGGGCGCCCCACTCCATTTCTGATGCCATTTATGGCCGACACTTTTTCAGCAATTGCAATTCAATGTATTTACAGCCTGTAAGTGCCCCTCTATGTTGTAGTTTTCATTGTTACTGGCGCAATCCACCTTTCCTGTGTGTGATGCTCACTGTGTACCCACACACAAGGGATTCACAGGAAACAATGCATGTAAGTACCCTCCTGTTCCTGTTCGTTATGTTTCTCTCCTTCAGCCGTATCTTGCTAATGCAAACCGAACATTTCGTCCTGCTGCTGCAGCAGATTAAAAGAGTTCAACAGGCGAACCACAGGGTACATTTTATTGTGAAGCAGCCACAGGTAACACAATGTATTTGTCACCAAGATTAATCGTACCAATTTACACTAAAATTAGTCGACACAAGAAGATACGCACAATTTCACCACTTTTTGCCAGTCAATGAGTTTTAAATATTGCAGGGAAGAAACTGAACAATAAGCAACAGCCACCGTGAGCTGTTAGATGAGAGGCTGCGGACGACAGGCTCTTACTGTGGTTTGTGAGAACCAACACACCTCCAACACGTAATCAAGGTAAACACCTGCTTTTACTATGCCCTACTGTAGTGTGGAAAACCACTCGTGTTGGGCTTGCAACAGCTGCGTCCTGTAGTTTTTAGAAAAAGTTACTCAAACAGGAGGAAATAGTGATTTTGGATGGATTATTTTCAGCAGCAGGGAGGTGTATGTGGGGTTGAGTCAGAATAAACAACAGTGTGTGTGTGTTACTGGTAATGGAGAAATATGTCAGCCAGTGCAACAGTGTGGATCACTGATGGGTTTCTTTTGGCTTTAGACACATACAACACTTGCTAGTGGAATCAATTTGTTGTTGGTTTGGGTCTATTCATATCATTTGTTGACATTAAGAAATACATGGAATATCACCAAACTTATCCTTTAAAACACACTTGTAACCACAGGTTATACATTTCACTATGACTACAAACTTGAACTTGAGGTGTCTCTATATCAACCAGAAGTAAAAATCTTAAGGATTGTAACTTTGAGTGGCATCAAGACTCACCATGTGTACTGAAGTTGTGCACTAATATTAGCCAAATTAAGCGAACTCCTAACATTTCTAAAAACAACTCTTCTGGCACCACTAATGTTTATATTATTCAATCTGGTCCTTGAGTGAGACGGCAGCTGTAATGTATGTAATGTATTTCACTCAGAGAGACGTCTCAATATAAAAGACACCAAAAACAGTTATTTTACTGGCCATGACAAAACTGTATGACCCAGATAGATAACCTCAATTTTCCCTCAAATAAGTTTGAGAAGTTTAAGTAACGTTCTGATGAGTCATAGAAATGGTAACGTTCTTGATAACTGTACAGTAGGGTGACTGTCTAGATGTACTGTAAGTGGTATTTCTAGGGTCTAAAACTCCTCTTGGCTGAGGACCTTTTAGCATAGTGCTTACATGTTCAGCACTGGTGTCTCCAGTGAGAACTGAGCCCGCATGGTCTACATTATCATCCTGAAGATTTCAGTTCAGAAACAACAGTTAACTAGATTAGCTGATGTGAGGATTTGAATAATATTAATACTTTGTTGTCTTCTGTTGTCCTCTCTTTTCTCTTGTGGTCGGATGGGTGGCTGCGAGGCTCAGCTACACGTCAGCACCCCAGGAGCTGGTAGGTTTCAATATCTTGCTCAACGACACTTCAGCAGCGTGGATGATTGCAAACACAGGGAGTTATTAGGTTGAGGGATAGTCTCTCTGACCACTGTGCCTCCAAGCTTCCTTTAAAAGGCTGTAAAAACACTGTTCCCTCTCTGATATTAGCACTAGCTAGTTATTTACTGGAGCCAGGGAAAATCCCAGAGCCCGCAACGGCCTGTCTTGAAGTCTCTACTTAGTTCTGCTATCTGACTTTAACTCTTCGTACCAGTCATGTCATTACCTTCCTACTCCATGTATTCCTGGGAACTAGAAGTGTACAGTCTCCTCACCACCAACTGTCCAGATTAAGATTATACAGTACATCCTTTATCTTCTTTTGGACAGTTCACTCATTATTCATCACCATGTTGGCTGACAGCAGCCACTCCTGTCCTCTGTCTCCACCTCATTTTCTTTGGGAGGGAGTTTGACATGTGTTGACTAAATAAAACTGAGCAATCTGCTATAAGACTCTGCTTTATCTTTGGTTTTTAACGTTTGAAACATTATGAGGTGGACACATCAAGACAGGGGAGAAGAACAACAAGTTCATTATTCTCCTGTATCAGGACACCTCACAGTATATCATCATTAGACATGTACTATTGTTTCTTACCAAAAGAGAGGACAAAAAAAGTCATCCATTGATTCATTTTGAATCAACTGTGGGTAAGTTTAACGGCTTGTAAGTTTAACCATTAACACTGCATATAGCATTATTATCAATGCTCGTAGAACATTGATTACACTTGCCGGCCAATCAGAAAGTGAGAAAGTATTTTCCGTGGCAGTGGTAATCGTAACACAATCTTTTGTAATATGTTTTCCATAAAGTGGCACCATGTATCACTGTTTATAATAATTACCTATTTATCATATTTACATTTTCTGTTCAAATGTGAATCCAGAAATTTCCACTATGAAACATTTCTGTTCTGTGCCAGTTTGTGGCTCAGACTCGAGACACTGTGCTACTCATTATTTCATGATAGCTGTCAATAAATTCTGTCAAAATGAAAGTGCTTTATAGTAGAGCTGCAAAGAAAGAAAAAGAAAAAAAAAGAAAGAAAATGTGAATATTTTCTGGTTTCTTTAGTGCTCTATGACAGTAAACAGAATATCTTTGGGTTGTGGACAAAACAAGACATTTGAGGACGTCACCTTGGGCTTTGAGAGACAGTGATCAACATTTTTCACCATTTTCTGACATTTTATGGACCAAACAACTAATCGATTAATCGAGAAAACAATCGACAGATTAATCGATAATGAAAATATTCTTTAGTTGCAGCCCTACTTCATAGTATACTGCAGTGAATGACTGATCATGCTTTTAGATTTTTTTTGTGCCATTTTTGGGGTATGTTTTACTTTTCATTCTGTTTGGTGTCGCAGATATGCTTGCCAGTGTTTCTGTGAAAACGTCCTTTTTTTGATGAAAACGCGTGTAGGAAACTTTATGTCCTGCATCTTTCTTGCTGTCTCTGTCCGTGATGGCGTATCACTATTACTAACTTTACTGAAGTGCATCTTGATCAGACATACACTGGACAGAAAAAATACTACATTGCGAGTTTTCCTTGAGAATCTGTTTCAGGGCAGAAAGGATATTCTTTGGTGGTTCGAGCCTGAGCTGGCTCATGATGGCCCTAATTAGAAAAACTGAGGTTTGTTAAGAATTGTTCGTCGCTTAGTAACACAGTCACATTAACACACACTGCCACGTAGAAAGCCACCAGCAACTGGACGGGATGGGAGCGACTGAGAAGTCCTGATGAACAAAGTATTGATCACAGCTTTGATTAATTTGTACATAAGCTCTTTTGTTTAGGCTGCCCATTTGGCCTTCGAAAATGTATTTTTGAACATAACTTACTTCTACATTTGTTCCCATCCTATGCTGGGATTTCTTTCTAACCCTAACCATATAAAAGGAATAGCTTAGTCAAAATAACCATTTGATGTTTTGAAATGCAATATTGAACATAAACACAAAATGCTGCTTTACAGTTTTGTTTAACTTTGTCTAAACGACACTGTCAAAAATCATGAAAAGGAATTGTAACATTGTGGTTGATAGACATCATGCAATGCTGACAAGTACGGCTTTATGTAAACACAGCATCATTTTAAATTAAGAGCGGCCCTTCTGCTAGACTAAAACAAAGTGTGTTATGATGTCCTGCAACTTACCAGAGTTGAGCTTGTGATGCATCACTAGTCACAAACTCTACAGTATATTTAATAAAGAGCAGTGTGATTCAGAAGCTCTCCACAATCTGGCTTCGGATGGCTTTCATTATTTCAGCTTCCAAACCTCGATTGCCTAACCCCCCCCCNCCCCCCAAACTCTAAACAGTTCCTGGTGTGTACATCTGGAGCACTAGCCCCGCATTAGCTTGCTAATTGATCCTCTGAAGGGCCACAGCAGCCAGCAGCCAACACAGTGGTGGATGGAAGTACATGTGGCACTAAGAAAGGACTTTTGTTCTCCGGGCCCCCACGCTCTCGTTCCTTGTATGGAAAAACTGAGATGGGGGGTGGAGGTTTGGGGAGAAAGGGGGGTGACCTTTTCCTAAAAACAGCCTCTCTTTCTCTTTGTCACCCAGTCACACACTCTGTGAAAGTCAATAAATAGTTGGTGCAAGTAAAAATGTCATAGGGCTGGACTCTGGCAGGGGTACTCTGCTCTCGTAACGCTGTACACAAAGAGAGGGAGAAAACTGTTCTCATTGTGACGGCTTAGCACACAATCACTGAACTCAAACTGGGCGATTACAATGTATGTAGTTATAACTGAGTAAAACACATTCTTAAAACAAACAAACAAGAAACAAGATCTTGGTCTGGCAGCTGACAAGACTGAATATGAACATTCCTCTGGACACATTTCTGTACTTTATGTCCAATAATGTGAACACCTGGTCACACCAGCATTTAAAATGGCAACACTTTGTGGCATATTCAGTTCATTTCACTGGAACCACCACGATCAGAGGATTTGCTCTCAGGTGTAAGGGAAATCTCCAAAATAGCAAGCCGTCTTAACAGCTCTAACCTTTGAGGGACTGAGAGCTGTAGAGAGTCAAAAATGGAGGGAGGTATCGTAGGTTATTGGCTGTGTTGCACCATCCACTTTTAAATTAACCTCCTCCGTCAGAGTATAATCTCAACAAAGAGAAATGGTTCGCAGACAGTTCCTGGCTCATGCCTTTACCCAGTCACCAAGAATGTAGAACCACAAGATTAGTTCCGAAACCTTATTTGAGAGCAAGTTTGTTTTCTGTACCTGTGGTCACGCCGTAACTTTCATAATATCAGAGGTGGAAACATGACTGGCTGATATCTGAGTTTTAAAGCCCAGTGTCGACCCAACATATCAGTCAGCCTACAGTAACCTTGTCTAACCCTAATGTGTGTCAAACAGTCAATGCATCAACACAGAAAACGCATATAAAAATGTAACTGGCATACCCTGGTGGCAGTGGTCTCTCCCAGGTTGTGGTTTTGGTGTTGTGGTCGACATAGTACACTCTGCCATGAGGCAACACCCTTTGCTCCCAGCTGCACACACAGAGAGAGAGAGAGAGAGGGAGAGGGAGAGAGAGAGAGAGAGAGACATTTGCATTTGCTTCTACAATTTACACATTACAAAAATACTAGACGCACCTATGTTCTCAGATTTCATAACTAATGTAATTATAACAAACAAACCTTTCTCCCTACAACACAACACAACTTAGATTATTTAGAGAGGAAAAGGAGGGTCCCACACTACCTGCTCAGTGTGTAACAGTGTGTGCAAAGACAGAGAGGAAATACAAGCTCTCTAAATATGTTTTAATCACTGGCAATGATTCACTAACTTAAGTTGTTTAGTTCCATTAACACCCTTGCAATTATTTACCAAATATATCATATCTATCTTTGGAACTATGTATTCTTACGTTTTGCTTTGCCAGCGAGTACTGTTGTATTTCATGTCAATAAAGCTCATTTGAGCTGAACTGAGAGAGTGAAGGAGAGAGAGGGGAGACAGTAAGGAAAGCAGCAACAAATCAGTGGACAAATTTAAATCTACAGCTGTTTATAGCAGCTTTCCTCTCATTAACCATTCTGCACATCCACAGCTACTATTGTTAACACATGATTCAATGTGGTATTGTGCTACAGTATCGTAATCACATTTTTTAACAGTAACACAGAGGATAAAATGACTATTTCAATCTCACCAGTTTTTGTCATTTCACGTTGATCCCATTGTGCTGATAATAAGACTTTTTAATGACCTTTTGATTGTCATAGCAGGTAAAGCACAGGTGTATTTAATTATGTCATTAACGGCTGCATTAAAGGGCCTCCTATTGTGCATGCTGGCTCATCAGCATGGTGTACTGAGATACTCACATGGAACAGAGCTGTCAGAGTTACAAAGCAATGTTATTAGTTCCACTTGTGCTTTTCCTGCTACGACAAGTCAAAAAGTCTGCAGTCAAATAGTTCACTGTGTCTGGGAGAAAATATTTACAATTTTACAATTTTTATTTTGAAACCACATAAACACTATTTAATATCTTGATCATTGATTGATTCATTCTGACTTTGAGTTAAATATGATGCTGCTGACCATTATTTTGGGAACGTACCATTAAAAATGCATGAAGAAGTCTTTTATAGCTGCAAGCAGCAATATAGCAAGTAGGCTCCATTTTATTACTGCATGTAGTCATAAGGAATGCAAAGGAAATTAAAAGTTTAAGTATGGGTGGATTCTCCTATTTCTCACATTAAAAGCAACATATTCATGACACATTTACTTCCTGTATGTGTGTCTTTCAAAGGTTTGCGTCATCAAGTTTCCAAAGATGCAGCATGTACTGTACAACAGACTGTTCATTAATGTCTGGAGTGATAAAATGCGTATGACTGCTATCGCGTCAACGTCATGAAAAAGGTTCCCGTGATTCAGTATGGATCACTTTGAATGAGACTGCAGTATTCTGCAAAGTTTGGTACAATTTCATTCAAATGAAATAATAATAACAAAAGAAGTCCCGCAATTTATCTTAAAACTACTGCTTCAAAGGTCAAGAATGAATTTGAACAAATTCACTTCCAAGACAACTGAGCAAACTCCATCTACTGATGAAGACCACGTGATACAATTAAAGTGTGGCACTGTAAACGTTTTTTTTTTAGCAGTCTCAGTTTCTTCAGTTATTTTTCTTATGAAATGAGTAAAAAAAATTACAACTCAGCCACAAATGTATATTTTCATTATAAATGGATGAAATGTATCAAATCATCTTCCAAATCCAAATATGAAGAAAACGTGACCTTACTGACTGAGGACAAGGTTTACAGTAGCTGTTGTGGTCATGTTTTACATGTCACATTTTCAAACCAGGGAAGAATGATTCGTCCAGGTCTTAAAGACTGTACACAACAGTGGAGGCCTTCTACATTTTTTAGTAGTAATGAGCTGCTGTTTCTTAAGTTTAAAGACTTGCCTTGAAAATGTATTATCATTATTCATTTTTTATTCTTTTCAGTGCCTTTTCAGGGTTTAAACATGTTAACATTTTGGTGACGGAATCTTTTTACAATTTACATTTGTACAGCTATCACACTTTTAGGAAGTATTAATGAAATCAAACGGCACCGCTTCAAACTGTGATGTTCTGATGCACCTTATCTTTGGATGCTCTTATACACTATAGACTCACCCTGCCGGGAGCGACTCTGTAGTGGACTCTGTGGTGCTGTTGCTAGCCTGTTCGGTGTTGGCGGTGGCGTTGGGGCCGGGCTCTGACGGCGTGGCCAGACCCAGGGCGTCCTGACCTGGAGAGGGGCTACCGCTGCTGCTGCTGGCGGCCGGGGATCGGCCTGAGGGAGAGGATGGGGGAGGCGTGTGACGGGCCACACCCCCACGACTATTCTCCAGCCCGTTAGACGTCAACTCAACTTTGTCTGAGAGAAGACACCAAGGGGCAGAAGGATGAGAGAAGAAAAAGAAGGATAAAAATCGTTAACAGCGTTTGCGACACGGCTCAAAAGTAACAAACCAGGATTTAAGAATCAGCTCATTTTAGTTTGGTGGTGATGTGTCCAGGAGTTTTACCATTTCACAATTTTCATTTTGTATCCACAGCTAGCCCGTTCACATGCTACTGACAAAGTCTGACATCTGGGATGTCCAAGCTGTTGCTACACATTGTTAGAGGCCTCAGCGTTGCAAGCTGAAGAACTGTTCGGTGTTGGCAGGGCTCGACGCTCTACTTTTTCATTTTCTCAGAGTAAGATCAACTTAACTTTGCTGAAGAAGTTATCTGGAGCGTAATTATACTCACATACTGATATTTGTTAACGTAGGAAAGCTGATATTAGCATCACACTCTGCCACAATATATACACACAGTTTGTGTGAATACAGTCTGCATGAATTTAGGTTTAATTATTGGGGGTAATAATTGGGTTCTGATACCCAGTACGGTTTTGCTTGCTGTTAAGAACAATACACAGATTTGCTATGCTCTGAGGTTAACAAACCTTTTATCAAACCTTCTTTTCTCTCCTCCCTCATTTTTATTTGAAAAACATTGTACAACACATTCAGGTAACCAGCGCTGACCGTCACTTTCACTGGTAAAAATGACAAACCTCATCATAACTAATTTACTTGACAACAGGCAAAAATGAAGTCTGGTTAATAAGCTCATGCAGAGCTTATTAGACAACAGCCAACTACCTTGTCAGTGGGTGGCCAAAAAACTGTGTTTTTACACCAACAGGGTGACGACTTCTCTCTAGTGAAACCACCTAGCTGATCAATTCTTGTCTGTTTCTGTTGTCAGAATTAAACTTTTATTTGTATCATATCAATATGAAGATTGAGTGTTTATTTTGTTATTTATTTATTAACTTTAGTTACTTGTAAATGTTAATACTATTTGATATGATTGATTTGATTATTTACTTATTATTGCAAGACAAAATACAAAACTAGACCGTGTGTGTACAAAACAATCTCAGAAGTTAAATCCAACTGCAACGACAAAACGGGCTGTAGGGTTTTATGAGAATTGAGTTGGGATAAAAAGGAGGTATTTTGTTGTTGATTTGGTGTATGCAAGTGTGCGTGTGTTTCAGTATATCAGTCTGTGTGGACGTGCAAAAGAGTGAAAGAGAGAAAGAAAAGGAGGAACATCAGGCAATACTCATAACTGATCAATATCTCCTTAGTTGTCTATGGGAAGACATTAACTTTAGCTGATTCTGATGACAGATTTTGACTCTATATGAGTCTGAATGAGTCCTGCATAAAGAGAGAATTCAGATTTTTGTGAAGCTTTCAGCGCCCCTTTAAAGATGCAGAATATCTGGACAAATAACTGTCAGCACCTTCTATCCATTTAACATCAGAATCAGCTCTAACAAACACATCTGAGTTAAACTCCAGTTAGTGTACAGCACATGCGTAAAGATTTCTTGTATACCTGCGCTGCTTCCAGGGCTGCCGCGACTCTTGGAGGACCGACGGCGACCAGACGAGCCTGACCCGGGGTTCTGCTCCTCATTCAGCTCCCCATTAGTCAGAGAGCCCCCTCTGGAGCACCCTGGGGAGCCTGAGTGCCTGTTACTCCTGCGAACAGAAAGACACACAGAGAGAGAGAGAATGGGACGTGGAGCAGATGAAGGGAGATGTGAAGTGAAAGAAAAGGAGATGAAGAGGAAAGGCAGGAGGGAGGGAGGGAAGGAGGGAGGGAGGGAGGGAGGTGCAATGAGACAGAGGAGAGTGATGACAAAGAAACATCATATTTCAAGATCATATTTGCACTTAACGTATGGGGGAAAAAAATGTGTACGACTGTTGTGTCTTACTCGTTCTTTGATGTCCGCTTCCTATGGATCACCCCACAGCTTTGTTTTGATAACTTATAATTAGACCTATTGTTGTTCCTGACTCAGGGCAATAGACCTGGTACATATATAAGCGTGTACACGGGCAAAACCAGCGCACACAAAAACACACACAGAGGTGTCGGTGTCGGCTACTTTTCCTCTCGGAACACCCTCATATTTTCCTAACACTAAATATAACTTTGCTTTTCCGACAAGAACTTTCATACAAAGACAAACATGTTGGCTTTCCCTCCCCAGGACCGAGGAATGCTGAGGCCGAGCTTGGGCAGCCATCAACAGAAAACTGGATTCAGGGCTGCGCTCCATTGTTTATTCGCCACAATATGGAGAAGTGGCAGAGGAAGGAAGCAACGAATTGACACTGACACTTGGCGTGTGTGCACATACTGTAAACCCTTATGAATGTGTTTGTGTGTGGGCACTGAGCTCCTCGTTATGGGAGAGCGACATAAATCACCTCTCCTCTTCTTTCTCTCAGTGGCGTCTGCTGGAACACAACTGGATGGAGATGTTGACTGCTTCTCCATGACAGCGGCGGTTTGGGCCCTTGGCTGAACTGTGTTTAATGCCCCCCTGCAATGTTTAGAGGGAAATACCATCTGACCCCATGCACCCCCACCGCAAAGCTTTGAAATAAATGCAGTCTGCTCCACTATTTATTATCCCACTACCATTCTAGCCGGTGAGAGCAGAGTCTAAAACCACATTCAGGGGGGAATAACATGCTGGCACTCTGCGTAAGTGCTTCAGTCGACCATACTGGCACAGGCTTCCTTCACTCGATCCTTTTCTTTTCTTTCCTCCATTATTTTGATTACAATTATGCCTCGGGTTTATGATTTTCATATAAGCGCTTCTTGTGCTTTAGAAAAAGGTTACGCAAGTTTATTATTGTGCTATTATTCTTATTATTATACCACAACGTCGGCAGAGATTTGAAACCAGCAGTGTAGTGAACTGTGCTTGATTTAGATGCTGGTTTTCAGTGTGTGTGTGTCAGTGGTTTAAGACAAACGCCATGAACTTACTTAAAGTTGGTTGAGGCCTAAGTTCCATGTCAGCCCCAGCCTCCTATATATCTTGTGATTATGTTGTGATCCACAAACCTCATGTATCAGATGCAGAAAATAACTCCCAACTTAGTGACAAACAGAAACCTAAAAATCCAAACTGTCTCTTAAATAGCTTTGTTTGGAAAAAGGTGGACTCAATATTAGAAATCATCTTCTTTCATCTCTTTATATCAGTCAAATGCAATGTGCACTTCTTTGCAGGATTTGTCAATCAAAAACCTGCTTTCCTCATTGTGTCCTGCAGATTTTACACATTAACAGGTTAACGTGCATGTAAACTTACAGCTATTCAGTGACAAATTTTACATTTGTTTCTCTAAATGGTCGATGATGGTTTGTTGGTCTCGATGGTAAAAGGTTTTCCTCACATATCGTCACGAGACTGGGACTAATTAAGTCCCCTGTCTTTACTTTTCCCAACTTTTAAAACCTCAGAAAGTTTTCTTTTTTTCTCTACATTTCAAAGCGCTGCTCTAAATAATTACTGCAAAGCAAATGTACAACATGAACGCTCAATCAATCATTGTCACCCGCTGAGATGAATTAAACACATCCTGATGCAGCTTGTCAATTTAGTGACAGCTGCCCCGTTGAATACAAGTTCTTTGCGGTGTAATATAGTGCCTTTGATTTTACTGTGTGAAGGTTTGCACTTTCACTATAAATCGCTGGGGAAGCCCTGGCAGTATAGTTGTTTACTATTATTTGGGAATGTGGCTCCAATCAAAATACAGTAGGGGCAAAACTTCATAAAAGACAAGCTGTGAGCATGCATGCCAATTTTTTCTTTTGTTGCAGCAGAAACTGGATTTTCTGGGCACTTAACATGACAGAGACATCTGTGAAAGGAAAGAGTGCCACATACAGAAACAATATTCAGCTCAAGAAAATCCAGCAAAAAAGAGACAGATCGCTCTGACTAAGACGAGCTCCTATAAAGGAAAGCTGCTGTCATAAAGCCAAAACTATCAATATTGCCTTTGTAAGAGTCAAGATGTGACGGGATGATGAGGCGTGATGCATATGTGGCTTTTTCTTTTAAACTACAGGGCTTTCATTTCTTAATCATGATCTACATGATGAGCCACTTTTCTACAGTGTTGTTACACAAACCATAATTAACTGTGCCTGACCTCTACAGGCTGGCTCAAAATATTTAATTTTATTCATCGACAAAATGACACTGAATACTGGCAGCAGCACACAGTGGATAGGATATAAAAAGATTCTAATAGAAATAAAAATAATAGAATTATTAACACCAGGTGAAACTTCTGTAGGACTTGATATGGAACCTGAACACTGAATTGTCCCAGTACTGAAAACTACCAATACTGAAAGGTTTATTAATTACCTGATTAGACATTTGCTAATTTAAAAAGGCATGTTTTGACTACTGAAAGACAAACAAATATTGATGGTGGTGCACAAATCTAATTAGAAATGATGTGCCTTTATGTTAGAAGCCAAGCCCACTTTCTTTTCAGCCAATCGGTACGAACATTTTATTAGTTCATCCTCTCCTCCCCATAAATAACCTTTCCTCACAGCTTGTGCAGATCCACTTTGGAGATGTTCTTCCACCAGACGGAGAGATGGAATAGGCTACAATTGAAGTTCACCCAGATGAACGTGGACATTATGAGGGTGTATCAAAATATTAAATATATTCAGACATCAAACACACTCTCACCTCTCATATTATATCCAATCTCTGTTTTATACTTGCAGCATCAAGGGGACTGTATCTGAATTTCAAACAATGCTTGGAGACTGTGTGTGTGTGTGTGTGTGTGTGTGTGTGTGTGTGTGTGTGTGTGTGTGTCCTGACCTATGAGATCCAGCTGTACTGGGAGTCTCCTCACTCTGTGTCCTCCTCAGGTTGGGTCTGTCTGACTGTAGTATCTCTGCAAAGACACATGACATCATCATTGTACAGGCACGGACAACCAGCTAATAAGTCATCACGACTGATGCCAGTCCAGCTTTCAAACATCTCACGTTCATATTTAAATGACTTGCACTTTGGTACAGTGTACATTTATTTTTTTCCCAGCATGAGGGGGAAAATGCATCTGAATGTGAAGATGCAGATATATTGCTGTTTATGAAGCTTAAATAAAACAAAAAAGAGAGACAAAGTGTCAGCTGACATAACCTTTTGTGTTCCTGGATCAGCAACAGTATGTATAGTTACTTTAGTGCCAAGCTGAGTGTTGCTTACATTCTGTTTGAGAAACAACAACATGATGATTCTGGGTTTGTGAAACATCCCGTTTTTGTGTTTGCGCGTGTAAACATCATATCCCGATTTCAGAAACCTGGATAAGCCCTTATCCCAGTTTTGAGAAACCTGAATATGCCAGCTGGAGTACTCCAAAAGAAACCAGGATACTGTTGCATGTATACTGCACATGTTATCCAGGTTTCTGACCGCTGCCGACTACCTGCGCAGGCACGGCTTCAGCCAAGTGACATAAACAAGCCATTGTTTGTGTTCTGTTATGTCACTGCTACTGAAGCCGTGCTTCAGCCAACTACTTGGCTGAGTTTAGATGGTAGTTTAGATGGGAAAAAGCATCGAAATGCTGACCTACTCAAGTCTGTAGTATACTGGTTACAGGTACAGGAATGTCAGATTCACGATTTGTGCTGTAAATGTCACAGCACACAGTAATCAGTAACCGGTATGTTAGTATTTATCACATATACAAGGATATGAATAACCAGATTTCTCTGTGTTCCATGTAAATCCCATATCCCGAATATGATCAAAAAGGGGATAAGCCTCACTATGAGGGATACTCATGTATCCCTCATAGTGAGGCTTAGTCCACTTTGTGTTTATAAAAAAACTCCTGAATAATCAAATCCATATAGACTTGAAACATGTGGCAATGGAAGAACAGTTGGTGGTTTAATAGAGACCATTCATCCTTGTATGTACTGTGTAGTCTGTGTTGGTGTGCGTGTGTGTGTGTGGTGGTATGCGGTCTTGGTGGTGTGAGGGAATGTGTGACTATATGCTCAGTCCCAACTGTGACTGAAAACCACAGGCCTATAACATGCTTTTCATTAACACTCACTTTCTCCTTTACACACACAAACACAGCACCTTCCTATGTGTAAGACACTCACACCAGAGGCATGACAGCCACAAACAGTATCCATATTTACACACACACACACACACATCCTACTATCTAAAGAAAAGCAAACAGGTTCTCTCTCTCTCTCTCTC
>NTHP01000310.1:301895-313105 GCA_003416845.1 Oplegnathus fasciatus | reverse complement strand
ATACCATGCACACTGCTTTAGGATCACAGGAGGCGATTGTACTGCTGAGCTGCAAGCAATGAGGCTCAATTACGCAATTCTCAGAAACAAATTAGACAAAAGCGCTCCTGATGTCTCTGATTATGTGCGTGTGTGTACAGAGTTTTGAGAGAACTCCAAACAACAGGCCACATAAAGAAAGCTGGGGGGGGAGGGGCAGGGCTCTATTCATTTCATGTTAACCTTTGACCTGCACACACGTCAAAATTACAGTCCTAAGTTTGTTTCACCGCATTGTGAGGGCCTCCCATTTACTATATTCATTCCCTTATGTCCTGGCCCTCAATTTACTTTTAAAGGAATAGTTCCACATTTTGAGAAATATGCTTATTGGTTTTCTTCTTGCCAAGAGTTAGATAAGAGCATTACCTGGAACAGGACTAGAAACAGGGGGAAACGGCTGGCCTGGTAAGGTAACAAAATGGGCCTACCAAGTTCTAAAGCTCGCTAATTAACACGTTGTATCTCGTTTTTTAATTTGTCTGCTGGGCAAGAAATAGTCCGGCACATAACCCCATGTAACACCACAACATGTGGTTTTTTACACTTCAGTTTCTTCTAAGTTAAGCTACAGATATGAGAGTGGTATTGATCTTCTCAAAAAAAAATAAAAAAATAAAATGAAAATAAAAGCGCATTTTCCCAAATGTAGAACTATTCTGTCAGTGGTTCCCAATCTTTTTGTGACCCCTTTAAAGTGTCCACTTGTGACCCCTCGTGAAGAGCATTAAAAGTGTACAAGTTGAAATCCCAAACAGGTATCCAATATTTTAAATATTTCCAAAAAAAAAAATAAAAAAAATTTTCATAGAGGGACTTTTCATTTTTGTATTCGATTAATTATATTGCAATCCCTCAAATGTATCTTCTGACCCATTGGAAGGACACAATTTACAGATTGGGACACAATGCTTTTAGGAGTACACACATTTTCATGGTAATTTTTCCTGACAGTGAAATTACCATCAACTGATATTTGTGCTACAGTGCTAGTATGCAGCAATGGGGAAAAAGTCAGCCACAGACACACTAATGATTTTGGTGACTGTTCTCAGAAGTTGAAAACATACACCAATTGGCCCGCCCATCAAAACCTCTGTATATCTTATTCTAACGTTACGCCTTCATAAGAGAGGACTTGCACTACCCCCCACCCACCCCCACCCCCCCATCTTGAATTTTCTCATCTTGCTGTCCTTGTGAAGACGTGTGGTACAAGAGCATGCACACAAACACCCATAACACACCTCCTCTTAACCTCTCTTCACATCTAAACAGTCACAAAGAGACACATTTATACAGCCCATGCTGTGACAGGCTTTGGCCTTTACTGCTGGCCCTGTGTTAATTCAGCAGAATACACTGTGGGCTCTGTGTGGCGCTCTATGAAAAGCCTTGTGTGTGTGTTTGTGTGTTACACAGAGAGGAGATGGATGCATGGACGTGGCTATGGTTTTAAGAGCAGCTTAATAACTGTGCGTTTGTTAAAAAGACACAGAGTATTTGCTTCCAAACCATAAAAGGAAAGTAAAATGTTAGCGTAGTGCCTGGAAGCGGGAAATACTGTTGACCGAGAGTCAATAAGTCTGTGGAGGGTTTGAAACCCTTCCTCTAAGGGCTACGAAATGATTTTATATTGGTTTGGGAATAGTAACACATGTATATGGAGATGACGTGTTCTCTAATGTCAGTGTTAAAGTTCAAAGAATACAAGTCGGTGAAGGCAGATATGGTAGCATTAGTGCAGCTGTACACAGTCAACACTTTGTCCAGGTATTTAGTTACTTTAAGGTTAACAGTATTCTTGACATGCTATTCCTGACAAGACAGAAAACCACATAACACACTATCTAAACATTGTCCAAACTCTCCACTGAAACCCAGGCTTTGCTGAAATAAATAAATACACATATAGGCTAACCTCATGCAAACTGGGTTTGCATGGGCAGAGAAACTGAAGCTACAGACCAAATAACTACAGGCAAACAGGTTGAATTTAGTTCAAACACTTGAGGACTGTTATCTTCCACTTCCGCTTACCTGTTTTACACCTAAAGCAGGTAAAAGCAGTTTGCAAAGTTAAATGATAAAAATAACATAACAGTAATAAATCAGAACAGTCCATAAAGAGGGCAAAATACAATATTTAAAAAGCAGATAAAACATCACAGTCCCACAGAGAAACAGAGAAAATGGGACATTTTAAAAAAACAACAACTGTGTTTTGCTGACTTAACATTTTAAGGAACTGTGATGCACTGTACAGGGGTTAAAATAGCAAAAGTGCAATCAGACTTCAATTTGAGTCTGCTCTGTGAAACATCTCACTTTTCCTAATGAGAAGAGCCCTGAGGCATGAGGGTGTCAGAGATCAGACATGTACTGCAGTGGGAGAACATGCAGAGCTGTTTCCAGGGTTGAGTTGACATGGGGCCAGTAAAGGGAAATTTGTTGAGACTGACAAAAGCCTAGCTGATGATTTCTGGATCACTTACAGGTGTGAAAAGGCTTTACAGCGGATCCGACAACACAAGGAGGTGTAGTGGTTCTGTCTAGACAATAATAACACATGAATGACTGTTGGAGTGGGTAAGTTACAGAGAAGACTGTATTCTAGAGAGGACTTGGTTGTGTTCTTCACGTGGTAAAGGTTAAAAGGTTATTAACATAACCCTCGGTCTCTGGCAGAAGTCACTCTGTATTACAGCCTGATTGCTGATACCAGTATCGATGTTAGAGTAAAACAAAAAATTAATTACAATATACTCAGTGGTATTAATTTTTTAATATGAACATTTAACATAAACATTTTGGAAAATTATTACCTCAGACACATCTTTGGCCTTTCTGTCTGTAATTACTTGATACCGAGATAACTGTAAGCAGCTAAAATTGACAAATAATATCTGTTATGTTGATGTATCGGTGGGACTCTCCTCTGTAACTCACTGAGTACAGCAGTGACCAGAGCTGAAACCAAAGACGCCCCTCGGGGCTCGACTGACAAAATGCCACACGTCTTTGTCTGACAGACTTGAAAGATTAACACAGCTTGCTCTGTCTTGGTTGACCATGGTGCCCAGAGCTGTCCCTGCAACCTGGACAGCAAATCTGGTAAGCTGCAAGCACTTGTCAGTGTTGACACTAAGTTCATCCCACAGCTCACCACAGGGGCAGGAGGAGGCGTACGTCAGCTAGCGTAGCCTTTAGCTACAGTGGCTATGTGCGTAGGCTCCAAAACTACACTGTAACCCTTTAATGCACAAATATAAATCCGCCTTTAAAGCCACCTAGTCATTAGGTTTCAGTGGTGGACGGTGCATCCTCTACAATGACAGACAAACTGGATATATTCTTTTTAGATGGCACATATCTGAAGAATAGTGTACACAATAATTAGAGTACTAGTCCAGGGTTGAACCTTGTAGCATGCTGCAAATGATGCATGAGAGACACACATCAGCGGGATGCATACGAGGAACATGTATAATATTCAGAGAACACAGTAGGAGGCAAAGTAGTCCAACAATGTTCAGAACACTTCAACTTAATAAATTCAGTGTTTTACTTGCATGTTATTGCAGTTAGTATGTTAACAGCATTTAGACAAATTAAAAAGCTGCTCAAATTAAAAAGCTGCTCAAATGTTGAATGGAAAACAGTTCAGATTGTGATTCCCATCCACAACCAGTATTTTACCAATCAAGTGTATTTTAATTGTATTTCAATCTAAGTACATCATGTCAAAGGTGAGCATTGTTTGGGCCAGATCTAATTTTTAATAAAGTATATGAACCTAATCTATACATCAAATTCTAGTTAGTTAGCTAGTTAGCTAGTTCTTACTTCAATATAACATTATAAACAATACAAAATTCAACTTTAAGTGATTAAATAATAACCATATTCTGTTACATAAACACTACACCAACAAGACTCCAAACCCTCATTTTACCATAACAAAGACCAAAATGTGTTTGGGCACAAACACTATAATTCAATGCCATGTGGGTAAGAAGAGACTTTGGAAAGTTGCCATTTACACAATGTAAAACCTCTGTCTTTTTCTAAGTGGGGAAAACACTCATTACAAGCGTGGAGAGACACACAAGCATCCTACCGTAAAAACAAATGCATGTGTGTGTGTGTGTGTGTTTGTGCGGTTGTTGGCATTATTAACGGACATTTAAGAGAGACAGGAAGGGAAAGAGTGAGAGGAGAAATGGTTTAATATTGTGGTGTATTCTGTACTAATAGGCTGTCTGGATTTCTGTGGGAAAACAGTGTGTGCATGTTCAATTTAATATGTCTTCGCTGACGAGCGAAAATGTTGTATTTCCAAAATGCCAGCTTTTCACAAAGTGAGAAATTGAGATGTTAGTTTAACTCTGCATTATTGTGTTTATCCACGAGGTTTACGTGTTGAATAAGCCCAAAGGTTGTGGAGTTTTCTGTATTTGTCATGGAGTTTTCTAAACTTTTATACAACATATTGACAATTCAATTAATTTTTTCTTTCAGAATGTTGTAGAGCTGTTTCCAGCCCTCTCTCCTGTTTTTATGTTGAAGTTGTGACTGACATGATGTTTAACACCCCCATTTGCAGTATTTTTGTTATATCTTATCCTGTATCCTCTTCCTGAATTGCCCAAAAGGATAATTTGACTTTTATTACTTCTTTAAGGGAGTTATTTCTTTTCCATAAAACATGAAAATCACCACTCTGGAGTTAGAAGTTATTCACACGACAGTAGTGATATGTATGTACACATGGCCTCAGTATGAGTGCTTCTCTGTGCATTTCTGTGTTATTACCTTCACCTCTGTATGTGTGTGTGTGTGTGGTATAGGCGGGACTCACTGTCTGCTGCCGTGCTGCTATTGGGCAGTGAGCCCAGATCAACAACCATGCCGTCCAGACAGACGTTGAGCTCGCCTCCCGCTACAACCGAGCCTTTGTTCTCCGTCTGCAGCACCAGACTCAGCTGGACGTTCTCCACTAGAGGGGGGAGGAAGAGCGACAGAGAGAGAGAGGATGAGTGGTTGAGAAGGTAGAGGACAAATGTGGTGGGGAGGGAGAGAAAGGTTGAGTTGGAGGAAGGGAGAGAGTGAGGAGAGATGGAGGGTAGGAAACCGGACATCCTCTATTATTGCTCTAAAATGAGAAAACAGTGTGAACCCAAAGTGTATTATCTTCCACAGCGATAACAGTGGAGGGCCACCCTGCTGAGACGTTTCTGACCAGTAGAGGTATTAGATGAGCAAAAAGTAGCCAACAGAGCTGAGAACTGTCAAGTGCTGAAAGATGGCACCGAATGCTTGGCCAGATTTTACTTATTCTATGATCAGACATTGCTGGATTTAAATATTGTGACTGTATTTTGTTCTGTTAAAATATAGTTTCAGTATCAGTACCAAGTTGTAGTGCCACTGGTATCAGAAATTTTAAAAACTGGAATATCCAGTAATGCACATCTTTGAAGGTGGGTGGTGTATGATGGGAAATTAAAAAGAAAGAGACGAAATTTAATCTTGGCAGGTTTAAGCAATGGACCCCTGAGGGCAATACATCATATTGTTCAATCTCTTCCAACACAGGCCTAGACAGTTTCCAGCAAGTCACTGATGCCAGTTACTTAGAAAAGCAAGATTTGTTTAGATATCTACGAGTTATTCACCATTTCGAAAGAAACATTAGAATTTCAGAGGAAACCCGAATGAGTCAGCTAAATGTATTGAAGCTCAGGACAATGGAGAATATTATCAGGTGTTTCACTACTCCAAAGATAAAACATTTACAGAGTGGCAGACCAGAATATGGTCACTGATGGACACTGTGTGATAATTTTAGTGGTACATCACTTTAGTACTAAAACTGTCCAACAATTCAACCTTCAACCAACAGAAAAAGTTAACTCTCAGTCTATAGACTGACTAGTTTTAGAGAATTTATTTAGATAATAAACTGATCAATGCATTTAGATAATAGACTGAAGTTTAAAACCCATCAAATATTTTATACAAGTTTGTAAAAGAAATTGTCAAGATCGACTTTCACTTTAAGACTAAAACTGACCAACCAAATTCAGAAGCTGGATCCCCGAAGACCGAAACAGAACGGACCTAATCAGCCTCATCACACTCAAAGGCTTCTCTGAATGTGGTTGAGAAATGCAAATTGTCTTCATTTGGAAGATATCCTGTGTATCCATTGCTATCAGTATCCCATGATCCACGATGGGACAGTTAGTTGTTTAGTTATCCTTGACTCATAAAGTCAGGAATTATCATGTGACTCTGTCATATTTACAAGCTGTTTGCCTTCAGGTGGTCATCATTTACTGGTAAATACATTACTTGAAGTGGACCTCTGAAAAGGCCACTGTAAAGTGTAAATAAAGGAGGCCAAGAGCAAAGTTCACTGTTGTTATATGGATATATTGATTGTTAACACGGCTCACTGTGTGCCAGTTGGCCATAATTGCCCGTCTGGGGATCAATAAAAGGATTATTTTATCTCACTGTGTTTAAGGGAAAACCTCACAATCTCTACTGTAAACTTAAGTATTTGCATTTTGTGGCCAACTTCTTGGCGATAAACGAATAAAAAATCTTAAATAAAAGATAAGACTGTCTGAGTTTACAAGGAGCACCTGAACACATCCTTGGTTTTCCGTCTCTGTGAGGTTAGACTGTCTTATTTGGAGAGGAGCTGGTTCGGTGTGGCCTTCAAAATGTCGGAAGAAAACACCTTCCCAACCCCCACAGGGCACACTTGGTCTCCTCTGTCTTTTCATACTTTTCTCATGCAGAGCTGGAACGTAATCGTAAATACGCCGATTTGCGTGGAATGCGTCGATGCGTTGCACTGTTTACGTTTATCCCCAATTATGCCGGCTCCTGCTCCCAGGCATGCTGAAAATGAGACTTTATCCCAAAAAATTGTGAATCCGATGGTCAAAAGTGGGGGGATTCTTTAAACAGAGACGAAAAAATAATTGATAGATTAATCGATTAAAAAAATAAGCGTTAGTTGCAGCCTTAGTCTCAGGTTCTCGTTCTCATTGGTTAATATTCTGCTTCTAAGTTAGGTTATACATTATTGAACACTGTGGAGAAATATACCACAATATTTTCAAATTTTTATTCTGTGTGTGTGTGTCCTTACTCTTGCCATCGTGTGTGCGAAGTGTGTCCAGCAGGTCTATGGTGGCGCTGCCCAGTAGCTCCTTCCTCAGGGTGTGGCAGCTCCACAGCTTCAGATCCAGACGACTCTGAGGCGTCACATTACTGTGAAACACAAGACAACACGAACACACACGCATTATCAACTGAGGCCTGTTACCACACTAACACACATCTTTTAAAAATATAACAAACACTGCATATCAGTACATTCATCTAATCAGAATACAGGCATGAAAAACACACTGACTACTAATTGACACAATAATTTTGCTTTGCTACATTTTATTATTGAGTCCTGTTTTACTGTAACAATGTTTTTTGTTTCACCTGAGGAAATGTTTTAAATGAGCTGACTTTTACTTTTAATAAACTAGATTTTTACAGCAGAACTTCAATTAAATGTTATCCAGGGTACAGCACTTCTGCTCGAGTGGACTATTCTGGTATTTGGCAGTCTTTCCTTCAGCGGCTGTGTCAGTACACACATAACAACAGAGCAGGATGCATACAAGGGCTTTTTATGTTCTATATAATTGTTTGAACAAGTTTACAAACCGTAAAATACAGGATTGTATAAAAGTCAGCATGTGTGTTTGTCTGTGTGTGGGTAAGGGTGTTCTCACAGGGTGAGGTCTTCATTCCACTGCAGCTCGAGGTGTCCACTACGTTTGCCTGTTTTTTTGGTCTCACTCGTCAGGCCGTCGGCAGTCACCTCGACGAAGGAGCTGAGGCGAGATTGGCGATTTGGCAGCTTGGGAGACTGAGGCTTCGCTGACACCACTGAGCGCACACACAAACACACACACAAACAGATTAAAGAAAACATTTAGAAAAGGAATACATTAGAATTAGTGGGGAGTGAAAATGGTGTTCTTTTAATCAATATGCTCTCCACCTCTGTGCCAACCAGAGAGATAGGGCCCCTAAAATTAGGTAATCTGCCAACAGAAGGCCTGTAATTTATCTAACAGAGGAAACACAAACCAGCTCATCCAAAACACAGCACCCAGCTTCCTCACATGTACACGCAAAGACAAGCATATTACTCCATCACTGAAATTACGTCACTGGCTCACGGTGAAATACTGATTCAGTTTTGAACTTGTACATGTTGTCTGTGGAGCACTTCTGACCTGCTCTTAGACTAAAATCCAGTTAGACCTCTCAGGTTATTAGGTGGAAGTCCTCTAACTGTACCTAGAATAAGATCTGGTGAGGGTGCTTTTAGTTATTCTGGTCCTCTGGAACAAGCTGCCTGATGAGCTGAGATCTGTCACAACTGTATCCTCATTCATAAGCAAACTGAAAACTTTCAGTCTTAGGATCTGTTACTGTGTTTGGGTGTCTGTGGATGCGGGCTCCTTATTGTCTTTGGGTGGGTGGGGGTCTGCACATGCATTTTAATGTAAAGCACACTTGTAGTTTACTTGTAATGAAATTTGCTGCACAAATAAAATTATCATGTCTGTCTAAATGTGTTCAGTTTTCCAAATTAATTGTAAATGTTTGAAATCCGCAAAGCAGGAAAAAAAATTGTCGTAATTTTGCCGGACATGTCTGTGCCGACCTTCTGCCTCTGTTGTCAAGTCAGGTTCAGTGCTCAGGTAGCTACGGTGTTATGTAACTTTGTTACAGTTCATGGAGAGGATGCCACTCAACAGTAATCTGTTTTCAGTCAGAATTGAAGATACTGATTTTTGGTTCTGGCAGCATCACTGTCACTATAGTACGCCGTTTTTGCAGTTTGTGCAGAAGACATCGACATACTTCACCGTTTTATACTAAAAGGAAATGATATAATACTTCCACAGTCAGACATCAATCAAACTACAACTTTAAAATTCCACAGCCAGCCAAGTAACAAAGAAACAGCAAATTCTTTTCCAAACATGTAACTGTAAATGTTTTCTGAGGTGTTCCTGGAGCCGTTTCACTACCATTCACACTCAACTCAATATTTGTGCATGGCCTTGTGGGAAAATAGTGTCCATCGACAGTTTTTTTTTTTTTAGTATGCATACTGACTGTTCTGAGTACACTTCATACTCAAATCCTCTTTTTTATTAGTATGTTGAATGGATTTGGGATGCAACTTGTGTTGGTGGCAGAGCAAGCAAACAGACAAATATAACCATCGCCCTCTAGTGGACGAAAGAAAAACATTTGTGGTACCACTGCCATTCATTTTCATGAGACTGGGGTCTAGGAAAATAATTCAGTGGTCATGATGAGGCCTCAATGTTAAAAAATAACAGAAACCAGTGTGTGGACAGTGGAGGGAAGAGTTTACATTGCAAGCCTGGTGGATCGTTCCATGGCTTTTCAAGGACTTCCAGTACCTACATCAGAGTGCTTCTGCAGCCTAAACAATGCTTTTGCTTTTGGGTTTATTTATAGTATATTATATTATATGTGATTCAGTTTCCACACCAGTTGGACCGTATCAGCCTAATGAAATGAACGCATGAAACGAGTTGTACAACTGCTGTGTTATACTTGTGTAAAATGAAACTTCATGAAACTTCCTGATATTCCCTGGCTTCTTACAGAGAACTGATGAAACTCTCTGACCCTTTCTGAATACAACTCTCTACATTTCATGATATTTCGCTGAATCTCGGCACTATTGGAAGCTCTGCAACTGTGGTAAAAGTCTACAGCTGGGCTTAGACAGGCTTAGTGGCTTTGAATTCTTGTAGGCCTGCAGAGAATCTTGTTACAGCATGTGTCAGTCATATGAGAGCCGATTTGTTCATCCTGAACCACTGGATTCTGGACTGCAAACTGAAGAACACACAGCCTGCCAGTGTTTCTCAGGGAGCGTCTGATCAGGACGAGCGGTTGGATGAATAAATGATGAAGGCTTCTGTCTGTACTCCTTCCTATTACAGACGAGACATTAGCAGATCTGCACTGGCTGAGACAGGTTGACAATCTCTGAACTCATAAACATCTGGCAAAAAAATGTGACTCATCTGCAGCTCTCTGAAGAGGAGAAGGAAGTGACACAGAGAGGTGGAAGAGCGCCAAATATGGAAGAATCAAAAGGAGGTTTCAACAGAGTGAGAGGAGGTGGGAAGGCTGGAGAAAAGGTAGACAGTGGTTGAGAACAGATCAACAGAGAGGTAAATGAGGAGATGTGTGATCAACAATGAATGACACTGGTGACATCACACCATTAAAGGATAATGTAGTTAATTACTATGTTTGTCTTAGATTTGGCCATATTTTCTAGCTATTATGGTCATCATCAAAGTAATTGCTGAGAGTGTCAGGTACCTACTGCATCCACGGTGGGATGTTCCATTATACAACATTTGTGGGGTAGGACATGGAGGACGGCCACGGGAAAACAATACCAAGACCGCTCAAGAGTAAGCCTGTTATGTGATAAATCACAACTAAAACTGAATTAGTCAGAATTTAAAATGTTATGTGTGGGAATTGCTGACCAGAAACACGACTCCAAATGAGTGATAATGTGGCTCCGTAACTGCTGGATGTGTAAATAAGCAACTGTTTTCTAACAAGTCAACGTGCAGTGCGTGTTTGTATAAAATGGACAGGATGGATAAAAGTGAAAAAGATTTTAATGAAATATTATAGCCTATTAAAGGAATACATGCGTCTTTAAAGCTGCATGAACTGTTTTTTGGCCACTTGGGGGCAGCAGAGACAAGCTGTGAACGCAACACAGACATACTGTATTATCAGTATTTTAGTCTGATATGGCAAATAGGGCTGCAGCTATCGATTATTTTAGTAATCGAGTATTCTACCGATTATTCCATCGCTTAATCCAGTAATCGGATAGGAAATACTTGGTATAGTATAGTAAATATACAAAAGAGAAAATAAGTCAGGTCTCTTGAAATGAACTAATTAGTTTCCTTTTTAGAAAAATCAACATTTTTATTGCTTAAATTAATATTATCTGTCAAAACTAAACCCATTTAGTGCATTTAAGTGCCATATTACATTCC
>NTHP01000310.1:258155-301393 GCA_003416845.1 Oplegnathus fasciatus | reverse complement strand
GGTTTTAAAGAAAACATTTTCTGAAATGCAAAAACAAATAAATTATAAAAATATTTCAAATTCCATACAGTGTCCGAAATTAACTTTTTGACTCACCGGCCAAGCATATTTTGTACCGGCCAAAATAACAAATAGCCGTTTTGTGTCGCATATACATTAGTTTCAGTACATTTCATTGAGATATTATGTTGAATACAAACTCAAAGAAGAATCCAGAGAAAAATCTGAAGCAAAATTATTTTGATATATTGATCAACAGTTAATCAATTCAAGCCTGAATACAAATCAAACATTAAAGTAAATTTGAAGATCGGATGCTTAATCATTTTAATCAACTTAAACATCCTCATCAGACTCCTCACTCTCTACCTCAATCACCCTCTTCTTTGCACGGTCCATGAAATCTGGCCTTCTGTTCCTGACAGAGTCCTGGTGCCACAGCATCACAGCTAACCTAACGGTAGCTCGCAGCACACCAGCGGCAGGGGATATAGCGAAGTAGCAGACGTCCCGTAACGTAAACAGTGCCACGAAACCGGGAGTGCTCGAGAAGGTCGGTTTAGCGGCACTGTTTAGATGCGCGTAAAAGCGCCTAGGTAGTGTGTGTGGGTGTGTGTCAAACTCCGTCACAGACAGCAGAGGACAGAAGCATCGTGCCTGAAAATCTACCCGCATTTGGCACATGGCGGGTGTTAATTTCGGTTATAGCCTATGAATTAAACGAAGCATCGAATTTGCGATATAATTTGCATCGAGGACTTTTAGTAATCGAGTTACTTGAGTTATTCGAGGAATCATTTCAGCCCTAATGGCAAACATGTTAGCAAAAAGTTTTACACGTTCATCAGATATGGACCGTTATCTGCATTTATTTCAAGTCATGTTTTGGCCATCTGACGAGTGCAAGTCTAATATCCACTTCTTTTAGCTCTGTTTTGGTCTCTATCAACTCTTGAGAACAACATCTGGCTCTTTATCTGCTAAATGCTCCATTATGTTAACTAGCTAGTCGCTAATGTTGTCTGCTGCGTGGCACTGGGCAGGTGGGTTTAACAGCACTTTTTCTTACTGAAAACAGCTACATGCTTTATCTGAAAACAACACTAGTGACCAGTGAGAGTGAACCAAAACAGTAATACTGCCAGCCACAAAACCAAAACAAAGAGCTGAAAGACAATAAAAAGCTCCATAGAGCTAAAGCAGGTGAAAGTGGACCAAATCTGCATATCACCTTATGTGGTAACTTTAGTCACTGTGAACTCATGTGAAGCATCCTGGATGTTATATCTTCGCAATGCTCCTTGCAGGTCAGTTCAAAACAGTGCCTTGTTTGGGCTGGTATCGGTTAATAGGAACACTAAAGAAAATTGAACAGTCCAACAATCTGATCTGATCTGAGCAGTTAATTAAAATCAATCGTCAAGGCTTCCAGTGTGAATGTAAACTGCCAAAACTCTACTGTACTGTGTTAAACAGTGATTGGTGGTGTTTGAAACACAACACAGTGGTTGCCACAAGTTACAGCATGCACAAATAAACATGTATCTGACACTGTCTGATTTGTCCTATGCTTTTCCCATTTTAAGCTGTGAAACTGCTGCACATGTTGTCTGAACAAGGTCTGAACAGCAGGTTGGCTGTGTAAACAGTGGGAGGGAGGTTACAAAAACGGCCTTCTGACCATCAGTATTAAGTGCAAAACGAAAAGAAAAGGAGGAATATGGTCTGTGAGGTGTCTCACATCGCATCAACAGGCTGCTTTTACTCAACTGGAGAGAATCTGAGACGAAACACACACACACATGTTTTTTGCTTGTAACACTGCAGTATGGGAAATTCTTCTGTGTTGTCTTCATTTTGGAAGGACATGCCATACCATTATTTGTATCAGCATGTCCCAGTTAGTCAATGAGATGACAAAAAAAACAGATAATTACCTTTCAAGATCAACTGAGACTTTTCAGTGGTATGGGCACCGCCAGGTCTGCTCACACTGGCAGCTGCCATGACCTCACAGCTCTGAAACACAACCACAACCACACACACACAATATTACAACATTATTGTCACTTCAACACAACATTAGAACAACCCTTACAAAAAACTACACACATTACTTAGCAGTCTGGCCAAATAAATTTCAATAAAGGCAGAGATTTGTCCCCCCACCCCCTACCCCATCAGATGTAGTGGGTGCCAAGACTTTCATCAGACCCTTTCAACATCACCTTGAGCAAAGTCAGAGATGTAGCCTGCTGGATTGAATGCAAAAGGAACTGCTTATAAAAGGCCAATACGCAGCAAAACTGAACTCTAGTCTGGAGCTGGTGTTAATATTGGTTTTTGCTTTGTATATCAAGAAAAGACCCTAACCCTGAAACTGGTTTATGGAGGGGATCCTCATCCTGCTATCAGTGTAACGTTACTTGCTGCAGCACCAAGGTGACTGCTGTGGGCATCTCAGCTCGAGTCCAGACAAAACCCAGTGACGCGTGGCCAGATGTGACCTGGCCACAATAAAAGCTAACTATGCTGTATTAATCAAATGGCCACCTGAGGTCTGTCTCCGGACAGCAGACAAACAGATCAGAGCAATCACAACAAAAGCGCACAGCATCTTCCGTCAACCTTGTGAAACAAGCTGACCGGCGACGCAGCGTTAGCTAAATCCGCTACTCAGTGAGTACTGGGTAAAGTTCATGTAGACTAATAAACATTTAACTGTCCCTGCTAAGCAAATCCCATTGTCCCCGCATTTAAATACCCTTGGCTGCTGCGCACAAAACACAAACACGGAAGATGATCAAGGCATTTATATGCGTCCCTGTCAAGCGAGGCGAAGAAATCACCGACTTCCGGTAATTTTTTTTCCAAATTAAACTCAACTGGCAAATATAGCTATGTTGGAAAATGTTATGACTAATACACTGCATGTAACGGAAACCACACTCTGAATTTTGGGGCGGATTTTTACTTAAAGAAAATAGCATAACGTAGCTCTCCACACTATTATATGCACACGATACTTGTTTTCCCACCACTGTGTCACTTTTTTTTCGCGTTTGTTTTGAAGTGGAAGTCGCCACATTTCCTGTCTGAGGTGGCTAATTCTGGCTAACTTGACCTAGAAGAAGCTAACTGTTAGCGAGCAAGCTTCACAGGAGGATTTTATAAAAGGACATGCCGATAAAACCTGTTCTAATCACGTGACAACAAGCAAAGCTGCATTGGTAGTTACGTGGTTCATGTCAGAATACGCCACATCTACTAAAACACTAACAAATTAGGGTTAAATGTAGTCTTTGCCGTACCTTTTTCAGCTGTGCTCGGCTGCTGTCGCTAGTTAACTTTCATTTCCGCCTCAGTGACAATACCACGTGACCCAGGGTATGTCTTTTTCATTGCACAAAGGATTGTGGGTCATAAATAATGGTAAGCATCATCACTTATTTATCTCAAATTAAAGTTACGCCTCGGTTTACTTACAGATAAAATATCATATCATATATCATAACACAGGATAAATAACAATAATAATAATAATAATAATAATGATAATAATAATAATAATAATATCAAAACAGGAAAGTCAAATATAATTCCAAAAATACCAAGACATTATAGCAAATCCCTAAGTGAGCTCTAAAGTTCAGCCCAAAGATAAAACATAATCATGAACTCAGGTGAATGTCTGTCATAATTTTGACTTTAAAGCTGCATTAATTTATTTTACATATTTTATTTTTGGCCTCTTGAAGGCAGCAAGCTGAATGCACACCACTGACCACCACATACTGTATATTATCATCTTGTAAAGCCAACGTGTCGTCTATTTATTTACACATGTAGCAGACGTGTTTGTGTCCACCTGATGAGTGTAAGTCCAACATTAACTCTCCTTTTAGCTCTGTTTTGGTCTCCAGCTCCTGAGAAAAATATCTTTCTCTTTAGCTGCTAAATGTTCCGCTATGTTCACCAGCTGGTCACAAACTTTGTCTGTCTGCCGTTTGCAGGCAGTGGGGTTTATCTGCGGCTGGAAATGGGATTGATAAGAGTGGAGATCGCAACCTGCAGAACTAAAACAGTGAGCTAAAAAAGGCTAAAAAGCTTTGTAGAGCTGATGGGAACTGCAGAGTTTGTCACTCAGCAATCCATTTTACACTTAACAGTCATCTGACCCATTTTTAATATAACAATATCGATTAGAGCAGTTTTTTCACCCTGATTTTATTCAAAGATAAAATATTTTCTTTATTTTCTTACAGTAATTATTTACATGACGATACAGTTTGAGTAACCTAAGCACTGAAGGCAGGTTTATGTAAAGAACTGTGGCCATACTCACAAAGTACTTCCTGAACACCAGCTAGCTGAATTTCGTTTTCAGAGCTTTTCACAAAGCTGCTAATAACAACTTTTACCAACCTTTTGTCTGACCCTATTGCTATGGATAAATGTGTTTCACAAATGAACTTACTTTGAGAGATATAAACACTGTTCTCATCTTTGTGTGGTGAATATTACTTCAGGTTCATGTTATTTGATGTAAGGAGCTATGACACACAACGCTCCAAGCCAAGTGACATCTAGTTGGGACCTGATGCCCTTTGATGCTGCAAAGCATTGCATGTTCAAATGTCACGTGTCACTACCGTAGACATATGACACATATCCACAGAGATGCTCCCCACGCTCCCCACCACAACTACTTCCACCTCTGCCCCCGTTCCCCATCCTGCAATGCCTCCTCATGACGCCCCCAACAGAGCCACGGAGCCCTGTGAAGAAGAAAAGGGATGAAGCCCACCTACAGCCAAGAATAACTAGTCTTGCCCTGCTTTACATTACATGAAATGACATTCATCTGGCATTTGTCCAAAGCAACTAACAATAAGTGCATTCAACCTCTGTAGATGTCATCAACTTTTTAAGCACGTCTCTCCCAAGCAACTAAAAGCTTGTTCACTGCTATAGTACAAGTCTTGTTTTTTTTGGAAATGAGGCTGAAGTAAGTGTTAGCACGGGGTGTCGAGGTGCAGTCTGATAAGGTGAGATTTCAGCCGGTGGTGGAAGATAGGCGGGGATTTAATCCAACACTGCGGAGCCAGGACAGAGAAGAGCCTTAAATGAGACGAGCGATCTCAGGATCTCCAGGGTGATGAGGCGCCAATCATTCAGAGGCAGATGAGTCCAGTGGGTGTACAGGACTGTAGGGTTTGACTATAGCTTGGAGCATGGCTCTAGGGACGGCAATGTTGGTCTGTCAGTCGGTCGATCCACCACTTTGGTCCAGACTGAAATATCTCAACAACTACTGGATGGATTGCCATGAAAGTACAGACATTCATGGTCCCCAGAGGATGAATCCTACTGACTCTGGTGATCCCTTGACCCTTCCTGTAGGACCACCTTGAATTTGACACTGGCATACTGTTTTTAGTGAAATATCTCAGCAACTATTGAATTTCAATTTGTCCAATTTTTTGGTTTATGACCAAATACCTGCAAAACTAATGACATTCCCGTCAGCCTCAGGTACTATCAATTGTACTAAGCTTTCCAATTATTAGGCCGTAACTAACCAGACTAGCATTAACCTTTGTGATAATGTTGCCAGATGCAAGATTGGTGCTTAACCAGACTATGCTAACCGAGACACTGCTACCAGTTGCAACCTTTGACCCAGCCTTTATACCCATAGGACAGTATTGTTTCACTTGCTATCGAGGCATGACACCACGACAGACTTTTCTAGGAAATAGTACCTGCAGTTTATGCTTTTTTTCAATGCATTTTTGAGGACTGTGTACACATACTGTATTATCTACTATGTAAACCCTTACTGATTTCCCTCCATTTCTCAGTGTTGCTCTGTTGAGCCTTCTCTCAGTGACCTTGCATTCCACAGCTATCAGTCTGGTGTAGACTGGTACTAGCCCGTGTGTGTGTGCATCACGCCAAAACTATAAAAACTTGTTATTTCCTCCTTGGAGACTATGGTATATTTGCATGCTGCATAATATTCTCCTTGGAGACTATTGTGTATTTGCATACTGCATGATATTCTCCCCAGCAGTATGCAATAAAGCTTCAGGCGACAATTGAGGACAGCTGAGTGGAGTCTTTATTTTATTCATCAAGGAGAGTGGAGAGGAGAGAGAGGGAGAGGACAGGAAGTAGAAGTAGGGGATAGAAGTGTGGAGACTGTGCTTTAAGGGATATTTTATTATTTTATTATTATTATTTATTTCACATTTTATTTTTATACTTCTCTTTGGACTGAGCCAGAAGTGAAACAGTCTCCCCCGACGTCCCACCTGTGTCGCCCTGTAGTCTTCTTCTAAATCTGAAGGGTCTCTTCCACCACCGCTTTCGTTTCTTCTTTTTACCCTGCCCCTGAAAAAAAAGATACATAAAGCTAATTTTGAAGCAATCTAAAACTCAGAATACAACAAGTCATTGAAAGAAGAGTCCAACAATTCAGGGAAATATGCCTGTTTGTCATCAAATCCACAGAGAGGTGACAAGATGAGACTGTCCTCCCCAGGAAAACAACAGCATTGGTTGTTTGTTCAAATGCCTAAGATTACCCATTCTTTCGTTTACCTGACAAGGGCCTCCAGCGCTATGCAAATTATAACTGTTGTCTGTCAAGACAGACGTAGTGTGACATTGTCATACTGCTCTTATGGAGGAAGTGAGGGTGGATGAAGCATGCGACTTTGACATGAGAGCCCACTCTTTGCATCTTGTCTCCTTCCAACAGTTAACCCTGTTTTCATTGAACAATGACTACGATTGTTTCCTAACCTTGATCAAGTAAACCTAACAAACCTTAATCATAGAGGTGGCAGAACAAACATTTTAATGGTTTTGGAAGAAACTGGAAAATGGTCCCCCTGCCAATAGGGGCGTCAGATCAGAAAACGCTCATACGGCTGGCTTTTGAAGGAAGCAACCGATTTGGTTATTTAGTTTGAAGAATTTGGTGGACAAGATCAATGCGTGTCTCTGTGCATTCAGTGCAAAGATAGGTCCAAAATATGTTTAGCCTAGCTCTGTCACAAGCCAAAAAAAAAGCCTTTTAACAACTGTAAAATTGTCTTATTTACGTGTTGTATCTTGTTATAAAGTAAGCTCGTTATGAAAGCATCAACAGCTTCCCTGGGTTTTGTTCATAGTTAGGACAGACAACCACATTACAAATAGAGCAATTATGTGCAGGCTTGTCAGTCTATGTCTTTTTTTTACTCTGTCTCTAATAAACAAGTTACAATATGCAGACAAGACAGCTCTGGAGTTGTTGGAAGCCATTCTTTTTTTAAAGGAATAGTTTTACATTTTGGGAAATACATGTATTTGCTTTTTTGCTGAGAGTTAGAAGAAGATTGATACCACTTCCATGTCTGTACTTTAAAGGTATAACAAGTAGGATTTGTCGGTTGCAGTTTGTAAACACAACATTCAAAGTTGGCTCCTCCTCCCTGGCTCAAAGCGCACGCACGCCTGGTGGTCCCACGTGCTTACGATCTGGTAACTGGTTTTATAGAGTCCATCACCTCACACCCTGCGCGCTGTTATTAGCTGGGGGCTACACACCACTGCCCAAAGGTTGACTGGGAGATTATTTTTGTATGAGTCTATGTATTGTTTTTTTTTTTAGGCAAATTCTACTCATTACACCTTTAAACACAAAGCTAGAGCCACAAGGTGATTAGCTTAGCTTAGCATAAACACTGGAAGCAGGTGGAAGCAGCTAGTCTGGCTCTGACTACCAACACCTCCAAAATCACTAATTAACCCGTTTGTTTTCTCATTTGTTTTATCTGTAAACAAAGAGAAAAGGTAAAAACAACAAAAAGTATTTTTACGGGAGTTATGTGACTATTTTTGATAAATAACAGTTATCCGTCCGGCCAGCATTTCTGTGCAGCATCTCCACTGGTTGCCTGGCAACCTCACTGTGACGACAAGATGCCGGGAAGTCACTGCTCGCTGCTATTGTTTACCAAAAAATAGTTCCAGCACAAAACTCCCCGTAAAACCACAAATTGCCATTTTTACATTTCTGTGCAGATTAAACAAATGAGATACTACATGTTAATTACAAGACTTTAGAGGTGTTTGCAGGTGTATTTTTTGAAGAGAGTAGAGATTTCTGGCTCAACTTCACCTTCTTCCAAAGTGCATGGAGAAGGTCCTACAAAACAAATGTGTTTTGGCTTGTGACACTGATGAAGACACGCTCACCATGGAAGATGAACACCACACCAACGTCATCCAGTAGATGACCTTGATGAAGGCCACAAGCCGAAATGTGTCAGTCTGACAATAAAGTTATAAATAAAGAGAGCCAAACTAGCTGTTTGCCCTGCTCCCAGTTTTTATGCTAAGCTAGGCTAATTGCCTCCTGGCTCTAGCTCCAAACTTAACACACAGCTATGACAGTGGTATCGTTCTTGTGATCTAACTCAAGTAAGTGTAAATATTTCCCAGACTGTTGAAATGTTTCTTTAAATTAGGTAGTAACAACTGTAATTTCCCCTGCGTCCTGTTCTTGTGCTTAGTTAGTTGTAGTAATACAGAGTAGTAGTTTATCTGTAACCAAAATCTTCTTATCTGATTCTGGGTAGGACAGAATTAAAATGTTGGACTGTTCATTTAATCCAACGCTAAAAAGTCAGTGGAGACAGTTTACCTGAAGCTGCTGGGCGTCCTCTTTGGTCAGACGTTTGATCTCCTCCTCCAGTGCGTCGGTCTTCTCTCTCCACTCTTTTTCTTTTTGGAGCCACATCTTTTCCAGCTCGTTCTTTCTCTCCATCTCTTGCACTCTTCTCTGCCAGCTCTCCTCCTTTTCACTCAGCTCCTTCCTGTAGCTCTCCTCCAGAGCGTTACATTTACTTTCCCATTTCCTCTCGCTCTGGCAGAGCTCTGACTGGTTCAAGTTCAACAGAACCTTGGTGCTTCTGAGCTCCCCTGTGGCAGCAGTCATTTTGTCAATCAAGCTGGAAACGGCGCTTCTCTTTTCCTTCATCTCCTCCTCCAGCTGGCTCACTCTCCTCTGCCACTTTTCTTCAGATTCCCTCAGTTTTGTGGCAGCATTCTCCTCTCTGACCCTGATCACCTCTCTCCGGTGATCTTCCATGGCAGAAAGCCTGGCGGCATTCTCCTCTCTCTGAATGCGAAGACTTTCCTCAAGAGAGGTGATTTCTCTCTCCACTTGTTTTCTGCCTTCATAGAGCTCTCTCTTGTATTCTCTCACTTCCTCCTCCATGTGGTCTCTGAGTGACTGAGCAACCGACAGCTTGATCCGAAAATTTCTCGTTTCTCCCAGCTGTTGTCTGTTGAGGTCTTGCCAGATTTTCTTCTCCTTTTGGAAGTCCTCCTCCATCTTGTTTATCCTAGCCTCCATCTCTTCCTTCTCCTTCTTGGCCTGGGTGTAAAGGCTCGTCATCTCCTCCAGAGCTTCAGTGATGCTGAGCTCCTTCACCGTCAGCCTGGCATTCTCCTCCCTCAGGGTGACACTCTCGCAGGTCAGCTTCTTGATCGTATCCTGAGCTGAGAGAAGAGCTTGATGAAGAGGGTGCACGAGTGATTTGGGAGGCTTTGTAAGGTGTTCTCCCCTAACGTGACCCTGCACCACTTTTATGCTGTCTTCACTGGCTGCAGTTGGGAATACTGGCGCTCGCCACAGGCCGAAAACGGGCCGAGCACAGTGGCTCTGGAAAGGCTGCCGTTTGGGAAGATAAAAAAATATAATCAGCATGAATGAATGTGGCAGAGAATACCTTCTCAAATAACTAACCTAATTAATGAATGATCAATAAATGATTATACATGTAGTGTTTGGCTAAAAACACAGACTCAACCATGTAATACATTCAGTAGATGCAGGACTTCAGTATCTCTTCATTTGAGGTTTTGAGGATGTGGATTATCTGGATGTCAAAAGCAATGGTCCCCAATGTGGTTGTCTTGAGGATGGACCAAGGATGCCACAAGATTTATTTGTTTACAGTACATATTTATAATAAAAATGTTTACATTATGTTTTCAAATGCATCAAAACAGAACAATAAACATCTAAATCTAAATGTGCTGTTATACTGTAGCCAGACTGGTGACAGCAGCTCAAGTTTTCCAGGTGCACAGTGGTCAGAAATAACAACTATCAGAGCAGTCATAGAAAGATTTATCACTGTAAAGACAACTCAAATGCTGATATATTTCAGCCCTCAACTCAGACTGAATCCAAGAAGTCAAATTAGACTGTACTGACTTACAGGTTTTGGTGGATACTGTAGGGGTCCCACAGCTGTCATATGCAGCATTGGTGCCCAAAAAAAGAGACATCTCAAGACAAAACACTGCTCTTTAACCAGCAAAAAACTGAATTAATTGAATGAAAAACTAAAATAATGCATACTGTCTGCATGTGTGTGTATGTGTGTGTGTGTGTGTGTGTGTGTGTGTGTGTGTGTGGTGTATTATTCATGTTGTGTGGACATAAATCTGTTTACACAGTCACATTGTGGGGACTCGCCTCCCTTATGGGGACAAAATTCAAGTCCCCATAACGTAAATCATTGCATTTTAGTGTGATGACTTGGTTTAAGGTTAGGGTAAGGTTAGGTTTAGGTTAAGGTGAGGGTAGGGGTTAGGGTTAGGCAAGTAGCGGTTATGGTTAGGGTTAGGAATGAATGTAAGTCAGTCTAATGTCCCCAAAAGTGATGGAAACAAACGTATGTGTGTGTGTGTGTGTGTGAGAGAGAGAGTTTTGTCCATGAAAACTTAAAATGTAAGCCAATTTTACTTTTGAACAGAAAAAAACAAATGCAGTTAACCATAACTTTTACTCATTATTTAGTTTAAGATCATTGTTCATCTGCAAATCTGCATGGCAACATAGCCTAAAACTGCTGTCTTGTGTTTTTCAGAGTGACCCACATAGATAAACTTATATTATTTCAGTGATGCCAGTGTTCATGTATGTGTTGTTTGTGTGAGGGTGCCATGGGGGGAAAATCACTATAAAGTTATAAGTTTGGGAACCACTGGTCTAAAAATATATTGTTTGGTTGTTTAGAGCACATTACTACATGTTCCCTCAACAAAAGCATTGATTCAGATATACTGCAAGGGTCTATAAAGAAGCATTTCATGATGTTTCTCCTCTTTGTGGGGCTAAGCTTCTCGGTTCATATCAGATGTTGGAGATCCCACTTGTGTCAGAAGTCATATGCTCATCATATCAGAGCTGTCAAGGAAAATCTTCATCTCCTCTGGATTAATATGAGTATATGAATTGTGGCTGAAATTTGGACCCACAGAGAGATACTGTAGGTACAGAATTGGGGAATTCTTTCACAGATGAATTATATAAATCAGTTTGAAAAGTCCTCTCCTTTGTTAAAATGCATTCATTTGTATTAAATGAAACAAACACTAGTCCAGAGGCTCTGTGCTGCATTAAGAGTCAAAAAAGTTTCCTCTGTTCAAATTCAAAATTCTTACCTCGTGTCTTCCGTCGCTGCTTTTCATGTCTGAACAAATATGTTGTATGTTGTACGATGTGTTGAGGTTTTCTTTCTTGTGCAAAGAACAGTTATGCGAAGAGTCTCAGTTCACGTTGTGTCTGAGAGTGTGGTGGATTTGTGGAAAGTCTGTTTTATGATGAAACAATGTGTTCTAGAATCCTGGCCTCAGAATTATGAATGAGAACCATGTCTTCCATGAAACCTCTGATTGTGATCAGGAAAAACAAATCAGTGACTGAAAACTTTCAAAAACCTGACAACAAGCAGTGCATTTATTCATTCACAGCAGTCCTCACTGAAAAGGCGAGTGAACCCACCCACAGAAAACAACTTCTTGACGTATGCAACAAGGAAATGCAGCTACAACTGTGATTAGGATGCTCCACCACTGTGACTGTGTTTGTTGCCACTCAAATCTCTGATTCATGTCCTGGCCAATAAACATAATTCAAAGGATATTTTACACAAATTGGGGGTCTTTGTGTCATTTCCCCACAAAATTTCAGAGGGAAAAACTGTACTACTGAACTACATTATTTGTAAGCTATCAGGTACGAGTTACTAGTTAAGATTCTACATACAAAACATATAATGAGCTTTGTTGTAGATTAAACTAAGCAGATGAACATTAGATTCACCTCGACCAACTGCAGTAGTAATACTACTTACACATGACTGCATCAGTAATAATGATTCAGGGATATAATATATAGTAGGATAACACTCACAGGGGCCATTTTTCTGCACTGGGGTCTTTTAATTTTGATACTTTACATTTTGCTCATAATACTTGTGTATTTTTACTTGNGGTTACATATGTTTATGCTGTAGTATTAGCTTATATGAGATATTTATGTTATGTTGGGAGCAATGGTACCTGTGTCTAAATGTGGGACCAAATATAGGTGGGTGGTGTATCCCTCCTTCAGGTTCCTGTTTATATTATAGGAAAAAAATAGATCTGTTAGTGTTTAATATATGTGTCTGTTTCATTAGTCAGTCAATTACTAGCAGAGTATAGACTGGACCTTTACATGGCAACTTAAAAGGAGTAGAAAATCCTTTTTTGTTTTGCTGACCTCCCTTGCTTTCTTCTCACTTTGCTGCATGATGTAGAAGCTCCAGGATATGCTCTTTGACGTTTTCAAACTTTGGAGTGTCCCTGAGCACATCCGGGGTGTAATGGGTCGACTTCACACAAACACCCCCATGAACACAAATCTGTCCCAATGTACATCAAACTGAGCCAGCTACTTGTACATTCTAAGGCCAAAAGTGACATCAAGGAGAAAAGTTTGACAGTTTATGAGATCTATGGTCTCTAATTTACTAATAGTAGAAGTTCTGGGTCTCTGTAAATAATTATGTTTCTTTGTCGCATTAATGTGTGTCATGTAGGCATCAGTTTTTGGTCCAGCTCTGTTCTCAGTGTATATGCCCCCGTACAGCGCTCTTCGCAAATTATGATTATGCTGTCATGTACATACATAAGCACTGTACTTGATGAGCGCTTGAAAGCAACAGGCTACATAAATACATCCCTTAGAGGGTTAATCCCGCCATGGCCATACAAACAATCTGGGCTCCTTTTGTTCAGCTGTGCCAGTGACAAGAAGAGCATGGACAGACTGTGGACCTTTGATCATCACTCTTATCATTACAGACACTGAGATGAGACAAATCACTTTGCATTTAGGTCTAGTGTGTTCTGTAACTAAGAGTTAACTAAATACGTAAAATGAAAGAGAAGTAATCCTTTTCAACAATGAATAGTGCACATCTTTCTGTGGTGGGCCTATATAATTAATTATAATTAAAAAAGGATGCTAAAAAGACAACACCCACCCCAGCAACAGCCTGTTTACCCTTCTGCCAAGTGATACAAAAGTATCCGCTGCTGTGCTACCAGACTCCAGAGCAGCTTCTTTCCTCAGGCTGGGAGACTTCCCAATTCATCCTCCGCACTCCCCCATAAATAATAGTTTTTGTTTTGCTTTTGTGTGTGTAGCACGAAGGGACTACAGCTTGCATTTCGTTATACAACCCCGTGTTGTATAACGATAAATAAATGAACCCTTGATATGCTGTAAAATAAAAAATAAAAACATGGCAGAGGAATTAGGAAAACAAGCCAGAGCATTTCTAACTGTCATTAAGGCCTGTACAAACTTTACTTGGCTGGCAGACGTGCTTTAAATTATTCCACACTTGGACTCATCGAACCGCAAGGTACACTCACTCCCTGTATTTCCTGATTGGACCATGTCCATGAAATTTACGGTAAACTTGGATGAACTTAACCACATGTTGACACAGCGATGTGTAAGCAGCAACCTTATCTTCTGTGCTGCTGACTCACATCATTATAACAGTAATGATCACAGAGACCTTTACTGACTAACACAGTGGCTGAGATTGCTGCAGCCTCGCCATGTTGAAGTTCATTTTTCGGTTACATTCAACAATCTTCAGACGTACAAATTGAGACTGAAAAATACTAAATCAGCAGTTTATTGCATACATATTTGTAAGATGTGGAAGTACTGTAGCATAATTTGCAAGTCGGTGCTCTTTTCTGGTATGGAATAGGTCCATTAATTAGTCTACACAACATATATATATATATATATATATATATATATATATATATATATTGCTGAACTGGGTAGAGGTCATGGATTATAACTCCAAATGGTTTCCCAGATATCAAAATGGATCCTTGGACAGATGAGCAGCCTTCACTGAGCTGTGGATCACAGCCGTATCCACTAACACTCGTAAATACATTACAATAAGACAGAATTTCTCACTTCTCGTGGATCAGTGAGGCTGCAGGAAAACTGCGCTGGGAAGACGGTGGTCTGACGTCAGTGGTGAGGGTGATGACTGATGGAAGCTGATGTAGTGGTCGTGAAAGTAGGTGATCACAGCCAGAAGAGGGCCCAGCAGCAGGCACAGCCACACTAAGCCGTTGCCATAGTTTCCCTGGAAATGGTTTCCGAGGAACACCGCAACCAGAAGCTAGAAGGAAAAGACACAACGTTAGCTAAAGAAACACACCAAGATTTAATAAAAAATAGGTTCTCCTTTTGGCCAACCTATAGTACATGTTAAGTGTGGAGGGCCAGAAAAGACACAGGAAAAGGTGATTTACTTCTTTTTTACCTTCATGAGAGAAGGTTTGTTTGTCATGATCATGAAAAAATTATATCTCCTCGGGTAAAAAGACACCGCAAACTTCTCCCACCATTCACCACTTGTGGCCACATTCTGTAAATCGTCCTGTCAGTCCAACTACAAACTTTCATGGTTGCGACTATTTAGCTTTACAAGTAATATACTGTATATCAGTGCAGACCTTGGGTCTAATGGAGTGTTGTTTCTGTCTTTGCAAATGATGCTCTGACTAGCACGCCACTTTTGGTGTGTTCTTACCATGGAACACATGGGAAATAAAAGCCTGCTTTTATTTTCTAATCTGCAAAGAACCAACAGTAAATTACACAATATCCTAAACCATTGAAATACATTTGTTTCTAGTTTTGTCCTCAGAGCTGATGACACTTCTTCCAAACAGGTAAATATTTGTAAACCTGCATGTGAAATACTGTATGACACAGCGGAGGTGAGACATTAAAAGGGGCATGTGCAGCACCCGAGAGTCAGCAAGCTTAATAAATCATTATTAAATATTTGAAATTAGCGAATAAATTTGCTTTCACTTTTTAAGCGTTTTGATATTACTGCAAGTGATGTAATGCAGTATGAAATTAAATGCAAAAATGAATCTATTTTTTTATCTTTCCTCATGGGAGAAGACAGCGTCCACACAAAGGAGGATGTCCCGGTTTGTACTTCTCACACATAGAAACAGAGACTTTCAGCCACTTATTCCACTCTTAGAAATAAAGTATTAAATTAGTTCTAATATTAGCCATTGCAAGCAGAATATGACAACCAAGTCAAGACAATATTTTCATTATGTTTATGAAAAGTAGGAATGAATGTACATTGAGCATTTATGTTGAATTTAGGTGTTTAAATTTTAAATAACTATTATTTTTTTGGCCAAAACATTGATATATCGTCACCTCTTAAGTCAATACAGCCAACTTGTTAGTGAACAGTTGCTTATTTACACATCCAGCAGTTACGGAGCAACGTTATCATTCATTTGGAGTTGTGTTTCTGGCCGCCTGGTGAACGTAAGTCAAATATTCACTCTCTGTTTTTGGTCTCTACCAACTCCTGAGGGAAATATCTGTCTCCTTAGTTGCTAAATGCTCCACTTTGTTCACCAGCTAGACGTTTAACTGTGCCTAATACCAGCTGCTTGGTGCTGAGCAGGTCGTGTACAGTGGGCTTTTGGAGTTTTTTCACTGAAAACAGCTGTCTGCTGGGGCCTAAAAATGAGGCTATGAGATCGCTGAGAGTGAACCAAAATTCACCATGAAGCTCGAGCTGAGCTGTTGGATGGACTGCGTTTGCTTTTCTGATTCAACTGTTGAGTAAATGTAACAGCCTTAAAGTTGGAGTCAAAGCTTGGCAGAAGCTCTCAGTGTCTGGAGCCTCACTCAGGTAAATAATGACCAACTGCCACTGGTGTGATATTCTCACCTCAAATACCATCATGAGGAAGATCCACAGACGACAGCTATGCAGGGGCAGAGCAAACATATACTGTGTAGGACAGAGAGCAAAAACATCACAGCAGGTTGTTATCTCCATACAGTAAGACTCATGTACAGCAAAAATGACTTGAAAGAGTAGTGACTCTCTCAGACCCTCTGTTTCACTGCTGTTACCTGTTTTTAATGCTGTTTGTAGAAGTGCAAACCGAAAAATGAATAAAAATAACTGAATGCTCTGACATAATGAAAATGGTGGCATGGCTCTAAGGATGGCAATGTCGGTCTGTCCAGTCAGTCCACTTTGATCCAGACTGAAACATCTCCACATATACAACATGGATCGGCACCAAATTCTGTAGACATTCATGGTTCCCAGACAATAAATCCTAATGACTTTGATTATACCCCGACATTACTAGTTGTGAACTCGTTATTACAATGACTCTGATATGACATGAATGTGGCATAAGTACTTCCTCACAGAGACGCTTGCATTGATGTTGATGGCTATCAAGATTCTATTCAAAATACAGGAACTGGTATTCAGCTTAAAAACTCAATTCATTAGTCTTATTAGTGTTGTCATAATTGATTTGTGTATTTAAATATGTGTGGTGACATTTACTGATTTTCTTGTAGCAGAAGAAAAGTTCTTACTTGCCACTAGAGGTCCAAGATTACAAGTGTCCCTTTGAAGATCTGAAAACCTGCCTATAATCTCATAGAGTGGGTAATGATAGAGTTTCTGTTTTTGTGAAAATGACCAACTTTGCTTCTTGCTAGTTTGCTTGCATGCATGTTGACCAACATCAGCACAAAATACTGGCTATCAAGATTCTATACAAAAATACAGGTATTGGTGTTCAGCTTAAAACCCCATTCCAGATGTCTTATGTCCTCGTCTAACAAACAAATGAATCACAATAAAGACTGAAATGAAAGTATCAGACTGTACCTCACAAAGAGCAGCTGACATCAGGAAGACCAGTAACTCTGCCTGTGACGGGGGCACATTCTTCTCCACCAGCCGTGAGCATACATGTCTTCATACGAGTGACGACACGGAGCAAAGACATATAAGAGATGAAAGGTACGTGGAATCATTTGGTGTTCATGTCATCTGAGTGAAACTTGAGGTCTGCTTTAGCTCTGTCATACTAAAGAATACCTGTGACACCATTTGTGAAAGGGAATATTCCAGTTCTTCCAGAAAGTGATCAGAGTTGTAGCGTTCCTATGAATGAGAGATGAACCGCCATGAGCCAGTGCTGAACATGCAACAACTCAATGTGCAGAGATTGTTTTGTGCAACTGACCACCAGTCTCCATAAAAATGACGATCGCCAAAGCGCAGCAGCTCTGCACAGAAATTCAGGTAGGAGTGACTCAAGAAGAAGAAGAGGAGCCAGAGGAAATGGGTTGGGGCCTGACAAGAAAACATGTGTTAGGAATACCAAAATACAATTTAACAGCTATCTCTGCTATCTCTATTACTGAGTCAAGTATGACATCATGCCTTAACACACTCCTCCTCACCCTCCTTATCGTTGTCGTCACTGACACCATCTGGGACCACTTTCTTACGTGATAGTGCACTGACATTTTACATTGGCTCAGTGCTTTATAGTTCTGGGAAAACCAAACTGACGTATCTAAAGTTATAAATAAAAATCACTCACCACCAGTCCCACCAGATGCTCCACTCTCATAGTGATGTCCATACTCTGTATAAGAATAAGACCAAAAGTGAATTCCACAGATGTGGATGTGTTTGTTCTAATATTCACAAGTAAGAGGGATTATGTTTCACTCACGGAGAAGGAGTTTTCTGATCTCTGGAAGATGGGCTCAATCCACTGAGAGGAAAAAAAGACTCCGTCACAGGGCAGTAATAACATTCAATGTAAATTTACATAGTTGACATTCAGAAACAAGACGTAGAGTCTACAGCCACGCTAGCGCCTCTATGAGGCTGTACTTTGGCACAGCCGTGCTTTGAGCTAAATACTAATGTCAGCATTCTAACGTTGTTGTGCACAGCACGTTGGCAGGCTAACATTTGTTAATTAGCACAATAACACAAAATACAGCTGTTTAGTTTTTCAGGTATTTGGGTCATAAACCAATTCATAGGACCAACTGAAATCTTAACCTGACGATGGTGCTAAATGAAAAGTCAAAGTCGTTATGATCCATCCTCTGGGGATTATGAATGTCTGTTCAAAATGACATGGCAATCCATTTGATAGTTGTTGAGATATTTCAGTCCAACCAGTGACTCATAAAATTATTAGAAAAAGCATTTCAAGGAACCAAGTCAAAAGAGAAAAAAAACACATTATAACACTACTGTCATACTGATATGCTATGGCATAATATACTATTACAGTCTGCACAATGATAAAACATAAAATAGTATTATGATACCATGGCCATAGAATATGTCCACTTGAGGGTGTGCAATATTTTCAGATAACTACGCACCTCACTGTTCTTAATTAATCCCCATAGTTGGAAGGCTACTTGTTTTAAATTCACACGACAGTTCTGTATTGGCTATCACTGTCCTCCCTGATTCCCTGAAGTTCCCAGATAAGTACACAGCAACACACTGCACAGCACAGGAAGAACTTTAACCAGCTGCTGTACCTGCTGCACAATTCCAACCATGATCTGGATAACGATCACCTAAAGGTAGAAAATGCCACAGTTAACATGCTGCAGTGTTTTCATCCATAAGACCTACAGCATATCTGGACATTAATATATCTGGAAAGGCCCATTACAAGTAGATCCACTTCATCAATCAAATGTCATGTTGAAACTGCTTCTTGCAGTGTCCACGCCAAATAAAGAGAACCTCTTTAAACTTCTTAACTATACATATGAAGTATGGACGATTTATGCATTCAGACATCAATATGGAAATACCAAACAACTGCGGTTAATTTGGTCCAAGTAACAAAACAATTTTCTACCTGTATAAACAGCAATCATGTAATGTGGTGAGTAATATTAGTTCAGCAGTAAACCAACTACATGAATTATGGAAGATTTAAAATGCCCAAATAAAAACAAACCAATAAAGAAATAAAATTAAATATAATACACATTGTTGTATGTATTAGCTTTTCATTTTTGCATTTACTGTCATAACTGAATGAAAACCGTTCAAATGATTGGTGATTTAGCTTTTTGTCTTTAATAACTGAATGAATCGTTTCCATTGTGAAAGGAATTTTCCATGCCACATTAAAATCAAATCACAACACAGAAAACAAAGAGGTGTATTGCATTTCAGTGTTATCCAGCAGAGAGCAGCATTGACAACACCAAAAACCAAAGACACTGACACTAGTTTTTATGAGGAGCTGCAAGAGAGAGACTTTGTCCGTGCCAAAATGAAAAACAACCAATCACAGCTCAGGGGCAGAACCTCAAGCTAAATAATTATCCTTTTAGCATATGTTTTTCATTTAATCATGACACATTAAATGCATACATAAAACGGAAATACAACAACAATGTGTATTTCATATTTCATTTCTTTATTTGATTTGTTTTTATTTAGGCATTTTTAGTGCTCCCTCTTAGGCCAAAAGATAACTACTTGTGACTGCTGTAATTATCATTATACTTGCCACACAGCTGTAATATGGGATTTTTTTTTAAAATTTTGGTAAAAAAAAAAAAAAAGGCTCTTACTTAACAGGAGCTAATATTGTCCTTTTCCACTGCCTAAATGTGCATCAAATCACCAGTGACAATGGTGCCACTGCCCACTGAGCTCACCATTTCCAGCAGCCTGTGCAGTAGCTTATTGATGCGGACCTTAGGGGTACATGGGAAGTCTCTCTGGTAGCACAGAGTAGGGGCAAATAGGAAATAATATAGATCTGGGAAATCAGAGACAGAGTCAAAGAGGACAAATGTATCATAATAAGTTCATGTAAAGAGATCAAGTAATCTTATGAATGACAAGCAGTTTCACCTTGGAGAGTGAGATGCTCATTGTGGGCTTTTTGCTCCACAGAGACGCTCTTGTCTGTCTCTGAAAACACACAGATGTAAAAAGCAGTAGGTGTTGGGTTAGTTTATGTTTCTGTGCTGAAATGAAATCAGTGCAACGTCTGGTGTTGGAAAAATACCTGCATCGGCTAAATGAGCCTGTCGGTACCAGCGATTAGTTTCCTGGTATGAATAAAGCTTCATCCCCAGAGCGGTGTAGAACCAGAGAGAGAAGAATGCTCCACCTGGTGGACGAAAAAACAGAAACATCCCAGCAAAGATGCAACATTATTTAGAGCACGGTGAGCTAAATATTACAAAAGACTTCTGGGCTTCAAACTACACTTGATTTATGTTTATTTAGGTGTTCTTTTTTTAACTCTTTTAAGTCCATCATTCCAAGAGCATTATTCTGCAGACAAACACTGGTATAACATATAGAGCTTTATTCTGAAGTGTACCCACGATGGTAACATTATGATATCAAATATCATGCTCAACTATAAGGAAAGTGTGAAATGATGCACACGGCATAGTGGATATTTCCATTTGACAGATGGTGCAGGTGTCATATAGTGTGGATAACTTGCTGAAACAAGCAGATAAAAGGAAATAAAATGCAATAACTGAACTGACCGTTGACAATATTAAAGTTGCCCATCATATATGTACAGTAAATTTGATGCACATGTTTATTGTTGTTACCTGTTGATATTGTGGGCTCATGTACAATGACTGCAGCAGGAAATAGCAGGAGCAAGCCCAGATTTGTGAGATGTAAACGATGAGCGTTGGTGGGGGACAGCATACCCTGACAGAAATAAATGGAATGGAAGTGTTGACCTTTCAATGACAATTATTTTGAGTAGACAAATCGCTTGATAGGATAGTAGCACAACTGATAAGTCTTCAGGTGGTTTTCTGTTCAAAAATAAACCCTGATGTGGTGTGAGTTTAAATTGTGGCGTGGTGTTGATGCGTTTTCTAAATGAGAACAGCCATGATCAAAATTAAAGAGAAAAAGAAAACGCCCCCCCAGCCTCACCTTGTCCTGAGACCTCTCAAGGAGCAAAGCTGTAATGGCAAACATGTTGGCAGCTGAAGGAAATACAGATTTTTGTTAATTAACAACTCGGCATGTGAAAAAGTTGTGGCCCCAGAGAGAGCTGCATGAAATCTGATAAATTGCTGTAAGTGATGTCACTTAAGACTACAAGTTTGAAAATGAAAAAAATCTGTGGATCAGTCTTTTCTTTTACTGTCCATCGTGAGTCAGACAATGTTACAGCAGTGCAATGTTAAACAGATGGAGTACTCTTTGAACTAAAGGTTGATCTAATGTCATTTTCTTTGTTTCCTACAGATTGGCTGTTGGTGTTTTTGCTGCAGTTCCGTCTAAAAGAGTTTCTCACCCAGTATGAGGTTGACAGATGGCCAGTAACAGTTATCCGCGATGAGATGCTCCAAGACCTTTTTGACATCTATCAAAAAGCCATGTCTGTTAAGAGGAGGAAAACAAAGGACAAATCAAAATTATATATGTGGAAAATTTGTAATTATATGGTTTGACCAAAACAAAAAAAAGTCTTGACTCAAGGTCCACTTACTAACTTTTTCTCTGAGCTTTTGACCGCATCTCGCAGGCTTCATCAGTGAGATGGATTTAGCCCTGTGAGTTTTATTGTAAAACTCCAATTTTGCAGCTCCATCTGCTGATAAAGGCTGTGACATATGGTTGAAACTGCTCTTTCAAGATGCTGCTTAAAAGATCACTCTCAAGATAAAATTATACACACAAGTGCTTTGAGCTGAACGCTAACATCAGCATGCTAACTGACATAATCAAAATGGCTAACATGCTGATGCTAAGCAGGTGTAATGTCCACAACCATCATCTGAACATTTGCTATTTAGCACTTAACACAAAGTCGAGCTGGAGCTGATGGGAACGGATTAATTTTGCAGGTATTTGATCATAAAGTATTGGACACATGTAAATTATGACCTGGTGATGTTGCTAGATGAAAAGTCAGGGGATCGACAGTTATTAGGATTAATCTTCTGAGGACCATAAATGTCTGTACAATTTCAATCCATCTAATAGTTGTTGAGATATTTCAGTCTGGACCAAAGTAGTAGACCGTCAGGCCGACTGACATTGCCATCCTGAAAATGAAGGCTGAAAGGCTAAAATATGTTTAGTGCAGTTTTTAATTTAATTACAGTTATGATTTGACAAATAAAATGTTGCTGTTTTTGTTGTTTTTAGTCATGTGTGCCCATAACTACCAGAGGACCGTTAGAAGCTAATATCAAACTATAATACTCTACATGAATTATGCGTACAAGTGTGCTTCTGTGTACGCACTTCTTAAATGAAAATGTATCAAAAATCAAAATTCAGTATAAGTCAAAAATATACTTTAGACAGAATGTGTATATGCATGGGTGCATCTATTTAGACTCACTGTATGAAATTCTCTAAGAACAAGTGAGCATGAGTCAGGACCTGAAAATCAGAATGACACACATACAGACAGTGAAACATAAGTCATGAGTCAGAGGTTTTCTTCTTAAATTGAAAGTACATGTTTGGTAACTCAATAAAAATCAATTCAAAGCTGACCAGGAGAATGATGATCCAGTTGAGGATGCCTCTGTATCCGGTGAAGCTGCTGTTGGAGCTCAGTAAAGAGTCTTGGACACGATGGCAACTGGACAAAGACACTTGTTTTAGTCATCATCATGCATGAGGCTTGTTTTTCACCAGTTTTTGAGTAACCTGCCAGTTCTCATGTGACTGCATCTTCAATCACCTTTGATTGATTATTGTTATAATCACCTGCAGGAGATATTATACATGCTATATGCTGCCAGTCAAGGTGTCTGTACTGGTGTTACCAGCATGTTCTCATCCCTCCCCCTCCTCATATTATCTCTGAAGTGCTATCTTGGTCAACTCCCAGATTCTTCCCTGACAAAATAAGAGCCTTACATATTCATTGGAGTTCCCCGGGGAATACAAGAACAAATACAATCTGCACAGAATGCAACAATGCTGTGGTTATGGGTTTCAGACAGAATTGGAGCATTTTAGTGTTTCTCTCTGTGCCTCAGCTTCCTCAGAGTCCTGATGTCTTACAGTATTTATATCAAAAGGACGGAGAGTCAAAAACAAGCTAAACAGACAGAGGCCATTTCTAAAGTAGGATACACATCAGTGAGCATGCAAATATTTCCTCTGAGCTGATAGCTCAGTGATTTACAGTATGTCCAATAATTTGTCAAAGAAGTTACCCTAAAGTCTGGATCAAGTAGGCCTAGTAGACCTCTATACATTTAAGGGGGATGGGGAAATGCTGTAATGGATCTCATAAACTCTGCAGCACTAATGTGCTAAACTTCAAACTAAAACTGAACAACTCCAGATTTAGAGATCCAGCAGTCACATATATCAGCTTAACTCAGAAAGTGTGACTGCAGCAAAGGAGAGTTTAATACTCTGGATTCACTGAATCTGCCCGAATGATGATGAGGTTGCAGTGATATAAATATATATAAATATATATTTTCTGAGTATATTTACTCAAATGCTGTACTGAGGTACAGATTTGAGGTACCTGTACTTGAGTACATCCACTGAATGCCACTTTATACTTTTAATCCACTATATTTAACTTCACTACATTTATTTGACTACTTACTTTACAAATGAGCTTTTTACATACAAAACGTATGATGAATTTATGAAATGACGCATTCCCATAGATTTAACTTCCCAACTTCCCACTTTACCTTGACCAACTACAACATTAAAATGCTACTTTCACATTAATGCATCAGTAATAATCCATATATATACATACACTAATATTGCACTCAAAGAGGCCATTTTTCAGCATTGATTTCTTTGGAAGTACATTTAGCTAATGATACTTGGATCATTGTTTTTCGTATGTAACATTTTTGAAGCAGAACTTTTATTTTCAATTAAGTATTGGACAGTGTACTTAAGTAAAAGATCTGAATACTTCCTCCCATGCTGAAGTCTTCATCTGCCAGTTGAAAACTACGAACAAGGTGCAGAGAAAGCTTACCAGAGCAGAGATGCGTAGGGATGTTCTTGTTCACCGGGTGGATCAGCGGCAGAAAGTAGAACACTGTCGTAGAGGCAAGCACTGTCTTCTTCAGCCGAGGAAGAGGAGCAGACAGAGGAGAACCTCTTCCTCATCACAGCCATCTCTGAGTCTGAGGGCTCGTCCACAGGGGTAAACTGTCACTTTAGGAAAAACAGAAATTCTCATCATGATGCTTATTTATTATTTTCCTTATGCCTGTTTGGGCAACTAATGTATATAATCATGTAAACTACAAATGCATGTCATGAGAGGGAAAAACATAAAGAACCAAACAATATTTATTCAATATTTATTTATTTTGATTAACCACTGTAACCTGGATTTGCGCTTTATATGCACGTTTAGCCAAGAGTAGAGTTTCACACTGTGTGTGATGTGTGAACATTATCATTCTTGAAACGGTCACCTGTGGTGTCTATAGCACTAGATCATTTACATACAAGCTGCAGCCTCATCAACCCAGATATTGTGGGCTACCTCCTGGCCTCACATGAAGGAATTCTAACCAAAGGATTTGAGTAAATGACCAGTTAAACGTTGTCTCGCTTAATTACAGAGGTCCACATCTCATAAGACATGATTTTATCTGAGGAACAAGTCCCAGTGGGTAAATTCGGCATGCATGCTACCCAATAATAATATGCCATTAATTTAAAAATCATCCTTTACTTTTGGTATGTCAGCTATTCCAGCGACCTTCTCCCCACAGATACAGCATGGTGGGTGGTATCTTGTAACATCATTATCAACAACAAAAGTTGTTTTTTTTATTGCTTTTTATTGTCGCTTGGTAGAATACATGCACGCCGAATTAAATAACTGATCCCAACTAATTCAGGACTTACATTGTGTGATTTTAATATTTCATGTAATATTTGTTTCTAATAAATTAAACTTTAAATTGCCGGAAATCGGAATGCAGCTCTGCGTGACCTTCTCTAGCGACAGAAAACAGCTTACCTTGTCATCCCCCGCAAAAAACCCAGCATCCTCCCTGACATGTCGACCCAGATGAGCTCTACATCCCACAGCACCCACAGCTCATTAGCCTGCTGTCTGGATAGATATCAGAGCTATTCTGACCTCTGATTCCATGTGGGAATGTGATGTGGACAGTGTCGCACTTGAAGCCCACTGGAATACATATTTCGCCTCAAAATAATTCAAAATAAAAGCCTGCTCGAGGAAAACCAAAATAAATACGTCAGAGGTCACTACCACATTATTTTTATTGCATCATTTTTTTTCCATCCATTTGTGTAGATGCACTTTTTATTTTAATCCTATTTTGTTGTTGATAATATTACAGCAAATGCATGTAAATTAAGCCTGTTAACTACTTGACAAATCCATTACTGCAGAAGAATACTAGATCATCTAAATGTTTATATTGGCTCTATAGTCTAAGTGAATCGAATTTGGATCGTGTGTTGCTTTCCTAATAAGAGAGTGTGAAGATAAAGTAAAAACTGTCTAATAACTGATCTTAAGGACAGGATGATACGATCTTGTAAGTCATTTATTGTTCCACATGAGCCCCATGTCTCTAAGGTAAATTATAGAACGATGCAGTGGTTGTTTTTATAGGTTCAGGACATCTCAGCAGACAACAGTTTCGTTTAACACAAATACAAGCTTGTTTGAACCCACAGCTGTGAGCTGCTCCAAGATGTGTGCTTTTACTTTGAAGCTAAAGTATCTTCCTTCTGGTATTACTCAGGCTGTCTCTGTCCCACTTGACAAAACCCACACTGGGTATGAAGATGCAAATACCATGGAGGTTCTTTACAAAGTGCAGTTCCCACTTCGCCAACCCTGAAGCCTGCACTGTGCAGTTATGATACAACATATCAGCTCTGGTATATTTCCTGCAGTTGAATAATAATTGTGCAGCACTAAACAATTAAAAATGAAGACTTCTGGCCAACAAATGTGTCATTTTTCCTTTGCATATCATTTAAAACATTATAATTGGTTTCTCTTGTCTTCATTTTTTTGTCCTTGCAAAGGAAGTTTTATGACTGAGAGTATTTTGCAGAGCTACTTAGCATTATTGTTATTTTTCAGGTGTTCAAGCATTTGTGGTCATAAAAACTGAAAACCTTATTGAAAGTCACCTTAAACCCACTGAGAAATGACAGCAAAGAAATACTTAACAGATTTCCAAGTTCCTCAAAACAGATTTATTTAAAAAGTAACATTTAACAAAATAATAACGCAATAGAAGTGTATCATTCTGATACAAACTCCCCTTCAGATACTGACCTTGCATTGGATGCTTTAGCACACACAGCTTACAATCACTGCTGCTGCCGAAATCATTTCAAGAATTAAAACAAATGAAAATCATTTTCACATCATTTGGAATTTTCACCATGGAGGTCTCATAATAATAATAATAATGAAGAATGACTGAAAGGCCTTTGATAACAGACACATACAGATCCAAGGCCAGTATCCAGGAAGGATGCATCTAATTCCATGAACAGTATTTGGACGTGTGCCATGTGACCTGAACAGTGATCCTAAAATCAGCCCTCAGGTCATTACAAAGCTGTGTGAATGCAGGTCCTGCTCTGCGAGGGAGGGACTCTCAGTTGATGGTGAGCACGTCGCTCTGGATCTCGTGGCTCAGCTGAGTCTGCAGGTCGCTCAGCTTCTTCTTGAGGACAGCCAGCGCTGACATGACGATGGTCTCCGGCCGCAGAGAGCCGCATGACTCTACGTTGTAAAAAAACCTGTGCAGGGGAAATGTCACAGGTGAGCTGTTGGACTTCTGACACTTGCATTCTGATTTATTTTTAGCAGATTATAAGCTAATTCTAAGAAGAGACATATTAGTCTTACAAAAAACCCCCCATTTTATTTGGTATCATATTATTACACCATATTCACCTTCCTGGTTATACTCCCCATGCATGCATAATGGAGTAATGACTATAGGTTTATAATGCGCTCACTGGTCATTTCAGTTCATAGAAACAGTTTTATGAATTTCGTATTGGCCAACATAATAATAATAATAATTTAAAAAAAAGGACATGCACTCTCATCAACTCAAGTATAAAATAAGATTCTTTCCTCACCTTTCTGGTTTTCCATTGGGGTCATAGGGAGCTTGAACCTCATCCTCCTCAATCTCTGAGTATTCACTCTTTGGCCTGGGAACCAGAGTGATACAGTATGTCAACTCATCTTTCAGTCATTGTTCAGTATTATACATTTAACATGCATCCTTTATGATGAGCCACGCTGAACTGAAAACATACCACTCCTCGGGTCGTGGGTAGACTGTGTGCCTCAGTGCGTTGTCTGGGTCGTACTCAAAGGAAACCCCCGCTGTTGGGTTCCACTTGGCGTGTTCCTTACCAAAGCCTTTCTTGGCGTATGCCCTGAGCCGCAGTTCCTGACCTTTACGAAGCTTCACCAGTAAAATGTCTGCGTTGTGTCAGTAAATGAGGACGTGGAGAGAGTAAGGAAAAGGTAAATGTTTAAAATGTGAGATAAAATGATGGAAAAACAGACGCCTGAAAATAATATGGCTAAGGAAATGACAAGGACCTTAATGTTTACCCTCAAGACAGCTTTAAGCTTACCATCTTGTTCAACATAGTCATTGGGATCATTGTCTCGACTCCTGGAAGTCACCTGCAAAACCCAATGAAAACTGTCAGCTTTTTCTTCTGCTCCCCTCCAATGACTTCAATAAACGGAGAAAAGACTCACCGGGATGACTCTGGGGTTGTTGGACAAAAGGTCACGTGAGGTGACATGACGCGTCTGGTCCTCAGTGCATCGAACGTCCAGCGTCAACTCAACAGAACACTCTGGACAAAAATCATCACAGGTGCAGTCCTGCAGGAGGATACAAGCAGACACAAGGAGAAAATGATGTCCATCCTCCAGTAAACACAGTTACAACCGGGAAGAAACTCAGCCAGGACATTAGTATATCCCATTATTATACACTATATTTTATATAAAACTCTGGTTAGGAGATATGATTAAGAAAAAACAGATAAATAAAAAATCTAGAGGACCCTCTTCCTGTATCAAATATCTGTTCAGGCATAGAAAATCCCATGCAGAGCAGTCAAGCTGATCTATCACACCAAACTGCACGGAAGGAGGAGGTTGTCGTGGGAGTAATCCAATGTAGTAGTTACTTTGTAGTGTTTAGACAAAACTGCATTAAGATTCGGAGTAATGGGAAAACGCCATGAAACAATTAGAATGATAGAAAATGATAAATGATAGTAAAAAATGTAAGGACACTTTTTGGGTGCTTAATGATAAAAAGGAGGAGGCAAACAGTCAAGAGAGAAATCATAGTGTCTACACTATGTTTGTCTAAGGGATCAGAAGTGGGGGAGATAAAAGCCAGTGTATAAAAAAACGCTGTAAGAATGTATTTAGTTGAAGACACTGTTAGGACCTGAGGATCATTGATCCTTAATCTATAAGGCTGATTGGCAAAAATCCCAATCATTTCTAGTCTTGAGTTTAGAGTGTAGAATAATTTCACTTGTGTATCAGTACCAGCAGTGGTCCATTATTAATGGTGTTTTATTTAAGGGTCACTGGTATCTCAGTGACGGGTGCGACAGTATACTTACCCTAGAATACTGCATTTTGTCCACGATGTCATCACTTGTGAGAGGTATGAGACCTGACAGGAAACATCAATGTTGTTAGAGCAGCCTTTACAGGTATCAAACCTCTCTGGTCACACTGCAACAATAATATCAAATCACTATCATCAGGTTACATGGAGAGCTTTATCATAAACACTGTGATCTCAAGGAAATTGAATCGAACGCAACTGGATTTTTGGTTTTGTCTGTGAAGACGTTTCACCTCTCATCCAAGAGGCTTCATCAGTTCGTGCTTGTTTAACCAGTCTAGCCTGGTAACTATGACCTGGATGAATGAGAATATTCACAGGCCCATAAACACTGTGATACATACCAACTCTGTGTGCAACAAACTCATCGTGCAGTACTGATGAATTGGCATCGATCTGGATCCAGTCGATCGCTGCAAATAAAGTAAAGCAAGTTCAAGTTAGTCATGTAGAGTGTCTGGAGTCCATTACTGTCAGGACAACGTGCTACGCAGACATTTTCCAGTGTTCCCATGTTACGACTCCAAACCATCTCAGCTCTCTTCAGCTTTATTCGTTTTGTCAGAGCCATTTCTACATGACACCAAATAATAGTGTAATTATGGCGTAAGCAGGACACTGCAGGATTCATGCAGGTAACTGATATACATCTGTATTTATGAGTTGCTGTCAGTCGTGCCTGTGCTTTTCTTACTGGGACAAGTCAACATGTCTGCTGTGAAAAAGGCCTTTGGCAAAGCACACATGTGAAAGTTTTGCTCAACATTTCAGTTGCCACTGCTGTCGACTTAATGTATTTACATTTAGACATTAAACAAGGTGAAAGAGTGATTTTAAACGACCTCTCTGTAATGTAAAGCAACAGTCCAGCACTTTGTCACACAATGACAATAGTAATTCAAAACACAGGCTAACAAAATCCAGCCAAACAAGAAGTTACTGTACCTATAGTGGCAACTTCTGACATGAAGACACGGCGGATAGAGTTTGCAACCCTGAAAAGCAGAAAGACGGATGTGTTCAGAGGTGAAAGTTAGAATACGCAGCATGAATCACATTAAATTCACCATTAAAGTTAATGTTGTTGACTGGGAAACATCACTGCTAAATAACAAAACGACCCTTTGTCCGCCTCATACATTATCTATATGTATCTTTAATATACGCACAGCACAAATAACATTATTATTATTTTAGTGTGTAGTGTCTTAGTATAGTTATTTAACGTGTAAGGTCTCATAACATCAGTTTAGTGCCGAGAAGTACAATGGCTGCTCTCTGCCTCCCGCACTCTCTTTGAATGGACAGATAAGTGAATACTCACGCCAAATCAGTGTTTTCAATGACAAACTTGACATTTTCGTCTGTCAGTTCTGTGATCTTCACCGTCGGCTGGTTAGCATACGGCATTATTGGAGTTAAATGAGCCTAAACTTAACGTTGTAAAATCGTGGACGCACTTCCAGTACCGCTGCTTCGGCTTGAAGGCCTCCACGGAATTATTTACCACCCGCTGATTGGCCAGAAGATGGAAGTCCGGTTAATGATTGGTCTAAGAGAGGCAGGGGGGCGGGTCTTTATTTAATATCCGGGTCATATATCCCTGGAAGTTCTTTTTCAAAATAAAAGCGCTCACTATTATTTTTTTCATTTATTCTCATGGCACAACTTTAATTTTTTTTTTTAGAACAATTAGACAATCTCTGTAAAATACTGCAGTTTAGGCTTTATTGCCACACTATCTTTTTCAACACCAAGTCAGATATTGCAAAACTCACTGAAGTTGTGTTTGCCTTGAGTTGAGTTCAATGCTAATAATGGATGGCTGATTTCATTTTAATCACATAATGAAAAAACAAACAAAAACTTTAAATACACAATAATAACTACTTTATTGAAATCTTGATCCAACAACAAAATTACAGATCGTTGTGTCCTCTTATACAAAGGGAAACTGATTGGAGCAGGAGAGTGAAATTTTGGACAGTGAAACAAAACAAGCCAAAGCCACTTATCCTGCAGGTGAACGGAAGGAGAGACCGATGGTCTGTGAGAAATAATAGCTTTCTCTTGCTGCATAAAAGCCATTATCCAATACTTTCAGACTCATACAGTTAAACAGGAATAAGAGCAAAAAGAAAATTGATCTTCAGCTCATGACACAACCCAGACGGTCAGCATCAGTGTGAGTGAGAGATGTTTTTACATCATCGCCTCTGGTTCATTCCTGTTAGGTTCTTCAGCTGTAAAACACAAGACCAACATCAGCCACATTCCTATCCATACATTTAAAATGTCTTTACATATTTTTTAAACAATCCACTTAAAACACATTTAATGTATGAATCACAATAAATCTTCAGGCACAACTCTGTTACTAATATCATGACTGATATCCATGCTGTCATGAGGAAAGGTTTCAAATTAAGAGCATAGATTACTGGACTGTGTGTGTAGATTTAAGAAAGAGAGGAGGGTATGATTGCTAATGTAGATGCAGATGTTTTGAAAAGAAGAGTGCATATAAATGATGAACATGAGGCAAAGACTTACTGTAAAAGCAGCTCCCATGAGCCCCTGCGCCACTGCTTCACCGGTCGACTGCACCTGCAGAACAAAGTGGAACAACTTACAACGTGATTGAGGAATGAGGTCAGATGTCATCTAAATACAGGTTAACATCTGAGTCAATGTATCACTCTCCTCATTCTGAAATGACTGTACTGAACCTGTGTTTTATGTATCAAAGCATCTTCATCTTTCAGTTTTGCATTTAGCTCCCTATTCAGGCCAATCTGGGTTGTGCAGTGGGAGGAGAGACACTCAATCTGAGGTCAATTATGAAATTACTCCACTGATGGGTAAAGTTAGGGGGTGGGATTTCCTACAGAAGTATCACAATGAGTCTTAAAACAACTCCTCAGTGACCACACTTCATCTGCACTCTACCTGTTTGGCGGTGGTGGCCATGTTGACTACATCCTGAATCCGGTTGTCAAGGAAGTTCCAGGTATCCTGGAAGTCTGGAGATGAATCCTGGAGCATCACCAGCTCTGTGGTGTTATAGATGCCGGTCAGTGCTGCCCGTTTGGTGTACCAGTTCATCTACAAAAGAAAAAGGTGGCGGTACAGAAAGTTCATATCATACATCTTTGAAAGAGGAAAGGCAATGGAATTTTATACTCAGTGTGCCTTTGATTAAAACACATACAGCAACAAGTAACATGTGGAGTAGAATACACTAAATAGAATACAAGAAAGTGCAACAGCAACAAAAGAGAAGAGAAAAAATACACACACAGAGAAGAATTCAGTTTCAAACCAAAAGACACATGTACGCCTACATCTGTGAGAAACAATTTCAGCTTGTTCAAGGAGGCACATCATTTTAGAGCTGCAACGATTAGTCCATCCACTGAAAATTAATCTAATGTCGTTGATCTCGTTGATTATCGATGAATCACTTAACTCGTTATTCAAGCACAAATGCCTAAAATTCTCTGGTGTAAGTTTCTCAAGTGTGAGGATTTACAGCTTCTCTTTGTTTTATATCACAGTAAACTGAATATCTTTGACTTTGGATTGTTGGTCCACAACACAACATTTGAAGATGTCACCTTGAACTCTGGGGAACAAGGATCGACAGTTTTCACTATTTTCTGACAATTTGTGGACCAAACGATTAATCAGTTAATCAAGTCACTAATGGGCAGATTAATCGATAATGAAAATAATCGTTAGTAGCGGCGGTGCATCATTTAGAAGTGCAGGGCTGAATGACAAGACAGGGCAGCGGTCTCTCTAAAATAACAACACGTGATTTTGCCGTCTATTTTATGGTGTTTTGATAGTTCTGATGAAGCCTAGTTTGCCAAAACACAGGCCAACAACAAAATCAAAATCTCTGAGGCCACATTTTTATTTTGGAGCGCTGCTTTATCAATTGATAAAACTATAGCTGTGACAACACTTGCAGAAGTATACCAAATATAGGCTGTTACCTTCCAAATGCACAACCTAGAGTTAGTAATGTTCTCCAATCACTCTTAGTTTTATTTTGCATTATTAATGAATATATATATATCTATATCTATATATATATATCTACACTCCCCTCCAAAAGTATTGGAACAGTGAGGCCAATTNTCTACAGCAAAAATACAGGAATTGGCCTCACTGTTCCAATACTTTTGGAGGGGAGTGTATATCTATATCTCTCTCTCTATATATATATACTGTATATATACTGTATATATATTATTCAGAAGTGTGTGTTAAGGTGTGCAATGCAACAGAGTATGTACAGGATAATCTATGATGAGATGTCCCAGTATAAGATAATAATGGAGACTGAGGTGAAGAACACTTTGAAAGTCCATTATTTCAGAGTGCATTCTCATGCTTAAAGCATGGCACCTTACTGAAATCATCAGTTCATCTTCTTCTTCCCGCCAATGTGGTGAGAGTACATGGTTTAACTCCTAGTTAGTTTAAATTAATCACTATTGTGCTATGGTTACTTGCAGCCTAATATACCCTGAGTACTGAACAGGGACAGAGGCAGGTGTAAGTGGGGGGAGTAACCTGGGAGGTGGCAGGCCTGATATTGTGGGGTTGGTGATGAAAGGGGGACAGGAAGGTATGAGCAGGAGCAGAAGAAGGCGATCGAGGGTGATAGGATCCACTCACGTCTGTGGATCGGTCTCCCGCGTAGTACCAGATGTCGTCCACCAGGGTGGAGAGGTGCTTCAGGCTGTCTGGGATGTTGTGAGGAAGGAGCAGGATGCTCATCGCCTGAGAACACACACACAAAGTCAAGGATCAAATGTATCAAATTTCTGCTTCAGTCCTGACGTCTGCCAGTAATGTGAATAATGTGACACAGAGGTCGACTGTTCCTTGTGCTCATCTCTGCTGTGACCCGTCATCATGCACACTGTACCTGTGGCCATGATTCAATGTAGGGGATGTGCATCCTCAGTCTGGTCTCTACAGCATCTCTTAGAAAGTCAGCAGTCTTCTTTGGTCTGCAACACAGTTGTCAAAGTAAAAGCTGAAATCTGAAGTTTTCCATTTGGAGCTCTAACTGCAACAGACTTTTATAAAAACAGCACGCTGTACATGACCAACTTCAAGTAATTGTAAGTGAAAAAGCAGAATGTTTTTTAGTGAAACACCTGAGGTTAGGCTGTAAAAAGTTAGATGAATTCACATTTTAACAGTCGTATTAGACAGCAGGTGTGTGTGTATACGTACTCAGCCTGGCCCAGCTGGACCTGGTTGTGTTGTTCAGCCAGGATCTCTGTCAGCTGTGAGTTGCAGTGGGCGATGAAGTGCAGGACCAAGTCTCCAGCTCCATTATAGAACATACCAGTGGAAGCAGAGGACAGGCCCAGTGTCTGGTACCAACACAGCAACAACAGCAACACACACACTGTAAAATCTTTCACATTTACATAAACACACATATAAACAGCCTGTCGTGGCCAATCTTGTGCTCAGAGTGTTGGCGGTGTTTGCTCTAAAGCTCCTCCACATTTCATTTTAACAGCAGCTCACCTCGGCAGCGGCCGCTATGGCTTCCATCGACCAGCCGTGCAGTGGGACGAACTCCAGAGCAGCAGTCAGGATTCGGGCTTGAAGCTGCTCCTCTGTTTCGTACTCCTCACCCTGCTCTCCGCCCTGGTCCTGGTAACTTTCCACAGACACACAAAAAGGGATGTTTCAGCGTCCACGAAGCACAGAGAGAGAGACCATGATGTGAGGTCTACGACAGCTCTCTTGCGTCAGGGGGTAACTGTTTGAACTTTCCTCAGTCCGACGTCTTCGGGTCCCCGGTTGCAAAAGTCACTAGGATTTCCTTTATCCCATCAGCCATTGCATTCCATAACAAAAAGGCTTAAGTTGCAGCACTGGAGGGAGGTGCACTCTTACTAACATGAGTCATGAAATCCTTTTTGTTGTGTATGTTTCTGTGCTGTATTGAGTCTTTGCGCTCATACTAACACGAATCTTTGTACTTCGTAAGCACTGCAGGTCAGTGCTGCGCAGTACTGTGAACTGTTTGCTGTGGGTGTCTGCCATGTGCACACGAGCTCTCTGCTGATTGTTTGTACTGTGTGTTACTGTGTTGTTGAGGATGTTACATTTTCCACCCACACTGCAAACCAATTTCCCTCTGGAATCATTAACTTCATCAATCAATTAAAACTGTACACCACAATCTTATGTTTACCAACACAACAATGGCAATCTTCAGTTACACTGCTAACTCTTATATCTCAAGATTTGTAGATGTCTGTGTTGACTGACCTGGTGTTTGGCCTGGAAGCCTCCTCAGTTGATGGGTCAGATGCTGAGTCTTCCTGGGAAGCGGCTGCTGTGTCCTGTTCAGCAGAGTGAGCCTGGTAGTGCTCATGGTAGGTGGTGGATGAGGAGGAGGAGGAGGAGGTGGGGGGTTTGTCAGATTTGGATTCATCCTGAAGCTTCAGTGCCGCACGGTGGAAGCCTCGTCTCAGGCTGCTGCACTGGGGGTTTGTTGCTGCTGGTGCAGCCACCACTGTAGGGAAAAATATGTAGGATTTGGTTGGGAGACTATAAAGAATCTCACTTTTATATTAAAACTCAACAAAACATGTCCATCCATGGCCAAAAATACTGAGACTTTGTTTCAAGTAGCCTAACTAACAAATGACTCCTGGGTGATTTACTCTAAAATATGGTATTTTGGTATTTGCCTGGTATTTTTTTTCCACTCAGTACTAAAGACATCACATCAACCTTTCAGTTTGGACCACTCTTCTTTGGCAAATTGCTCCAGTTCTCAGTTTTGGAGGAAGCTTTCTCCCTGCTGCTGGTTGCAGATCTCTCACAGGTGTTTGATTTGATTTGATTTCAGGTCCCCTCAGAACAGTCCACTGTTTTGACTTGAATTACTGGGAGTTTTCAGGTCACTGTCCGGCAGAAAGGCCCATGATCTTCTACACAGACCCAAAAATGTTCAAAATGGGCTCCAAATGTTATGAATCTAGCCAGTACCAGAGGCAACACTGAACCTCTGACATGTTTGACTGTATTTCCTGCTTTATTTATCTTTCTGTAAACAGAGGTGATCTGTTTTACCAAAAAATTCTAATTTAGTACATTCTCCCAGAATGATTTTAGCTTTTTCAGTGGTGACAAAACTCATTTGGGCTTCTTTAGGTCTCTCTCAGCAGTGAACTCCTTCCCGGACCACTTTTGCTGAGTTAGGAACTGATGCGAGTTTAAACTGATGCACCTTGTGTGAACCTGTCTGACAGTTGCCTCAGGCTCTTTCTCCACCACTTCTACAATCCTTCACTGTATTCTTTCATTTACTTTTGCAGCCTCACATTCTTGGTGCAGTTGTGTAGAGAGGATACAGCAACATGAAAAGGTCATTTTTCACTTTTTGTTACAACCTTTTGCTTTTATTTCTCCTCTTTGTGTTCAGTGTGGCTCACAACAGTGACGTTAAACAGCCAATCAAGATTCAACCCTTCTCTATTTAAAATGGTGGAATGATTTTTATATTGCAGACACGCAGAAGAAGAAGGAAGGAATATCTGCACACTACAGCCTGCACACTGTACTGGATCGTAGACCTTCTTCAGGCACGCAAGACAACACTTCTGCCTTTGCACCCAGCTCTGGGGGTTATAATCCTTCAACACTGAAATGAAAACGTGAAAGCAGTATGGCGGATTACACTGTCTATAGTATCTTATGATTCAGTGCCAGCAACACTTGTTGCACGTTCAAAGTAGAAAACCCAAGCTATATATAGTATATATACTTTGACAGCTTGCATAACCAGAGAGAAGACGTGCCCCAGTTGCAGGAACTTGTTTACCATGTAACAGATATTGGGGTCTGACAAACTGTAGCATCATGTCAACCAATAATTATCCGTCTGATGACTTCGTTTTAAAAGCCACAGCAGATATAATGTCACCCGGTTCTGTCCTTCATGATCACCGTCTGTGGTGACTTTGGCACGGACAGCTCACGCCAACACTGGCTCGATTCCACTTCATGCAACAAATAAACGAAAGGACGGACAAAAGGCTGTGCATTATTAACACGAGACAACAACAACAACAGCAACACCACCACAGTGGTCCTGTCTCACCGCTGCCCAGCCCCCGAAGTGCCCTTCCAGCCCGAAGACCTCTCAGCAGCGCCGCCATGTTCAGCTGCACTGAGAGGTGATACACACACAGCTGCGTCACTTCAGCGCGACTCGGTTGTGAAATACAAACTCATCAAGTTAGCAAGAATAAGACGGAAATACGCATGAAAATTACTTTTTAATATGAGTATTAAGAAAAAAAGCAACAATAACAATTGTGGCATGCGATTTTTGTGTCTGAATTACTTAATTTTATTCCTAAAATATATATAATATACTACGGAAGCGCATTGCATTCACAAAATAAAAAACATTAGACACCTTATCTCGTAACTATGAGTTACTATCTCATCATAATCCTGAGATCCTGATCTCGTAATTATGAGATCAGGTATAATAATATATTTTTTTCTTTTGTGAATGCAATGCGGTCCCGTAACATACGGCAGTTTCACCTGAAACTCCGAATGACCAAAACGTCACAACCATATGGTCACAACCGAGTCACGAGGATTTTATTTTGAAAATCCAAACCGGAAAACATGTTTCGTTCGTTGTGTAACTTCACACTGGAACTTCCACCAAGCCGTCAGGTGAGTGACTGAGGACGACTGATATGCTCTTTTATTTCAATCATTTAGCCACCAAAAGCTTTTAAGAACAGTCAGACAGAAGCGTGAGTATATTGTGTTCGTGTGTAGCCGTGTACCAGACTCTCCCAGTGTTAACAACGTGATTATATGAACTTGATAAGCACCGGCGTTTTCTGCGTCATGCTGTTTGCTTTATAACGTGTGTCAACAAACAAGCTAATCCGCTAACTAGCAGTTAGCCGCGCTAACCATTTTAGCTATATTTTAAGACTAAAGCTGAAATAAACAACCACATTTCTTCACTATGTATTAACGTTATAAAGGAACGACTTGGACTAATAAGAGTAGAGAGAAGCTTCCAGACCTTTCCATTGTTTTCACATGCTAATACCATTTATTTATGATGTTATTGTAACACTATTAACTATTGCAATAGGCTAGCTGCTCACGGCTAGCTGCGCAGTTCTTATCATTACACAATTATCTCAAGGTCACATCTTGTTTTTTTCATGGGACTGTTTTATGGTAATGGTTTAAGTCATAACCATGTATGTGTTAAGAGAGCTTATTTTTATATTCTTATAATACATCTGTGATCGTTGTGGTCGTTACATTACTGTGTAATCAGTTTCGTCATTTCTGGTGGTCGAGCTGGATCATGTCCAGTAGCAGACACGTGGCTTCACTTTCAGATGATCCACAAACAGGCAGAGAAACCTTTCAAGTATTATCAACTTCAACAAATCTGTACTTTTCTCCAGGAAGCCATGGCAGACCTCGGCATCAAAGCAGGACACAAGGTGCTGTTTGTCTGGGCTCAGCCCTCAGCACCAGCAGCCCTGAAACAGTATGCAGAGGAACTGGGTGCCATTGTTGGTGCAGATGGCCAAGTGTCTGTGGAGAATATGGAGAGATTATTGCTGTGTGAGTGACTCTTCACCTGATTATAAGTTACACTAGGCAAGACTTTTATGTAAAAAAAACACTGGCTTTATTAGCCTGAATGGCTGCAACTGAGAAGAGTGTTTTATCATCACGATTGTACAGTAGATGCTGTGATTTATCCAGTAATCAGATATACAGTTCAGGCAGAAGTGAGTGGATGTGTTCAGCAGAGTGTGACAGTCATTATAAACACTAGGGCTTGTATTGAGAGTCAGGAGTAACATGATCCTCTGCTCTTCCTAGCCTCCCATTCAGGGTCCTCCTTTGACTGGGTGCTCTCTTGCCTTCTGGCTGACAGCTCCTCCATCCACGGTCCGGAGACTCTCGCAGAAATGGCAAGAGTTCTCAAACCTGGCAGCAAGCTAATTCTGGATGAAGCAGTTACAGGTGAGAGAGAAAAGTGTTGCTCTAAATTCCTTTACGTACAGTAGATGTTTGAAGGCTGAAAACGATGTCCCTTCTGAAGGAAAATACACCCTCATGCACCTTTTTATGTTGGAATTTGAAGACATAAAAGGAGAGGTTTTTTGGAGTCACCTTGTGTGTACACAAAGTACAGTACCAATGCTACACAGCATTATGTTTAACACGGATATAATCTCCTCAAAAACTGAAATTAAAATACATACAATACAAATACATACTTTGTATTGCTCATCCATAAATCTTTATACAATTAATTTCATGTGTCAAGTGTCCACAAGGCCACTGTGCTGCAGTGATTAGGTTGTTGCTCTGATTGTGTTACAGTTTGTTTGACTTGTTTCTTTCTGTGTTCCAGGAACTGAGGCGCAGACTGTGAGGACTACTGAGAAGCTGATGTCAGCTCTGAAGTTGTCGGGCTTCATGTCGGTGACAGAGGTGAGTGAGCGTAAAACCTAAAACATGCCTCTGTGTCTGTGAGTATGTGGCTGTTTTAAAAAAAGTTCACTTTTGTTTTCTGCAACCGCAACCGTACTGTTATACGTTGTGCATTAGATGGAAGTGTTGCACTCACCAAAACACAATGTACAGGCAAGAATCTGAGAAACGTGGTCAACCACACGAACACCATCTGCACCAGTTAAATCCTTGTTGATCTGTTGACTCTCCTTGCTTTCTCTCCATCCAGATCAATAAAGCAGAACTGAGTCCCGAGGCGTTGAGCTCCCTCAGGACGGCAACTGGTTACCAAGGAAACACTCTGTCTAGAGTCCGCATATCTGCCTCCAAACCCAACTTTGAGGTGGGATCATCCAGCCAGATTAAACTCTCATTTGGGAAAAAGACACCCAAGCCAGGTAGGTTCATAAGCCCTGTTGTCATGTTTTTTCTAAGGGTATCTTTGTCCACATCTGTTAAATTCAAGGAGATCACTCTGTGTCTGGTGGGAAGTTTGTTTCTTCGTTCCTTCTGTCTGTGAGGCCTCTGAAACCACTGGTCAGATTTTGACAAAACTATAATGTGTATGGTCACTTATTGACCAAAGGGGTCTCTTCTACAAAAGGTAAAGAAAAACATGATAACCTGTCATATCTCACACACTGTTGGATGCAGGTTAGATGAAATGACATTGATACTAGGGCTATCACAATCATGATATTCTTGTTGACAATTAATTGTCATACAAATAATTGCGGTTAACGATTTAAATCCACATTTCAAAGGCTGCTCATTGAAATAATGCGGTCGTTGGCAAATCTTCAAATACGTGCCCGTTCACCTCTCGCTCTGCTGCACTTACATTTATTTTGAAAAGCTTGTTTAAAAAACAAAACTATTGTGTAGGTCGACCCAATGTAACGGAAAAGTGGTTCAAGACAATTAATGTAGAAGGATGCTTGATTTTATTTTCTAAAGTTAATATGCAACGGGGAAACGCAAAGCCATGTTTCCATACAAGCATTTCTATGCACATGATCTAATTAGAAAAGCTGGATGGAAGCGACACAATTCAACAAAACTTCAGCAGTATCATTAAAAAGGTTTTGCAAATAATGATGTTTTTTTCTCGACATTAAAACCTTGTGCTCAGGTAGACAGGTTATTTCACTCAACCCAGCTGATGGAAACACACCTGTAGGATCTAAAACTTGGTACAGAGTGTAAACCTTCGGTCGACACGTGTTTCTCATGCTGTACCCACACAACTCACACCAACTCATCTTGTAGATTAAAGCAAAAGGGTTTATTCATCCACTTTCCTTTTGACAGAAAAGGCCGCCGTTTGTCTCCGTATATTCCAAAAGTCCACAACATGGTTGGAAACCTGTGCAGCTCCGCTCTGCACCTGCAGCTACTGACAGCAGTCGGTCCTGAGGGGACGTGCGTGTAATTCTTTACACCGCTGCTTGAGGAGATGTAGTTGAAAGCTAAATGTTTCTTTGCCTTGTGGACACTAAGCTGTGTACACACGTACAGTGTTTTTAATAATGCATCTTGGACAATCCATAGGCAAGTCTGTAAACCACTATTATCATTTCTGCTTTCTGGGGTTTATGGTATATCATTTCAGTCTTTGTGCAACTGGTCCACAGCTTCACAAGCTCAAGATGCAAAAACTGCTCACTGATTTTATCCCTTAGCTTTTGTATGTGGTTAATCAGTGAATAGCAAACAGGCACCACAAAATAGATCTCAGTAGTTTGATACGTCAATTAGCGTATGGTTATTTTAACAAGTATTAAAGTTTATTGATTTGAGAGGTTATATACTATAGAGCAAGGTTAGCCAAACGATCCTTAACTGTACCGATTTGTGAACAATTTATTGATGTAACTCATGAGCTGTCCTTCAGTCTACTGTGAAATTGTATCATCTAGTTTGATGTCAAAGTTGATGTGCCGCTAATATTTGCAAACATCTGTGATTTCAGCAGAGAAACCTGCTCTGGATCCCAACACTGTCAAAATGTGGACGCTGTCAGCAAATGACATTGATGATGACGACGTGGTGAGTTATGGATTTTGTATCTTTCTGTGTCCTAATGTAAAGACTCGGTAGGGAGGGAGCATCCCACCTCACATATTGTTTGTCATGTCATGCAATGGTCTTTCTGCGCACTGTACTTCCTGCCTTTACTGAGTCTTTCTTGTCCCTTCTGTTCCCCTTCTCTCAGGACCTGGTGGACTCTGATGCTCTGCTGGATGAGGATGACTTGAAGAAGCCAGACCCAGCTTCTCTTAAAGCACCCACCTGTGGAGAGGGAGCCAACAAGAAGAAGAAAGCCTGCAAGAGCTGGTGAGGTCACCACACATATGCTTGTAACCCTCAACATACCCACGTCGTGTGCGCATTAGAGATTTATAACTCCTCCATAACAGAGCTGGGCTTTCAAAAATTGTACATATCTGTACTTTGAAAAGTACTACATGATTCAGTATGTTGTACATTTGTGCAGCACATGTGGTCTTGCTGATGAATTGGAGCAGGAGAGTAAGGGACAACAGAAGACTAACCTACCAAAATCTGCCTGTGGAAGTGTGAGTATATTTAGATTTTTGTACATTCTCAAATTCTGACCATGTTTTCTCATATCTCCTCTATCATAACCTGTTAACAGTGTGAAGAAAGAATGATTTCAATGATTATTTTTATCTCTATCTGTGGCAGTGTTACCTTGGTGATGCATTCCGATGTGCCAGCTGTCCGTACACGGGGATGCCAGCATTCAAACCGGGAGAGAAGATTGTGCTGGACAAGAAGACGCTGACGGACGCTTGAAACACTAGAAACACTAGATTTCACACATCCTACAGCTCATGCTTCAAAACATTACATTCCTTTCTTTTCCTTCCACCCCGAGACACCCCTGGAGACACGACTCCCTCTGTAAGAGCTGCACACGTGAGGGGGGAGTTTCTGCCCGTTTGTCTGCTCAGTGAGATGGCTTCTGTTTGATGAGTTCAGTGTTTGAAATCACAACACACGTCATTTTGTTTCCTCAGTGATGCAAGTCATGCTCAATAAGATTTTCTTAATTTGAGAGTTTGGCAGTGCAGATTTGACAGTGAGCAAGCCTGAGATTTAAATGAAGTGAAAAAGATGCACTAATTGTCACTGCAGTTTTCTCCTGCTGTTGTTAATTATGCAAATTATGCAGATGGAGTGAGAATTACCTAGAAGGTTTCTAGAAGCACTGAAAAGCATTTGTTATTGTTCCTTTCATTTGAAGTTCTATTTACATCTGACCACTGATATAGTTACAGTATTAAGTAAAAGCTACATAATGTTCACCAGTACAATTTAAGCATACCAAGGTCCATACAAACAGCATACAAACTGTCCAAGCTTATGTATGTGTATATATAGGCAAACAGTTTGGCAATGAGACATGTTGTTGCCTTTTTGTGTTTCAATTGAATACAATAAACTAAAGCCAGACTTATGTTTATAGCCATCCCATTTATTTCACTGAATGTGAATGTAGTTAATAGTCATCTGATGGTACATTCTCATATACAGACGGGGGACAAATTAAAGGAAAAACCTGAATAAGTGAGTGGAGAAACATAACGAATGCAGATGCTTCCACAGTGGCATGAGGGGTCACTGAATGGTTTGATGAGTATGAAAATGATGTGAATCATATGCTATGGTCTTCACAGTCACCAGATCTCAACTCAATTGA
>NTHP01000310.1:231999-257121 GCA_003416845.1 Oplegnathus fasciatus | reverse complement strand
CACCTATGGGAGATTTTGGACCGACGTGTTAGACAGTGCTCTCCACCACCATCATCAAAACACCAAATGAGGGAATATCTTTTGGAAGAATGGTGTTCATCCCTCCAGTAGAGTTCAGAGACTTGGAGAATCAATGCCAAGGAGCACTGAAGCTGTTCTGGCAGCACGTGGTGGCCCAACACCTTACTGAGACACTTTATGTTGGTTTTTCCTTTCATTTGTCACCCGTCTGTTTATCAGCACATTACTCCATAACTGTTGGCAGAACAGCACCACAAACCACAATGAGCAGTTCTCAGTGAACACATACAGCATCCAACATTAACAGTCTTTGAAATAATATTAGATAATATTAGAAGTAAACGTCCTTCATGGAAACTTGACAATAATGATACCAAACACTGGACAACCAATATAAAACCTTAGAAAATATTTCTATAACATCACATTTGGCTTTGCTAGACGAGTGACCTGTTAATTCACCCAAAATATTGGTCGTCTGTAGTACACAATAAACTTGAGTTCTTGTGAAGTTTTGCTGTAATGACCCTAATAGGTTACTTCAACACATACCATTTTGCATCCCTAATTGCACAGAACTAACTGAATATCCATCAGCCAGTTAGTGACATTTACCTTTGCTGTGATGGATATAATTGTTTAATGACTTATTGTAGAATTGCTAAATAAAAACTACTAGTTGCTTATGTGAAAGCCCTTAATATGAATTATTATTATCATTAAGATTATCATTGGTAACATTCTGAGATGTGGTGGACAGGTTTTTAATTTTCCACAGTCTTAAAACACTGAGTTCTGGGCAGTTTTGGGCATGACAATGGTCACATTACAATCAGATATTGGTTTATGGCAGCTTCAGTCAGAACAATAAAACCATATTGGCTGAACCACAGAAGTTAAATATGCACCCAATATGCAAACAGTGACGCGAAGTAAGAAGCATTAAAGAGTCTGTTCACCAGTCAGTTATTGCTCCACATCACTGAGACTCGACGCTGAAGTCCATCTTAATGTCTCCTAAACTGGGCTCAAAGGTGAAGCTGTAAGACACTGCGGCTCGGCCGTCACCGGAGCTCTCCCACGGTGACCTGAGAAAATACACTCCCTGTTTCCTGTGTCGACTCCACTCACACTCACCCTGCAAGGAAGGCACAGCAAATCTGTCAGAAAATCCAACACCAACACTTCTACTGTGCATGTCACGAAACATAATGCTGCCAACTGATGATTGCTCTTCATCTGACAATAAACACTGGAGTGACCTGACAGTTACAGGCTGTTCCTTCGACCTCATGGCTTGGTTTTTGCTCCGATATGCATTATCAGCTGTGAGACCTTATATAGACAGGTGTGCGCCTCCAAATCATGTCCAATCAATGGAATTTACCACAAGTGGACTCCAATCAAGGTGAAGGAACGTCTAAAAGACGATCAAGAGAAATGGGAGGCACCAGAGCTACGTTTCAAGCAAAGGGTCTGAATACTTAATGTCAATGTGATATTTCAGTTTTTTCTTTTTAATAAATTTGCAAGTTTCTAAACTCTTGTTTTCATAGTGTGGATAGATGAGGGGAAAAATTTCTTTAAACAATTTTAGCATAACGCTGCAACTAGGGCTGCAACTAACGATTACTTTCATTATCAATTAATCTGTCGATCATTTCTCGATTAATCGATTAGTTGTTTGATCCAAAAAATGTCAGAAAATGATGAAAAATGTTGATCACTGTTTCCCAAAGCCCAAGGTGACGTCCTCAAATGTCTTGTTTTGTCCACAAACCAAAGATATTCAGTTTACTGTCATAGAAGAGTAAAGAAACCAGAAAATATTCACATTTGAGAAGCTGAAATCAGAGAATTTGGACACTTTTTCTTAAAAAAATACTCAAAATGATGAATCGATTATCAAAATAGTTGGTGATTCATTTAATACTTAACAACTAAAAGATTAATCGAAATCTGAAAAAAGTGAAGGGGTCTGAATGCACTCTATTAGAGCTGAAAATACATTCAGGGCTGAAACAATTACTAATCGACTAATCCATTACTCAATGGACAGAAAATGTCTTATTTTGATAATCAATGAATCGTTTGAGTTTTGCTGCTTTTCTCTGTTTCCCATCTTTCTTATTTGGATATCTTTGGGTTTAGGACTGTTGGTTGGATGAAATGAGCATGAGACAACATGATTAATGGATAAAATACATGACTGGCAGGTTGTTTTACAGTGAAAATAATCGTCAGTTGCAGCCCTAATTCCACTACTTTGATTAGACAGAGTGAGCTGAGTGCAACAGACAACTAAAAAACAGCAAGCAAGAGAAGCTCAGGGTGCAAAGATGATCAGTATGTTCAGGAGAGGCTACAGGTGAAGGCTTTGATACCTGCTCACTGATTGGTCCAATCAGACCTGCGCTGACAGTGATGTCATCGGTTAGGTGAAATTCCATCCACAATGCAACGCCATGGCAACGACCAGTCCTGAAACAGACATTTAAAGAGACTGCTAACACCTCTGCCATGAGAATGTGCTGTCTATGTGAAGAAACAAAGTGTGAAGTACAAAAGATACACTGTGTCTGTCTGTTCATGGCTACATTATTTATTTACTCTGGTTTGGATTCTTAGTAAGCCTGATCCAGACAGGAGAGATGATACTGATTTTGGTTCTTGATCTCATACTGACAGAAGAAAACTCAGTACCTTATGAAAGGCAGTGAGCCCTGACTGCTGATTGGCTGTTGAGGGACACGCTGTGTGAAGTCAAAGGTCATGACGGCTGTGGACTGGGTCAGAGCACGGCATGGGTATTCCCAGAGAGGGTGGGGCTCTGCCTCGCGCGACTCGTGGAAATCCAGAGATCGCTGAAGGGACAGACGTGGACAGGAATTAGGTTTCAAAAAGTCCATGATTTCAGAAACGCAGGGGAAAGTCAGAACAGACTTAAACTTGAACACAAATCTCGTGTGTTGTCATGCATTTTCTTTTATGGATTCTATTTCCTGATTAAGACAGTGCTTCTCCATAATGAAAATATCATACAGTTACTTGGAGATTACACTGGATGTAAAAACTGACCGCTAAGAAAAATGAATACAGAAAAGTTTTACCTGGACCATTTCATCCATGGGTGTGACATCAAAGCCCTCACATGTTCCACACGGTGCTCTTATCCTCCACAAATCCTAACAAACGTGGAAAAGACTAAAGTAATTCAATACCTTTACCTTTAATAATTATCATTCTAATAGAAAATGGACTTAATCTCCTAAAAAACCTGATGAAGAAGACAGCAAGATATATATCAGGTAAGATATATCAGCAAGATACGCAAAACAGAAGTGACATCTTTCTGAAATACTTTCTTTTTCAATGTTAGAAGTAATTAAAAAACATGTATATGTATGAGAATATTCCCATCGGTCTCACCTGGAACTCTACAGCCACCGCGTGAAGCGTGGCAGAGCAGGGCAGGATGGTGGCGTTGGGCCGGAGAAGGCCTGCCAGGGTGGTCCGACAGTACCAGAAGAACAGGGAATGCCAGGGTAAGAGGCTGGTGCTGAAGTACGGTTCACCCATCAGGACTGAGATCTGTAGGAGAGATGCTTTGCACTTATTATCTCACTTGAACAATGTTTTCATCATGGTAAGTATTTAAAATGTGCCTTCTACTTTTTCATTGATTGTTACAGCCGGTGGCTCTACTATAAAGATGTGTTTTCACACTGTGAGTTAATAAAATATTGATTAGTGCAGCTCTAAAGCCACTATTTGAAGGCCATGGAATTTCTAACTTTGCCACCCCCTAATAGTAATCTAAACAGACACTGTGGCAGACAGACAGCAATGCACACAAAGAAAGGTTTGTTCTAAAGGTACCTGTTCCCCTCCTAGATCATTACTGGTCAGCTGCTCAGGCCTGATCTCCAGCAACTCAACACCTCCTTTCACCAAGTTGGCTTCTAACACCTGCAGAGAACATATGTAGCATCAGCACCTTTTAAACTGCCTCTGGAGTCTTGTGTTTTTGTGTTGATGCATCTAAAAGGGTAAAAATATCAAGGCTCATCATCAGTTCTCATTTACCTGCTCAATAACCTGTTTAGGCATTCTGGAGTTTTCCAAACCGTAGACCTAAGCAGAGGCCAAGAGAAGACAAGTCAGTGACAGAGCCTGAGTATTTGTTTTGTAAAGGTACGGTATGTGTATGTATGGTCAAAGCTGAGTACCTTCTTGGCTCCAAGCATGTGAGCAAACACAGGAAGCAGACTTCCATCACTGACGCCAAGACACACACTGTCCTCCCTCAGAACCTGCAGTTAGCACAGCAGGCGATCAGAGAACAATCACATCCATTAATTCTGACTGTGGTCGGCCATCACTTACGCTGCGCAGTGCGCTGACGTAGCTCTCTGTACGCCGCCTGTCGTTGAGTTCACCGAAACGCGGTCGAGTCCAAACCAGGTGAGCCTGGCAGGTACAACACGGCCGACAGGGAGGAGCCTCAGTCTGAGAGTCCTGTTGGCTGAGGACATCCACATACAGACCATTTAGACCTTGTGACACTGAAATTAGCCATTGACACCAGAACTACCAAAACAGACCAAACTGTATTTGTGGTATGATCATTGATGGTTATTCAGCTCCTAAATATTTGTACTCAGATTACCTACTTGTGTTTGAATGAGTTTTTTTAGGCGTTAAACAGGTAGGACTCCCCTACAATCTGATTCCTAAGTATTTTAGTGACACCACTGGGTCAAAACTTCCCCCTGACCAACACTTTGGTCCATGACAGAATATCCTGAGTCCCCAGAGGAAAATGTTAATGAGTGACCCCCTGACCCCCTTTCCGCTAGTTCAACCACCATCAGGCCAAAACATCAACTTAATACACAGGATATCTCATATCTTGAAAATATCGGAGATCTAGCATGACATTTTTGAAGCACATTGATGCTCTCAAAGGGCAAAACCCTTTTGATTTTAATAATCCTGTGACCAATCCTCTAGTGCCTCTAGCAAGCTGAAAATCATGCAGGCTGGAAGTGTTGCAAAAAATGTGTGCTCTTCCAGAATTTTGTGATTTCCGGAAGCAATTTCAGGAATAAAGCAAGGCAAACATGTTCTTCCCATCAGTCTAAGTGCACCTTAAGAAAAACAAAATGATAAGAACGCTGTTATGTTTGGAGGGAGTGAACCACTGCAGCCTCCACGGGCCACTAGCAGGTCTTGAAGCCAGGATCAGACAACACACTATTCTTCTCTCATGTGTCAGATTAGGCGATCATAGAGTCATACATTCTTGCCATGACTTGGCAGACTACATGTCGAACCAGACAGCAGCAACATCATTTCTCTTTCGCTTTGTTTACAGTTGTGCATGGAGGAACGTTCTGTGCGTCTGTTGGTCAGCGTCATGAAAAACATTGTAGATGTTAATGACTTGTCAAACACGACGAGAGAAAGCAGATAAATTCTGACATGCTGGTCTTTTCATCGGAAGGTAATGAGGCGTACCAAATGCTACGTCAGTTGTCTTCCACTGTGACACTCTAAATAGGATAAAACAAGCAGCTGTCACACCCAACGCTCATTTTCATTCCCAACGCCCCACCTCTGCTGGGTTCCCATACCATGTAGTCTGATCCCGGCATTATACTACAGTATAAGTCTCAGTTATCTGTTAACCGATTCTAAATAAGCTGTTTTTATCTGATGAGATGGTCAGTAAGCTACTTGATAATTGTAGAAATTAAAATGAGGGCTATATTAAGCAGTCAAAGACAGATAGCCTATTTCCCATTTTATGAGACATTTGTCATAATTTTATGATGTTGTTTTACACAAAGGTTATTGTCTGGCTCAAATAAATAAATAAAAACAACCGATAGCTACAATTCCATCACAGCTGGACAAACTCCATCTGCTAAGGAAGAAAAAAACCACTGACACCACTAAAAGCTCCAGAACAGCTACTAAATGGACCTCATGGTGAGACTGTTTTGTCAACAACTGATGCTCTTGTTGTTGTCTTCTTGTTCAGTTGCTGGTGAGTAGCACTTGGAGAGCTTGTCACATTTGCAAAACAAATGTTCCTGTTTATGTTGAACTATTCAGAGTTGCACAGATTCAAAGAGCATTTCTAAAGTAAAGCACAGGGTTCCTACACCTTTTCCAAAGTCATATTCAAGCATTTTTCAAGCATCTTCAAGGTTCATTTTCAAGCTTTTCCAGCACCTTATGTATGTGGTATATTATACTCAAATCAATTAGGCTCTCTCCGACTTATTTTATTTCTTTATCTAAAAAGCGAACTATTCAGTCAGATAGCGATTTCAAGCAGTTTCAAGCACTTTATTCAAAATCCAAGCACTAAGCACTTTTCAAATCTTGAAAACACCACACTAAAGTTCAAAATCATTTTTATGGATTTCAAGCACCTGTACCCTGAAAGCAGGAAATATACAGCATGTTGTCTCTAAGCTGTTACCTGTGAGACTGCAGGCTGTACCACAGGCTGTAGTCATCATGGCAGACAGTCAGACTCAGCTCCTCTCCTTCTGTCACGCTGCTCTCCACAGGGAGGAAGTACACACTCTGCATCCAGTGGTCCCGCCACTGAAACACACCATAGCGATCAGCAGGGGCTGATGGGAGCCTGACTCATCACATCATGACATCGTGAACTCACCGGGGCCATCTTTGGCTGGGGGTATGTCCAGCTGGGAGCCATGGTGCAAACAATGCTTCCACTGGGATCCATGTCAAGGTCCCACCAGGACAGGACGACCTGGGCCCGACCGCCGGACTGAGCCAGAAACTGGGAGGAGTGGGACTGGAATGCGCTGCTTACTGGCTTACTGAAATCCACACTAAGAGGGAAGGACGGAGTGCAGAGGGAGGGAAAGCCAGATGTGAAAAACTGATGTTGAGAGAAAACAATCTAGAAGAACACGTTCCACATTTTCGTACCTGAACATGGTGCAGAGAGGACCCAGCGGGGTGAAGCTGTGAGGAGACACCTGGCTCAGCTGGATGTCACACACTGAATGAGCTCCAGCACAGCGGCCCACAGCAGGTGGCGGGACTAGACAGGCCCCCTCCACCTCCACCGGCCGCAGCTGAGCCCAGCTCCACAGCAGCTCAGACTCCACCAGCTGGGCGTAGATGGTGGCCCGGTGAGGGACTGCCTCACAACCTTCCTGCAGGGTGGAGGGACACGAGGAGATAGATCTGACCACCAACTGGGACTGTACATTTCAGACTGACTTTTCTAGTACAAAACAAATTTCATGTCAAGTCCATGACCAGTATAAAACCTACAGGTTAATGTCACTTTGTGCATCATGCAAACACATTAACATATAAGTGCACACACACACACCTGGACCAGATTTTGGTGAGCATGCTCATAGCTGGGCAGGGCTCCTTCACCTATCAGTTCCGTATCAAACAGTTCTGTGATCAGAACATTGGCCTTCATTTGCATATCGCCATCTGTATAAACACAAACATACATGAATATGTACTCCTCTCATCAACACAGACATACTAACAAACATCACACTCTTGTCTGCAGACCTCGCTCAGGACACATATTCCATAGCATAGATCCCACCACTCAACTGACAGAAACAAAAAGGACACCAGTTTCCATGAAGTGCAGCTGTGTGTGTTTCGCTCTGACCTGGCCCCACGGTGACATCAGTGGAGTGTTTGTTAATAATCTTGATCTTTTCAGAGAAGCCGTTCTTCTCCACAATGCACTGTGCTGCCTCAGCCATGGGCTTAAAAACCTGCAGACATAAACCAAACAGAGACGTCACCTGAAGGCGCATGGTTTCTGGGTTTTGAGATCGACAGGAGTGTAGAGTGAGTTAGTGACAGGACAGAGAACGGACGTCCTACAGGGAACGGGACAAAAAGTCTGTTACTGCTGAAGCGATGAGTTGATTGATCAATTGGCCACGAATAGATCGACAATATCAATTTGATGATTTCATTGACAATAATAAGCAAGCAAAAATGCAGCCCTATTGTCCAATCCTGTCACACTCACAAAGCAAGTGAATTTAACATACATGCTAAAATTTCTAAGAGCTTTATTTTGTAATTTTTCCAGTGTGAACATACTACAGACTAAAACTAAGGGTGGAACTGCTGTACATTATGTAATTAGATAGCTGTGTTTACAGGGTGGGACAAAAATATCCAAAGCTTCTGAACCAGACTTCATTTCATAGAAATGCACTGATTACAGAGCTGTCATGGTGTTTTTCAGTGAACTCAAATTGTGGATAAAATCTACTCTAACAACATGTAAATTATGTCATAACACAAATTAAAGAATAACTTAACACGGACTGAAAATCAAACTTTTGCTGACCTCCAGTGGTTTAACTTCTCACCTTGCTACAGTGATGTACAGGTGTCCTATGACATCACTGTTGGGTGAGGCTTCAGGTGCAACAGAGCACACAAGCCTGAATCTTTCAACCAGAAAGGGGCAGTAAAACACAGCTTTTCAGCCTAGTGTTAAGTTACTCTTTAAAGAACTTTTACTTTCACCACTACAGTTGATTGACAGATTACACATATTTTTTTAGTAGTTACTACACAGTGAAAATATGGGGGGAAATGGGTGGGACCTTTTGCCCTTGATAATGTACAGTCCTAATCCAGTACATAAAGGAAGAGCATCTCTACCTCTACAGCGTAGCAGAAGTCAGCTCCGGCAGTGAGAGCCATCATGGACAGTAGGCCTGTTCCGGTCCCGATGTCCAGGACGATAACCTTCTCACCCCGAGCCTTCACTCTGGCTACAGCTGCCCGGATGCCCTGGTAATACTTCTCATTCTGGAGGCAGAAAGAACATCAGCTGTGTCAGTGCTGAAGAAAAGCGAGGACGCTCTGCAGAGAGATTTAACAAAGTCAGTTTGGAGCTGAATCAGTGTCCTTTTCTCCTTTTGGAGTTCAGTCAACTTTCCTGGAGAAGACATTAATGAATGAAGTATAAACTGTATTTATCAACAGTCCTGTATGTACACTCACCACTTTCACGGTATGTTTTTTACGTATTCATTATTATCAGAGGTGTACAGCCTTTTGTTTTCACCTAGAAAGATTCTGCCTTAGTGCCTCAAGCCGAAGGAAACTACATAATTTTTAAGTATGAGTAGATTTTTGACACCCAGTGAAAGAACACGCACACACACACTCACACAAAAACAACAATTATGAGGGCACATATATATAATAACTTAAATATTTCATCAGAAATACTTTTACTTTGAAATAACTAGAGAGAAAACTATGGCAGGTCATATCAGACTGTTTCTGAATCCTTTCAGCAGAGGCTCATGTTCTCCAACACTCACCCTGTCGTGGTCGTGTAGCATATCTGCGTAACAGGACCTGAAAGATAAACATGCTAAACTGATCAAAAAGACAACACATTCACAAAGCTTTTGTTTTTTATTAATGTCAATGTAAGATAAAGAACACCCAACTCCAATAAAAATCTGACAATTGATTGATGTTTTGCTTTTTAACAAAGGGAATATAAGGGTATAATTAAACTTCTGAGTCCTCGTGGTCTGTGAGAGAATGTTTCAGTTTAGAAAAACAAGTAACAATCTCTATACTGTGACTGGTTCACATTGTTGCCATCATTATATTATGGTGTCATTTATCAGGTTTAAACTTGACTGAGAAGTATTCATTTACATCATACAGGAGGACAGACTAGAGCCCTTACTGCGATAAACTGACCAGGCCATATATACTGACTGATATTAGCTTGTTACAGATACATCACTATCGTTTATATGTTGGTAACAAGACATGTCAGTACAGAAGTGCCCAAGATAAGTTTGAGATAACTGAGAAACACTGTCACCACTAAATAGTTTGTCCACCAAAGAGCACTGGCAAGTTTATCTTTTACCTGTAAAATGTCCCGGGCGGTAAATAAAACATTTAATATCCTAGTCACATTTTTTTTAAATCCAAATTTAAGGGGAAAAATGACTATAGGCTGATAGATCAGATCACTGTCCCTTTACACTCCAAAATCCTGCTGTAGTGCAGACATAAACGTAATTAAATGTGAAGAACACATTAACACTACACCAACACGCATGTGCGAAAGCATATACTTGCAAGAACTTGAATGATCTTGCTGGGACACAGCATGCCACACTCCATATAAAAAAAGGTCTAAATAAAGTTGGCTTGCTTGTTGACAAACGTAAACACTCAGTGGACAATAATGTAAGATTTTTTTAAGGGTTTCTAAGCTCAACTCTTCCCTTCGGCATACATGGCAGCACAACAGAAAACATTTAACTGTCAGGTGAAATGATTTAGTCTTGTTTTCAGAGGGCTCATAATTAGTTTCAGTGTTCATTCAGATATGAGCAGCTTCTCCCCATGCTGTGCTGTGATGCTAAACTCGGAGCTACCTGGCTATCTCCTGGTGGTAGTCATACTCCTCGCTCTCCTCCACCCAGTCTAAAGCTCCAGTGGACGGGTTGGCTCTTCCACAGAAGGTCTTCATCTCTGCCGCAAGTGTTGCAACGCTCCGCTAAGATGTACGGCTAAATAAAGCTGTTTATCACCAGAGTATTCTACACAAGTCTGAAAGCAAATTGGATCACAGAAGCAGCGTTGCTCCGACGGAGGCGGCCATCTTTCCCAGTGACGTCACAAACTCTTTTGGTCACGTGACTAGCATCGCGCGCGCGCGCACGCACACACACACACACACACACACACACACACACACACACACACATATATATATGCTTTTTGGCTTTCTGTTAATCTGAAAATGTGAAAAGTACAACCACTAATTTGCAAGATTTTTAAAAATCTTTATATTACATTCTGCTTAAAATTACATGCGATGATAATAATGATAATAATAATAATAATAATAATAAAAGACTGAGGTTCAAAGTCTACTTTATAATGCATTTATTTAAACATTTAAGTGAGTTTACAACGTGCTTTAAAAGGTTACATTGAACCAGAACAAGAGAAATATCCTTTGAAATAGCAACAGGAAACAGTATTCAAAAGGAAATTGGAGGGGAAAAAATACATAAATACAATAAATACATAAAAAAACAGATTAACAACACCTAATATCAACAACAATATAAGATCAAATTGGACAGAATAACAAATGCATGAAGACAAATTAATTAAAAGGTGATTTTAAAGAATTAGCAGCCTAAGTTCCTCAGGTAGGATGGTTCACAGTCCAGGAGCCCACACTGAAAAAACATGTTTAGTCTTAAGTCCAGACTTTAACGTGACGATGCTTTAATAAAACTCTCTTTAAATTCTATAAGTCATATACGTGTGTTGTAACTGATGTATCTCCTTTCATCTATTACAAACTTCACAGACTGTATCTTATTAGTTTTTCATGTTGTGACCATTGTCTGACTTTTCATGGAATACGCCAGAAATTAGGTTTTATTTTGATTTTATTAGAAATCATCGACCCCTATGCTCAGCATGAACATTGGATCATATACACAAATTGATTTGCCAATTTAAAATCCAACAGTTTGTTTCTTCAGCAGGAACTATCAGGCCAATATTTCACAACTCTTCTATGGCTGCCTGGTAGTGTTTTCAATTACTGGTCATGATTCAGAAAGATGTCACAAGTTCCTGATTAATTATCTCCAATAGATGATGTTGTGTTATGTGATGGATGTCACTCAGTGTGTCATTTCACCCAGGTCACAAAAACCCCGAAACTTTTCAGTAGTAATATGTAGTCGTGCGAATAGTTTTGGTTTTGTGTGCTAAGGCTTTGAGATGTCTGCCTCTAAAATATCTGTTGCCACTCGAACACAATGAAAGGAGTTTTGCTGATGATGTTCAAGGCATTTGTTCAGTAGAGTAGTGTAAACTGTCAATGAAACCTGTGAACAGTGAACAACTAATTGACCCTTTAAAGCTGCATCATCCGTTTGATAGCATCGTGCACCGGCCAAGTTGGCACACAAGGAGAGCTCTGTGTGCAGTTTGCTGACGTCATGTTACAGGATGTCTGAGTGATAAAGAAAGTTTTCAAACACTTACTTGTTGTTTAAAGCAGCTTTAATGTCCAAGTCCGGTCAAGTAGAAAATATTGTTTTATCGTTCATATTTTTAAGGCATTAAATCAGCCCTTGTAACCAATTTAGCCACAGTGGCTCATAGATTCAGAATTTTAACAGACAAATGAGTTTCAAATTAAGTTAGACTTGGACCAGTAAGTCACCAGCTCAAATCCCTGGTAAGTTGTGGGTGAAGAAAATGAAATTGTGCCACTCTCCCCTCGCTTGACAGTTTTTGTTAAGGAGCCCTTGAGCAAGGCCCTGAACCCTCAACCTACTTCGGTGGGCAACAAAAGAAGACGGTGATGGTGGCACTGGGCAGCTCCCAGTGTAAATGATGTGTGTAACATGTGTGAAGCAGGATGGTACTGCTCGGTTGATGCTCCCAGGATAAATTATGAGTGGTTGGCCATCCATCAACATGAAACTCAGCAGGAATAGATCCACCAGCATTTGGCTGTTTGCACTGCATATTTTAATGGAATGACAAGCTAAGGGCACCTGGCCTGGTGATCTTTCTTAGAACCAGATCCACCCTGATTTGAATGTGAAGTCTGAGTTCAGGCCGCCGTTTCAGCCCCTGTCATGCACACTTGGCAGTGGGCAGACAGAAGGCCATGGTGGAGTGAGGCACCAGGATGTCAGTGAAGATGGGCCGGTATCCTGCAGGCAGAGGGGGGGCGCTCTGCTCCAGCAAGTCAAGTACAGCCCCTCTGATGTCCCTGGAGACATCACCACGGATGTCCAGCAGTACAGACACATGCTCCTCACTGAGGGAACAGAAAAACATGTAGGTACAATCCCTGGCCTGCTCATAAAAACAGAATACTCACTTTTTAAGATATCTAATGTTGGCATGAAAACTCTTCAAAATAACCTTTTTTTTCTGGACAATGCCATTAGTGTCAAATAATTTATGATAATAATATTTAGCTTGATATTAATGGATACTATATGGTAACTTAACAATTACACTACTATTAGCAGGGAGGGCTAAAAAGCAGGTGAGGTCAGATTACCTGATGTCGGGGTATTTGGCTGCGAGTCCAGAAACTTCCAGAGTGAGCATGCCTGGGTCTTTCAATCGGATGAAGTCAGCCAGGACGGGTAGTAAGGCCAAAGGATTCACTTCAGGTACTGACCCTTCACCCTCCTACAGACAGTTACACACATGAGTTTGACTGATATGGGACTTGCAGATACAGATATCAATACTTTAGACTGAAACTGTTATTGGCAAATGTTCTCATTTTTAACATTTTCATGCCAAAGATGTTTTAAAACTCTGAGTATTCAGTATTTTATTCATGGAAAAGCCATTCAAACAGCTTTTTAGCCATCATGGGACACTGAAAGTCTCCACTAAAATACAGGGTGCTAGTACTACAACTACTATGACTTCTGATACTACTACTGATACTAATGTGTAATCTAGTCATAATTTTGCCAGAAAATCAGTTCAGGTTCAGGGCCTCTCACAGACGTCCGCTGAGTATAGATACACACCACATATACACCATGATACTGCAAAGTGTTAAAGTGCATCAATGAACTTTTCTGAATCATGACAGCAAGAGTGAGCTCGTCCTCACCAGGCCGTGGAAGATTTCTCTGAACTGCTGGTCGTCCTGGACCATCTGCTGGGCGAGCTGCCTCCTCTCCTCGGTGCTGCGACACACCAGCCTCTTCTGCACCAGAGCCCGGACGTACTCCACCACCATCAGCCACTGGGCCTCCTCCTGCAGACGCTGTAGACACAAAAAAATAAGATTCAGCAGGCACGTGGACCACACATACAAGGTTCAGAGCAATGAAAGGACCTGCATTCTACGAGCAGAGCCTAGCAGCTCCAGTGTAAATGTTAGGCTACAAAACGTTATGCTGCACAAACTGGTTTGGAGAGATAAGACTCAGGGTGCTACTGTATGTTCAGTGTGTTTAGTGGTCTTACAAATAACAGGGTGAGCATGTGGACTGGGTGAGGCAGTTGATAAAGCAATAAGGTTTTTATTGATGTAGGTTTCAGTGGAGAGATTGAGTCTTCATGGTCATTTTTAGTCCCTTTGCCCAGTGAACCAGAATTCCCACAGTTTAATATTCAACACTAATGAACATAAAAGATTGATGAAATTGAGAAAATGAAATTAATGCACTAATTAAACATATCATTAATAAATGAATTAAACAATGATCCGTGTCATTTTCCTCTGAAATGATTTGACCTAAACTCAGAAACATGGGACATTTAGATTCAACAAAAAAAATATTATACTTTATACTTATACTTATTGTATTAGACTTCAGGCAGAATTGTGTTGTCCCTGCTCCAAAGGTTTTCTGGGGAAAAAACACCTAATTCTTTTTAACAATGAAAATAGTCAAATGTAAAGATATTGAATACACTGATTACTGATGAAAATTCAAAAACGGTTCGCCTTTCAAAATGATTTCAGCTGACACTGGGCCATAAGCAAATATGGGCAAAAGTTTATTATTTACATAGTCCTCAGACAAATTCCTGGTTTGACAATTTAGCTGTTACAGCTGTTTTGATGCTGGACTGCAGCAGACATATTTGTTTCTTTGAGGTATCCAAGAAAAAAATAATCTGTCTAAATAATATAATTTAGATATACACATCCCACACATGGGGAAAAGACTTTGGGCAGATACAAGTAAATACAAATACTAGTATGTCTGCAGTGGCCTTTGTTTCATTTTTAACTGACAAAAAAAGCTCAACCCACTGGGTTTTATCAAGCAACAAATCCTCCAGAGCAGCTCTGCCTCTGTCTGTAGAACTAAACAGTGGAGACGGAAACAGGGCAAAGCTGTGACCTGTCTGCAGGGTGGTCGAACCCGACCGTACAGCTCCAGGTGACGCTCCAGGACGTGGCAGAGTTTGGGGGTGGGGTCTCCTTGGACCAGCCAGGGTCGGGTCAGCAGGCCTGGGAGGAAAGGCTGAAGGTCCAGTAGGAGCTGATCCATCACCAGTCGACACGCCCGCCTCACCGCTCGGTCCAGAGCTGCCAGAGGGTTGGGAGGAGTCCGAGAGAACTGCCCCGCCGACCGGGACGACTGCTGTTGCTGCAGGCTCTCTGTGGACTTTCTGCATCACACACAAGGACACAGTGGATTTTATTTAGGCCTGTGTTTGTTTTTTTAAATTTTAATTTAATTTAGCTTTTATTTAGCTAGTTCTTGTAATTTGTTGCCACGAGAGGCAACAGACAGAGAGACAGACAGCACTGCCTTGATCACACAGGTCAGAGCTGTTGTGTTGGAGGTACATAACTGTCAACTAATAACTTGTATGCACATTTTTTTTTTGCAGGAACAAACCGATTAGATGGTAACCTCATTATAGGGAGTAGAGGACAAGGAAGTAGCTAGCTGCTCCCAGTCTTTCACAACTGTAGTAAACCTACAGGTTTATAGTTCTTGCCATAGAAGTTGAGCTGTGCTGCATGCTCCTGGAGGTATACCGGGTACAAATGGTTATGTCTCGAGCAGGATTAAGAGAAGTACATAATGCATCCCCCTGCAGTAAGCTCCCCGGCTCTCGTGTTGCAACTCAGAGCTGTTTTATACTTTGCTTCAATATCAGATGGTGTTTTAACTGTCATATTTACGGACCTATAATCAATGATGGAAGAAGTGTTCTGATCCTTTACTTCAGTAAAAGTGGCAATACAGCAATGTAAAAATATGGCGTAACAAGTCCTGCATTCAAAACTTTAAATACGGGAGTGTTATCAGCAAAATGTTCTTTATCAAAAGTACAAGTACTCATAGTGCAGAATGACCCCTTTTAGAGTGTTATACTACTATATACAGTATATCTGACTCTGGACATCTTAATCTCTACACTAAATGTCCACTGGCAATAAAATGTGCTCACTAAACATCTCCCATTCATTTGTGAGAGGCACAGTATGATTGTAGATGAGTGTGGGACGGTCATTTGCCAAAATATAAAAGAATATCAGGTGTCTCTGTGACTAGCCTCTGTTGATGAAAAGCCTTTCATCATCCGTCCAACCGTTTCCCTGTGTAGGAAAAGTTCTCCATCATTTACTGTATGAAGTAGACACAGTTTCCACAAACATTACCACAACGCTTGCCAACATGATATTAACCTATTCCCAAGTCCCCAAAGTGTCTAAAATGAGTCCAAACATTACAGTGCCATTATCTCACTTGAGGATGATGCAGTTGCTGATGGAGGCCAACAGATAGTGGAGGTAGAACTTGTTTTTGTTGTTGCTGGGGTCCCTGCGATGCTCCTTCCCAAATTCCACCAGAGCTTCTCGAAATCTGCGATGTGAAGGAATGGAGGTGAATGAAAAGCCCGTTTGATATGCTGAAAATAAAATGGCTGACAGGAAGCCACAAGCGCAACTTGCACGATCGCACACCTGTTCAGGAGGTTCTCCATCTCATACAGTCCCATCTGTATAGTCTGATCTCGTAGGGATTCTCCGATCATCAGAGCCACCCGGGCATTCTCCTCCAGCATCTACCACAGTCCCACAAACAAACAAACAAATCCACACAAAATACACGGGATAATGTGACACATCACTCCTGACAATATCAACACCACAACTGCACCAGAGTTTAGGTGTTAGGCAGGTACTATGATACTATGATGCTGAAAGGTGATTTAAGTTCAAGTAGGTTTAAAAGGAGAAGAGGGGAGACAGTCTTTTGCTAATTCAATTTACAGGAGCAATCAGCACATAATGGAGCCATCCTGGCCACATTGGAGGTGATGTTCTGATAAAGCCAAAAGTACAATATCATCAGCAAACGGCAGAGATGCCGTGAAACAAACAAACCAAACTGGACACTCTCCAGACCTCGTCTGGGCCTTGGGATACTGTGCTCAAAGGAGGAGATAGGCTGTGTTCTTGATGTTTCTCCTGGTTGTCAAGAGGTTGATGAGGTTCAGAGGTTTATTAAAGGCACTTTAAAGGACTTGAAATGTATGTTGGTGCCACCTTTCAGCCTGCAGGTTCCCTCCATGCATGTGTGTCTGTGTGTGGTTGTATTTATTGTGTATTTGTTTGGCATGTTTACCTGTGTGATGATAGTGGGCAGGCTGGTTTGGTAGAAACCTTCATGGTCTGTATCTGGCTCCTGGTCTCTCTGCCAGTCTTGCAGCTCCACCTGTAGAGCTTTGTGCATCCACTCTGACACACTCTTCTGTAACAGCGACAACATGGACACACACATTGAATGTAGTCAGTATAACAACACAGGTACCATCCTGTTCCTCTACATGTCGCAGAACTCTTTGAATGGCTCCTACAGTTTCAGTTTCATTATTCCCAACTGCTCCAGACATGAATTGAAATTATTTTCATACGTAATGTTCCTTTCCAAAAAAATAACAGATATTCATCAACAAATATCTCACACAAAATGTGTACATCCACACTGTATAATGTCTTTTTAATTCAGTTTCCAAACCTACATACCAAACTACATAGGGACCCTGTTTTCAAAGGCCTCTCTTCACCAGGATACAGGTCACAATTTGTGTATCTTAAAAAAAACAAACAACTTTTGTGGTGGACTCACCCGGACACTCTGCACATATTTGTTCTGCAGCTGCTCCAGTCCCTCGGTGGAGATGAGAGGTCCTAGTTCTTCTTTCTCCATCTCAGCCACCACCTCTGGGTGACCCATCATGTCCGGGCTGCCAAATCAAGACTGTCAGACTTGGAGCTTTTGATGGTTAACAATGTTAAACAGGTTCACTGGCATCCAGAACAACTTTTAAATTTTTACTGTGTGAAATTTTAATAAAAAATCATTATAATGCCGCATTAATGAACTTTTAATTTTGTGATGGGAGTCTTTATGAATCTTTATAGCCAAACAATGGCTCCTCGTGACACTTTGACACATTGCATATGTGTTTGACCTACAGCAGTTCAACCAAAGGATGATGTTCCCTTCTCAGATCGTTTCATTTTAATAGCTTTTAGAGGCCTGAAGAAGTATAAATGTCCAGTATTTCACAAGAACAAAGCAAAGAGCTGAGAGAAGTAAAAAATAAAAAAAATCAATTTTGTGTGACAGAGATGATTTTTCTTCTTCCTTCCTATCTTGTTAATCATCTTGTGACACCTTAGGGGTCCCGACTAGACTAACAGTGACTGGACATAACTATTCCTTAGTGTAGCTCTGAAAAAAAATGGAAACTGAAATTTAAAAAACATTTTCACAACAGATGGTATCTGTGATAGATGACATTATCTGCATGTTTCTTTTGCAGCGTTTCTGCCTCATTAGATGATAATTAGAGTCTTATCCCAGTAATCCACTGAGCCAAAGTGAAGTTCAGGTTCATGTTGACCAACTGGATCAAGTGAAGACCACTTCTCTTGTAAAAGGATGTCCACTCACACAAACTGGGAGTTGTTCATTTACTTAGATGTGTTCAGTGACCCCCATCTCTCAAGTCACCTCGAATCAAAAGTTACATGATCCTTANTATAAATTTAGCTACACATCACACAAACTGTTTTAAAGCACACAAAAAAAACGCACACACACACACACACACACACACACACACACACACACACAGAAGGACAAATAATAAAATACAGAATCCGTGCAGGTCATGGACCTCACCTGTTGTAGATGCGTAGCACCCAGTTGAGCACAGCAAAGATTTCTCCACTCTCCAGGTCCCAGCTGCTAACCTAGGCCACAAGAATCACTTACATGTGCATAGTGAGGTCGTCACCAGTTTGAAAATAGTTGATTAAAATTCTGATTAAACTACAAACTCCATTACTATAGAGAAAATAACAGCTAATTAAAAATAACTGTCATGGCTCTTATCTCTATATTACATGTAAACCATGATCATGCATAGCAGAAAATGATGAGAGAAATAATGGTCCCTGTGATTGCTTACAGATATTTGTAGTCTACACAGTGAGGAGTTGTACAAAAGCTAAACATGCTGCAGCATTGGTTCATTTCTCTCACATCACTGACCTGTGCCAGGTGAGCATGTAAACAGTGGTGGCTGGCCCTCAGGTAAGCTCCTGTCAGCTGGTAGTGTGGCGGGACACAGTGCTCCAGCAGGTGGCGTACCGTGGCCAGGTCAGCCATGATACCGTGCTGGAGAGCAGAGAGGTGGCCTGCCAGACCCGGCCCACGCGTGTGCAGGTAGGAAACACTGCGAAACCGTGCAGAAACCGCCTCCTCTAGTACCTGAAAGGAAGGAAATGTGAGAGAGGACAGACTGTAACATATAATCATGAGTTCAAAAAGGAGAAACTTGATAAAAGGCGAAGTGTTGTGTTTGTATCAGCTGGTGCTGACCTGGAAGAAGCATGCTCTCCAGCAGCGAGGTCGTCCTGGGGGCAGGGGCCTGGCGTTGCCTCTGGTCCCCCCTCTCTCCTCCAGTAAAGCTCGGTCCAGGGCCTCCTCCCGCTCCACTATCCTCACCGCTGATACAAATGGTGTGGGGTTTTGTCGGGCCAGAGCCAGAGCACTGCTCACCACCGCCCACAGCTCCTTACCTGCGGTGACAGGGTGGATGTTGAGAATGGAGACTTCAGGTTTCAACCACAAACTGTGTGCTTTCATCAGAAACATTGCAGCCGGGCACTGATCATTTATATTAATACTACTGATACCATATACTGTATCACTCTCTCACTGCTCTTATCTAGGCTACACATCAAATATGGTCTAATGTTTTTTTTGTCATTGATTATAAAGTATAGCTTTATATTTACAAGAATCATGCCCATCATCACCATCTGTTTAGTAACTGAACACACAACATCTTACAGCGTTATGACACATACAGATTCTGGGCACATAGATTTTTATACTGTATCTGTATCTATACAAAAGTATGGGGCACTAAACTACAATATATAACAAATACAGTTGTCATGTATGGTATGTTTGCTTTTGAATGAGTAGGATTAATTAAACTGATATTGCTGTGTAAACTGTGAAGCTGTTTACTCCGGTGTCTATAAGATCTCCTTACCCAGGGCGTCCACCAGCTGCCCGACACCAGAGAAATATTTGGTCACCAGCTCCTGGTCTTCTGTGCTGAGTGTACTTCCTGCCACCCCGTGGAGCTGCCAGAGGATGTCGTCCTGCCAGCGCTCCAGATCCATCAGCCGGGCGTGGGCCTCCAGGAGCCGCCGGGACTCCACCAGACGCTCAGTCTCCAACACCATGCTACGCACTGCAAAGGGCAAGGAAGGGGAAGAGGGAGGGAGAACTTGAATTCCTCAAACTGTCAACAATTTATGCAATAACCTCTTACTGCCACAAAGTCTGAAGTTGCATATTTTCCAGCAAAAAAAGTTCCATATTGTAGCATAAAATAGTTTCTGAGGAGATGAAAATCCCTGTAATCTTCTATATTGGCACCACCAGTGACACAGGATCAGGATGGGTGGGTAAAGGAAATCAAGAAGAAGAAGACTGTGAAGTAGAAAGTATTTAAAGAACCAACATGGGCTGTCAGCCTACTTCCTCACATTATTATCAGGAGTAGTTATATTTTCTGATCAAAGTTGTTCAAAGGAAGAAAATCTTGATACAAAAATGTAACATTATCATTGCCAGTATACTTGCTATATTATCTACCCCATGCAGGATCTATGTTATAATCACTCACTCATTGTGCGACTAAGGCAAATGCGTACATGTTAAAATTGAAAGTGAATTACACTCTTTAGCTCCTGATCATGACAGGACATCGTCTACACTATTATAAAGAAAAATTAATTATATTCCCAAGAAAGGATTGAAACAGTTTCTTTCCCCCCAAAATGATCTATTTTCATCTCTGTACAACAAATAAAAAATGGAAACCAATTTCTGTATATTGAAAAGGAATTCATCATGAATGAATGATTTCATGCCTGTGTGTCCACAAAGCAGCATCTCACCAGAGTAAAGTCGTGGCAGGTTGCTGACGGCAGCGAGGAGCTGACAGTGGTTGACTGACACTTCTCTCAGCCTCTCCAGAGACTTCACTCCGTCTGTGTTTCGATTGGACTCCAGTCCCGCTTTCTTCAAAGCATGTGACACCTCCTTCAGCTCGGCCCTGGCCTCCCGGAGCTGCTCCAGACCCCAGCCTACCCCCTCCAGGTACGACTGGACCATGGACTTGAAGGAAAGCAGCAGGAACATGCAGCGGCACAGTAGTTACTGTTTGATTCCCATCAGACAAATAGCAACAAGACCTGATGAACTGAGGTCATATTGTATTATATTATTCATGTACGCCAGTGTGTGTTTTAATGTGTGCCTGTGATGTCACCTTGAGTCTGGTGTGTACGGAGGCGGTCCTCTGACTCTCTCTCTTCCTGTACTGGCTCAGGCGCTCCAGATGCTCAGGTCGACAGAAAACACCTGACGCCCACTTCAGGGCAGCGCCGCGGGCCAAACACTCAGCCCTCTCCACCTCTGGCCATACCTCAGCCACTGGCACTGTGTCTGACCCAGAAATAGACAGAACACGAGGGAGGAATAAAGTTTTGATGCAATCTAGAGGGGTAACTTTTATTAAAAAAAAAGAACCCTACTGTTATAAAATATGTGTAATTGCACCACCCAGGGGTTAACTTTGTGAATGATGCTACAGACACTGCAAAGAGGCAGATGTTTTGTCTTGAGATAACCCTAACTAATAAGACACATTGTATATTTAACTCTACAAGCACTTCTTGGTGATAACATTACTGCAGTTTGTTGAGTTAAATACGACACAACATTTCACAATTTCAAGTCTGTTTACAGGTCTTGGGCAGTGGTACTCTTGCAGATGTGACAAAGAGTTGTACAAAACCTTTTGTGGCTGCAGGGGGAGCTTTGCAAAATCTGATAAATTGCCTCAAGTGATGTCACTTGATGTCAAATTGAACAGCTGGATCATACCTAGCACAGCAAACATATACACACAGCATTGTACTGCAACAATGTGGGCTAAGTTCTCATTGGCTATTAAGGGTTTCTGCGTGAGAATCAACCAGTGATCCCTTCACACTATGATACAAGAGCCACTCTTGGTTTCCTGCAGTGATTTATAGCAGAGGTGGGTTACACAACCTGAAACAAAGCCCACCTCGCTAATGTCATAAAAAATGCATAAACTATTCTTAAATAAAACACAAACTATCAAGGGAAAAGAGCAGAGGGGATATTTCACATCGCTAATGTCATATATGTATGGAGTGTGACTGTAGGTTGGGGCATCATCTATTAACTAAACTGATCATGAGACAAGATACTTCAGGATCTGGGTGGCTTGACACCTCAGCTAAACAGTTTTCTCAAACTGTACAACCAGAGGAAGAGGAAATCGGCTTTTGCAACCAGGGCACATCCTTCCCTGTGACAGAAAAACTAGAATTTGGCCCGATTATCTGCTAAATGAGGTTTAACTTACTCACCACTGTCATTATTTCTGTCTCCACAGCAGCTCTGCCTCCAAGAAATGTTTGGAGATAAAAGCCAGTGTGCTGTGATAAGGTTTGTTCCCAGCTGGGAAGCTATCTGTCAGCAGCGATTATATATTGTATTATTTAATGTTTTTTTAATATGTTTTCCATGTCCCACCAGCTCGAGAAAAGCACACCCTGACTTTGTTATAGCTCCCAAAATGGTCCCCACGTGTCCTCCCAGCTCTCCCATGCTTCTACTGTTCACTGTTGAGCTACCAACCATATCACCCATAAAAAGAGACAATTTTGAGCATGCTAAGCGGCAGCAGTATTGATGTTTAGGGAACGCGATACGCTGTAAAGTCTGAGTCAAACATTTCTCTGCACCCTAATGGAGAGCATCTTTTTATAGCAGAGAGAAGTGAGGCCCTGTTGTCAGTCGACCAGTCAGGTGAGCGGATATCATTTCCCATCTGTTAGTCAGCTAGACAGGCAGCCATGCAGCCATCAGAGTCACATGACAATGCTCCCTTTGGAATTACACATCTTAATTGGTCTTAACTGAATAATGCTCTGGTTAGTGACTCAGCAGAAAGTAATGAGCTGTGTTAGGTCACCAGCATTGAGCAGGCTTTCTGTGACTTTAGGATTGAAAGCTTAGTTGATTGTGTTAAAATAACAATAGTCTAACAGTCATAGATTAGGTATGTATAACTGAAAGTTAGGTTTTGTTGTGAGAGGTCCTGGTAAGTATAGTCATTCCCAACTCTGTGTGTGTGTAGATGTTTGGACGTCTCAATTACACAAACAGGGCTGTCTCTGTCTCAGAGGAGGTCATGGGACACTCTCCTACCAAGACTAAATCTGAGTGCTGAAACGTCATCATCAGCGACTCTGGAAAACAATAAACCATGGAGCTCACATTTCGGAAAGTCATGAGTGTCATGTAAACTGGTGCTGCAACAGCACAGTCAAAAACACAACTGCACAGTGGACAATACAGCAGTAACTCACTGGTTACTGCACTATAATGCTGCTTTAATGGCGGGTTGGTATGGAAACTAGCAGACTCTGTGGTCATGATGGGACATGGTGGAGAATTATAGCCGGTCTGATGGCAACACAAGAAATAGACCTACTCCTGATAGACATATGCAAAAAAATGCTATACTGTTTTTTATGCAGATGTTGAGTGTCTTTAAAGGTGCACTGCACTGATTTTTCATCACTAGGAACACAAAATATGGTATTGAGTTGGAAAGTGTAGAAGCCATGTTTTTTGGAGTTTGACCCATACTACAGACTAAAAGTCTGTATATCTCAGCCTCTGCTATACCAATTTTGACCATTCTTTTTGTTAATCTGTCTCTTCAAAATCCCCCACCTTTATGGAAGCGCAATACTAAAATGCTAGACAGTCCCTTTAAATTAGGCTATTTTCATCCCCACATGGATAAATAAAACAACACATACTCACAGTTTTCTTCATTCTTGTCTTGTCAATTTGAAATTGCAGGCATTCAGAGTTCATTCTTGACCTTGGTCATATATCACATATCAAGATCATACATGTGATCATACATATGTATATATGATCTTCAAACTCCATCAGTGGTTGGAGTTGGAGTCATGGAATTGTAGATGTTCAAAATTGTGTTTTTCTCTGAACACCAAGTCCTCAAAGTGCACATAAAAAAATGGAAACCTGAACACCTACAAATCCATGACAACTGCTGATGAAGATCATGCGATATGACTGAAAGCCCCAGATCAACTACTAAAGGGACTTGGGGAGATGAAACTCTTTTATTAACTATCTGAAATTGCACCATCAGAGGACAATAAACCTCACACTGTATTCAAACAGACTGATGGACTTGTAGTATTAGTAGCTCTTAAAAGTGAACTTTATCTTAATTCTTTCACAAAACACTCAAGATTACAGCTCCTGTCATCAGGGAGGAACCTTCATCACACTAAGGGTGGTCGACATTGACTGGCAGATGTTCAATATGTCATCAAAACCAAAAAACACCCCTCTAAACCTAATACTTGAATGATGAATTCTGAAGATTCATTCATTTATCTCATAGACAACACTGTATCATGCACAGTTTTGTTTTGTTTCTAGCTATTGAGAGACTTTAGAAGGAGTGGGTGTTGGCCTTTCAGCATTGTTGTCAACAGACAAACAGTGTGTGTCTGTGCATGTGTGTTTAGTATGTGTGTCCCATTACCTTCTGGTTTGTCACCACCATTCCTCTGATCCCCTGCTGACATTGAAGTTGAGTTTCCAGCAGCCCGTCCACCCGACGAGTCTCCTTTTCCCCGAGTGCCGGCACTGAGGGTGCAACGCTGGCAGAGGAAGGTGAAGAAAGACGGAGATAAGACAGAGGAGAAGGAGAAGAAGGAGAAGAAAAGGTGGAGGAGAGAGGGCACATATCCATTCTACTGACGGCTTTCCTCTTTTCCCTCACACACACTCTCTCTCCCAGACACATCCTCTGTTGAGAGGCCGGCAGGAAAGGGAGGGA
>NTHP01000310.1:210827-231444 GCA_003416845.1 Oplegnathus fasciatus | reverse complement strand
AATGCTGTAGGGTGCAGAGGGGGGAGGGTGAGAGGAGAAAGGGGCAGGGATAGGGAGGGTATAGGGAGATACGCTGCATTCAGGGGCCTGTTGAGAAGATGGTAAATACTATTAGAGAATATTTACTACAGCTTTTTGATTCCAAAGCTTTCAGCCACACGGTCTTCATCAGGTGAAAAAACATGTTATGGGTGAAATCTTAACAGCTACTGGGCTTACAGATCCATCTCCATGACAACTGAGAAAACTCCACCCAATCATTAAGACCATGTGATGCGGTTGAAAGCTCTGGAAAAAGCCAGTAAGTGGACCTTGATTTGGGATTGTTTTGTCAAACTATTATTTCCAAGAAAAAGAGTGAACTTTTTGATTTTTAAAGGAATGGTGCGACATTTTGGAAAATACTCTTACTCTTTGCTGATAGATGAGAAGATTGATACCGCTCTCATGTCTGTACATTAAATATGAAACTACTGCCAGCAGCTGCTTAGTTTAGCTTAGCTTAGCACAAAAACTGAAAACAAAGGGAAACAACTAGCCTGGCTCTGTCCATGGGTGACAAGATCAGCTCTACAGCTCACTAATTGACATGTTATTCTTGTTTGATTAATTCGTAGCCTCAGAAGAACTCAAACACATAAGCACTAAATTAAAATTGTTTTCATGTTCAAGTAATTATGATTTTTTTTGTCTAACAGGACATTAAAAGCAGCAAGAGAGTGAGAGAGAGAGAGAGAGAGAGAGAGAGAGAGAGAGAGAGAGAGATGGCGACGGGTGGGGGCCAGGAAAACAATCCAGATGGTGGCAGAAGAGGTGAGGGGTGGGGGTAAGAGGGGGTAAGTGGACTTGGTGTTCCACAAAACCTCTTGGGAGTCTGAGAGTCTCCTTGGCTCATAAAGGGAAACCAATTAAACACACAGTTACAGGAAGAAACAATGTATAATGCATAAGTCATTAGGGAACACACAGGAGCCAAGAACTACTAGAGTCCATGACTATTATTCTTTCATTGGAAGGCACTTTACAGGTGTCAGTAGATGATTTAAGCCGGACCTTAACCTTTATTTAACACCAGGTAGGTCAACTTTGCGGTTCTATTGTTGATGCTGAACAAAATATGTTGAATTTTTCCACTGTAGCAAAAACACTGTGTCATTGACCCTGTCTGATCCTCTGCAGCTGTTTGACCAGCACCAGCTACTACCACTGAGGGAAGTTTGTTTATTTGCAGACCAGTCAAGTCCCCTGACCCCGCCGCCCTGTTTACGCCTGCAAGCTTCCCGGACCTCTTCAAAACACAGCAAGGAGCGTGCCAAGCGGCCCTGTGGCTGGAGCCAGCAAAAACACGCTATCTGAAGGGAACATGGGATCATCATCTTTCTGTGCTGCACTTCAAATTTCCTCAGGCAATTTTAAAATTTGTGCGTGGGTGCTCTGAGTTATCTTTGAATAACAAATTCAGTCCGAACAAAGGACAAAATTGTGAAAGAACTGACTTTAAGAAAGCTTGTGTAGGAAGTGACTCTGGGTTGTTGAATGTGAGGGACTGTACAGAAATTATTTTGGTGGGGAAGGAACCTCATGTTTCACTTTTTAAAAAAGCAAGACCCTCCCATAGTTTTTAATATTTTCTTTGGACCTGCCCCTTGACTTACTCCTTCTTGGCCACTTGGAGTCAGTGGAAACAAACTGTGAACACAACAGACACTTTTAAGAGTTGATATGGCAAACTTTTAGGTATTTAGAGCTTTTTTCGCTGAAAATGACTACCTGCTGCTGGAAACCACATCTTGAGAGCAGAGAGAGTGAATCAAAACAAGTTGTAGGCCATAAAACCAAACCTGGAGCCGAAAGACGCTGAAACACTCGAAAGAGCCGAGGGGAACTGCAGACTTGGGTCATGATTCTCTGTGAGTTTGTCACTATGAGCGACACATTGCACATTACACACTCATTTGACCCATTGTTATTAAAATGTTGATCACAGCTGCTTTAAACAAAAAGTGAAACACAAGGTTTATATAATACAGCTCATATGGAAACATCACATTATATATAAATATATACATATATAGTACTGGGGCAGCAGTAGCTCAGTCCGCAGGGACTTGGCTTGGGAATCTAAGATTAGATAGCTTTAATATGACAAAATAATATGATTAAATAAATAAAGGCACTGTTCAGAATTGTTTTTAACAAAAATAAAAATTACAGTACAATTCCCCTTTTTCTAAGGGACTGTATAAAAGTCCTGATCACTTTTATACAGTCCCTTCTTCTGGTCATTGTGTAAGAGCATTAGACCACAGGAGGCAAAAATTCAAAAACAAAGTTGGAATCAGTTCAATCAGCATCACCTCTTGTATCTTTGCCACACAGGAACAGTTTCCTCCAGAGCCATGTAAGGAATAGAGCAGAGGTTGACACACCAGGATGTTGTGCAGAATGTATTCCTGTCAGGGTGGGACCACATCGCTAAGGACAACAAGGCCGCTGACCTGCTGTTCTTTAGTCTCGTCACACTGACAGCGAGGCTCACTGCAGTCGGGTTTCTTCCCCAGTCTGTGTCTCTGGCTGCTCAGTCACTCCCTCTGCTGTAGATCTAACAATCTGATTGGCATTCACAGCCGTCTTTGCAGGATGAAATCAGACTTCAAGATGGAATCTAGAGTCCAGACAAATCACACTAATGTTGTAACTTTCATACCTTCAGACTGGCTATCCATTCAGCCCCTTCAACACTTGATCCAGAGCAAAATATTTCACCAACTACTGGTCACATTGATATGAAATTCACTGTGGATGTCCACGGTCCCCAGACAACGATGACCTGCTCACCTTACCTCTAGTGCCACCATAGGACCAAAATCTAATTCAAAATCAGATTGATAAAAATGTTCACATTTTGATGAGTTTTAAAAGGACAGGTCTGTATATCAGTGAGGGAAAATCTGTTTCATTTGCATTAACCTCATGAACTGATCTTAAATTACTGACCCAAAATCTGTCAAAGCTGTGGAAGGTAACATACCCATAGAAATTCACTGTAGTAACCACCGCGCAGCATCCAGGGTATGAGAATGTTGAAACAGCCAGTGTTGCCGGTTCAACACAGCTGTATGTGCGTCCTGAAAGCAGAATCAAGTGCTCCCCTCCCCTTGTTGTTGTCATCACCTTGAGTTCCATAACACCCAGCAGCGCCTCCACCCATAGGAGCTATGGGACGAACAGGAAGTCTAATTCTAGACCACTTCCTGTATGACATTCCTGACCTGAGCTGCCTTCCTGTCAGACTCTGTCAGGCTCCGTATGTATAGCAGATCTATGGTTCCACCAGTGAATGTAAATATATATATACACAGGAGAAGAGTGTGGTGAGAAATAAAGGGATGGGAAGTATTTAAAACATTACATCTACTTGTCTGGGATATCTGTTAGAAATAACACTGTGCACCGACTTTAACATGTTTTCTATTGGAAAGAAAATGGAAAATGGAAAGTGATATTATATAATGTTGCTGAATTGGTCAAGTCCATCAATTTAAACTGTTTTTGTAGCAATTTCAATCCATTTATTTTATTGGTAGCTTCAATTAAGTGCATAGAATGAGAGTTCACATGAATAACATTTATAACAAAGTGACAGACTGATAGGTGGAAATACATGGAAAAGAACAGGACATCAGACAGAACAGAGTACATTCATTGTAGCAGCATCACTACAGTCCCCTCTTTAACCTCATCAGATCTCTCATCCATTGTATTACACATATAATAAGGGTTTAAATATGTAAATATGTGGGTTTATTTATGTGCAGTAACACAAATCATATACTTAGGAATATGAGTGAACACCAGTGGCTGGGAAGGAGGTAAAACCCCAAGACCCAGTGACACGTATTGACAAGAGGGACAGATGGAGATTTTGGCTGGTTATTTCTTTAGTAAAAAAGGCACCAAGTGTTCTGTTACATTTTAGAGAAATAACAGCCAAATATCTGTTGGTTCAGTGGAACAAAAACCTGCGCTAACATGGGCACATGATCAAAAACTTATTATTACACCGAACAAAGGCAGATACTGTGTCTGATTATGAAAAGCTCCCATTCCAACACTAGCTAGCATTCCTTCTATATTTTAATAATCTGTAGTGTTCCCTGCCATTTCAAATACATTCTCACCCTAGATTAGTTTAGTAGAGTTCAAGATTTCCTTCTCCTTCAATATTTATTAGTGTATCTATACAAATTTGTTTATCCTTCCAGTTTAAACGATATACGAAAATACATTATGAATCTAAACACGTGTAAATTATTTCAAAAATATACAAGCTACAAGAGACGTTTCACCTTAGCTACAGAAAGTGACCAAATAATATTGCCAACAAAGGCTAAAGCAGCTGATTGCCACAGAAAAACGAGTCAAAATAAAACCTAATTTCCACAAAATCATGATAAAGAGAAACTAAAACTATTTAAATGGCAACGGTAACTTAGCAAATAAAAGTGAAAACCAACAGTAATGATTGGATTCAGATTAAAAGAAATGAACAATAGTATGAAAATCAAACGTATCTCCCAAAGATAGATCAACATGAGATACATAAGGTTTGTAATTTGGCAGATCTGAGATAAAGAATCTACACCCTGATGTCTGCTCATCTACCTGCCACAGAAACTGCTGCTTCCAGGGTGCTGCAGGTATGTTGGCTTACTGATGTAGTTACAGTATGCTCTCCCTCAAGTTCCCACTGCTGGATGTGTTTGACTGCTGACTTTCTGTTTGGGTTGCTGATGTTCGGTTCCATGTGTGAAAGTCCAAAAGAGCTTGGTTGAGTTTCTCCATCCAGTCCAGTCTTTCCTGTTTGGTGTCAGCTGAAAACCAACACCTGAACAAGAACAACATCCATCAGTTTGTGTACCGTGACTGTAGGAGCATGATAAGAACTGTTAGAGAAGTCAGACAGGTCTGTTGTAGGTGCTGTTGAGCCTTTTGAAACATCTATCACACTTAGACATTTACTGTAAAATCATGGAAGACAACTACTGCTTTTTCTACTTTCCCCTCCAAATTAAAACCACATCCAGTGACACATGTGAAATGTGGTATAAAAGAGTGCAGAGCCTCTTAGTCTTTTTTTAAATAGTAATTATACTGTTTCAAAATATATGTCTAGGCACAACCCAATCACAGATGTCACAGAAGGTGTTTCCCAACAACTGTCAAAAGTAAAACACCCTCTGTGACATCACTATTTGGCTGCAGCCATAGGAGCAACATGCTTCATGCCTACAGTAAACAACAGCAGCAATTATATTTAAACAGGTTTTCATGATAAATGAAGAGTGTTATTCTATACTGGCCAAAATGTGCAACTTCATAGGCGATCAATCCCAGTGAGACAATTTGTGCCTTAGAAGACGGGAGGTCTGGGATTCACACATGGAAAGTAGGTTGATTACAATCCATTAACAGAAAAACACTCCATAAAAAATATTCTGACAATTCTGACATCTGTTTTAAACCTCTCAATTCTAACTAAAAAAAGTGTTTGAGTTCTTATTCAAGCTTACTTGGCCGAGGCGTCCTGGCTGTCGTCCCGCTGCTGCTGTGGGATGTTGCTCACCAGCTCGAAGGTGAAAGGTCGAGCACACGAATCCCTCTTGACAGGCCTGACACACTGACTGGGAGAGCTGGTCAGAGAAATGCTGCCCTCTGCTTCCTGGGATGTTAAAACAGAAACAGAACACAATTAAATCTATTAAAAGTGACTTGGTGACTTAGTCTGCGAGTCTGTCTGTCGGTCTATCCATACCTTAGTTTCTTTGTCATTGGGGTGGTTCCAGTAGTACATGTTGCATCCCTCCAGAACAAAATACCGGCGATGCCACACCCCATATCCACTGATCAACTCAAACATTGTCTGGGAACAGAACCATAAAAATAGAGTGAATTTAACATAACTAAATGCAGTTTGAAACTGTTGTAACATTTAAGAAAAACATCAGTTTTGCTGGTTTTGGTTTATAGAAAACTGTCATATGTAGAGTTTAGCAAAGACAGGAGCTACATTCTCACCGGGGTGTAGTGCAAATCTGCTTCTTCTCTGGGTGGTTTTAAGATACTGACATTTGTTCTTAAACAATTATGACAAAATGGAATTCTCTCACCCAATTTCCTTTGTGAATCTTAAGATTTAAAGACCTTATGACACTAAATTAATGTTAAGATGAACATGTTTGCAATGTATCCAGAGAGAGTTGTGGAAAATAAGCAACATCACATTACTGACCAGGAAGCCTTGGTGCTGTACATTAGAGTGACTTTCGCTGTCCAGTCGCAGGTAGATGTTGCCCTCTAGAGGAGAAAGAAAAGGTACCTGCAGTCCGGGGGAGGAAGAGGGAGGGGACACACTGTTAAACTGGTATGATGTGGAAGACACGTCAAGAAGCAAGAATATATTTTGGAGAATTTCATTCCAAGATGCTCTTTATCCACTTTTGTAAAGAAAAACTGTTTTGGCAAAACTGTGACCAGATGTGGTCACACCTTGTGACTTTTAAGAGATTTAATTTATGCCTGTTAGATGTACGAAGTGTCATCATGAGTAGGTATCACTATGGTGCATACTGCATTTTGGAGTGAAATTCTTTTGTATATTTAGATGGTTAACACACACATACAGACACAGAAAAAAACTCAACAGGTGAAATGACACGGTGTATTTTCCTCTCAGATATCATGTAATCCAAAATTAAATGATGCAGTAGCAGATAAATGTAAAAACGTGTGTACAAATGAATTTCACTATGAATACACAGCTCAGGCTTGTGTACCAGCAAGTAAATCTCTCTTGTATATTTATTATTTTGGCCTTAAGCACCATGTCATTTCACAACAAATGTACTAACATAATGGTTATTGTCTTTGATTTTTGAAATCAGACAGGAAAGAGATTGAACTAATAAAAGGAAATTCATTCACCAGAAACAACTATACTACTATCAAGACTGAGGCGGGGATTAATATGCATGACTGAAATCATGAGTCAGAGGTTTGGTTAGTTTTTGCACAAGAGCAGAGGGAAATGGTGAGAGGTGAAAGGCTGACAGTGTCGTGAAAAGAGTGAAACCTTTTCCTGAAATTCATCTCCCAGCAGCCTCCTGATTTTGCCTTCAAGTTTCATCTGAGTGGAGGAAGCAAGACAGAGAGGGGGAGAGGGAGGCAGACAGGGAGGGGCAGACATGTTACATCACCAGTGAGCCCACCCATGTGTAGAAACTTCCAACAGAATAATAAAAAAGACCAAAGGGGTGTATAGTGGTGCCACTGTGCTTCTTCTCTGGTTGGTCAGTACTGGAGGTAAAACATGAAATGCACAGAGAGATGCAAAACCTGGTGACAGTGAATGTGTTATTTGGGCCATGTTTTTCCCTTCTGAATGTTGTCATTCATTTTAATTATTACCCCAAAAAGTATTTACATGTCTGCATCCACCAAACTGCATTTATGAAATGTTATTTTTTACATGACAAATAAAAACACATAAGTCGATGTGGTTAGAGCCTATTTTATATCGCTGAAATTCACGAGCTCCCTGTAGATTCTGTCGGTTAGTTAACTTTCAACATTATTCAACTGATCAACAATCCTGCTTACACCAACACTGCCAGAACACATTTCAGCTGTAGACACAAACTTATGGCCCAGAGCAAGACAGCTGTGTATTAACCTTTAATTCCTGAAGATGCCAAAAACAGTGTGAGCAGCCCTTCCCAACAATATCATGATAGATTATTACCTTATCCAGAGGGAACTTGCTGTGTCCCAGTGAGGCCAAGGTGATCTTATGGGAGCCCACCAGACAAAAGTTACTGGAGCGACGAGTGTTGAGAGCAGGAAGAGCAGCAGCTGAAGGACAAGGAAGGGCAAAACTCGTGACAAACATGACATGATCAGTCAGCAATATACTGTACATGACCATTATGACCAGTGGTCGTTTATTTGGTAAATGAAGTTCATTCGGTAGAAAATAGAATTGCCTCCATATCAAATTCACATTTTATTTTTTGTCTACCAAACGTTTTCTAAACATTTACTAGCTATTATTCTAGAGTTGTTGAGTTGAGTCAAACAAAAAAATTTACTACGTATAACAAAATTCAACTTACATGTCAGAATGTTACTGGATCTCTGTTGAAAACAAAAGAGAAGGTTTAGGTAATGCTTCCACGACAGGTGAAAAAAAACACAAACTATAATAGTTGGGCATGAAATAAAAACTGGATACTCACTGTGATGGTATTCAGGAGCTTTCTTGGCGTGACCTGAATATTTAAAGACATCATAAATGAATTGGACTGTCATTGATAAATACACACCTGGCTCATTATTTGACTCACTCACTTACCCGCGACTTGGTGGTGGTCCGGTCCATGTTACAGTTACTGCCTGAAGTGTGGGACTAGATGGCACAAAAGAGGCAAGAGGCACATGAAAAATCCACAAATTACATCAGATCTAACAGCGCTGTGCATTTAACAACTCTCTATAATCGAAAAATTGGCCACCAATCAAATCTTTTTTACAACCAGAATGACACTCATCAATACACAGTCAAATGTGCCAAAGGCCTGGTGAGCATTCCTATGGAAGCCCAGTATTCATGATGGTTTGACTATCATTATTCCCTGCAGAGGGTATCAGGTTGTGCAGTCATAAATCTACTGGGCTCTCTGACAGGCGACTCTATTATCTAGCCCTGACCTAATGTGCCTTTAAGTTGCCCTTACATCCCACATTCAGCAGATACTCGGCAGCTTGACCTGTCCTTATATCTACATTGTATCTTCTCGGGCTACATTAGCTGGCCCGACTGGCCTGATAGGCAATTTCATCTGAATGTCATGGCCTGCTCAGTCGTTCAGCCGTCATCCCTGCTTATCTAGCCCCACGAGTCTTACAAATAGTTACTAGTTATATCAGAAAACTTTTTCCACACCATTTTCTGACCTAATGCAGGTTTAAGACGTCCTTGAAGCCGATCCTCACCCAAGCAAAGAGCAGATACTTGGCGTAATGACACAGCCTTATATACACCTTGCATCTGTTTAGGCTAAAGAACAGTGGCTGGCACAACTGGCTTGATAGACAACTTCATCTGAATGCCCTGGCCCACTCAGTTGTCTAACTACCATCACTGTAGTGGTGATGTTATCACACTTCTGTCTATAACATCACCAGTTATAGTCAGAATAAACATGATTTTCAAGAAGTTTAAATATTTATAATTTATGTCCATTACATAAAGCCTACTGTCACTGTTATATAAGAGTCTGTGTCTGTGGTAAGGGACACAGAGGTTATGAACAACAATAGTAAACTTGTATATATGAATTTATAATGGGGAAAAATACTTCTGGAACCTGCAGCACCAACCACTTCGCTGTTCTATTAATTTCATTTCAATTAATACATAACAAAGAACGACTGCAAATCAAAATGTCAAATGTTTTGTCTCACCAGGCTGTAGACTTCCACATCAATTTCAAAGGATGAGCGAATATCCTTCCTGACATATCAAGGAGACAAAGCAAGCAGTGAATTAATCTATATATTCCCACTGACATGATCACATTGATACAGTCACAAGTCTTTTCAAATTCCATGGGCAAGTTAGCAAAACCATATTTTAGAACCTCAACATGAAACCTTTGTAAAAAGATTTAAATGCATAAAAGATGGTCCCAATTTGGCTAAAGTTGTCTGGATGTGACGATTCACTAATCATTTGTTAACAAAACATAAATGTGAACTGAGAAACTCAACAGATTTGTCCAGCGGAAAAAATGGATTTTATGTGCTTTTGAAAAAACACATGCTGTCAATTCAGAAAAATAAAGAAAGAAAAATGTAAACACAGCAAATTAGTGCTAGAAGCAGTGCATCAGACTTGTCAACTGAAGTAACCACCAACCAGCTGATGAACTGCAGCTTACAGAGTGACAGAAGTAGGGAAGGAGATGGTGTCTCCATTCTGTGCATCAGCAGCCGTGGCCAGCGGGGTGGCGACGATGTTGCAGGGCCCGTAGCGGATCAGGACGAAGAAGTAGTGACTTGGCCGACCTAAACGAGCACATAAACAAATCAGTCCTTTCAAAGTGGATGTCAACCACTACATTTGTGTTAATTAAGCCCTGCATTTTGAAATAGAACGTTTTTGCATCCATAACATTCAATATGAGGTAATGAAAAACTAAACCTAATCAAAAAAATAGCAGGCATGTTTTCTTGCTGTGCTACCTGTGCGGTTATGTGACGAGCAGACAAATTCAACCTTGAGAGGCAGCTGGATGTTTGTGATGCCTACAGTCCCTCTGCAGGGCTGCTGGGAAACATACTCCCTGTCCTCCCCTGCTGCCTCTTCAGACTCTGAGTTCCTCTCCTCCCTCAGTCTGGCCACCTCTGCCAGCAGGGCAGAGCGTTTCTCACCTGAAACAGACAAGGAAATCACAAGCTTAATAAGCAACACAGAAAAATACTCTTATTACTGCTTTGAATACAATTATTCAGGCTTTGGAACAACAGATGTAGATGTAATCAATGTTAAATAAAGAGATACATTTATGCATGTGTCTTTTGTTATTAATACCTTTGTTATTCTGTTGTTTAGATTATTTTATCAACTGTATGTAAAATATAAAAAATATTAAAAGAATGCAACTGCTGTTGAGGCAACACTTTCTGTAAAAACAAAAAAGTGTGTACACAAAGATGGGACAATTAAACCAAAAATCTTCATGTGTACATACAAGAGACCAGCAGTAGTTTCTCAGCTTCAGCCTCCTCGAGCGAGCCTCGTCCGTGCTCCTCATCAGTACAGCAGCTCAGAGCCTGCAGGGTCTGGTTGACCACAGTCTGCAGCTTTCCTGCTTCTTCATTAAGAGCCTGGACAAACACAGGACAATACGCAAGATTGAGAGTTACTCAACACCTGTACTGGATTTATTTAATTCAAAAAGAGGTCAATTTCAGCAGTTTTTTAAGAAAAATATGATGAGTACCAGAGGATACTGCAGTGGGGACTACATAGATCTCATTCTGAACACTCACTGACCAACTGTGAAATTATTTATTATTATTAACAACAACAACAACAACAGTTAATGGGTTAGCCTTCTGTTGTTGAAAACAATGCTACACACTGTGATTTTCTCCTTGGTGCTGACAGAGGGTTGAGGCTGGGACTTCTCAGGAGCTCGTCTCTGAACCCCGGGAGTTACACTCTGAATGGTGGGCAGCTTACTCTGTCTTTGTGTGCGGTAGGCATCAATACTGTCAATCACAGAACAAACCGACATCAAATTACAGACATGTGAGAGTACCCATCAACTACACAAATTGATGATTATTACTGACTCTACAGCTCCTATTAAAAAGAAAAGCTTAAGAAAAAGTGATTAAAGGTGTGAAGATAATGCCGATACAATATGACATGTTCATAGAATTGCATGTTTGAAATACGATGCAGCCTTTAAGTAACAGAAACAGAACATTACGGCAACCAAAATCCAAGTTATCCCATCTAGACCCATATAATGATGTAAAATCATAGCTTTAGTTGGGCCTAGCTGGTCCAACAACTGATTTGCATCTTTTAAAGCAACTCAAAGTTCTACATAACACATTCATAAGTGATTTTGATTGTATTTTTATCTTAAACATCATCATCATTTATTCTAAACAGAATCTGTACAAATGGCTATGTTGTTACTGTTATTACCTGTATAGAGGAGCAGATTCAGCAGGAGGGGTGGTGGTCTCGTCTGGAGTCAGGAGCAGAGATGGGGGATTGGACTCCTGGCTCGCCGCCAATCGCTGTTGGTGGATTATAGAACATCAACACAGAAGAATTTGATATTTTTCCAGGTTCTGAATTTATCAGCTTTCCCAGAAGTTATTAATCCAGAAAGCTCCTCTAATGGAACTTATGTCTTTGACGGCTCAAAGTTATGAATTAATCTTACCAGAGGGGTGACCACAGCCTCTACAGACTTGCTGAGAGGAGAGAGGATGCCGCTGGGAGGAAAAGTCAGCAGCTCATCTCCATTGCTTTCAAGCTTTTTGCTCTCATCACACTCTTCTTCTTTGGCTTCCCCTTCTTCTTCACTTTTCTCCTTCTCCGATTCTGTGTCCATCTTGTCTTTGTCTCCAGAGCAAGCACAAATGCCACTGTCGTGGTCCTCAGTGTCTTCATCATCCGCCCTCTCTTCCTCTATCCTTCCAGCATATTCCAGCACCTCCTCAAACATCTGGTCGATTATTTCAGCTGTGTTGGTCTCATCGTGAGAGCTCAGTTCAGCATCTTTGGATAGAAACATTCACACATGTATCAAGTCATGTTCTGAAACAAATAAGAACTACAATTTCAACAACAGGTAGACAGCTGGTGAGGACAAAGATAACAAAATGTTAAAATTAAAGAAAACCCACAACAAATGGGCAGCATCTATCTTGTTTCAGGTTTATGCCCAGTCACATTTATTCCCTCAAGTGCACCTGTGCAATACCAACTGTGTGCTCATTGGTCTCCAATTATTACTTGTGTCAAGTATAGTGTCATTTCTCAACACACTCAGCCTGAAAAATTATAGCTCTGCAAAGATGAACTTTTCTGTTTACTTTCAAATAAGACAAAAACAGCCATACAAATGTCTCCGAACACCTGCGCATGTTTGCTTGCGTGCAGTGTGGGGAAGCATGTTCAAACCTTCAGTCACCACGTGACTGCTCTTAATTTAAATCCAGTGTACGCAGTTTAATAGTGATTTGTCATACAAATTACTTCACCCATGTGCTCCTTTTCTCCTGAGGTGTCCATGCAGCCCAAGCACTCATGCCTACATCTTCTTACTGTTCTCACCTGACATACTTGTCTCTGCCCTAGACTCCATGGAGGTATTGGCCTCAGACAGGGTTGAGTCATTGATTAGCTCAGGCTCCAGGATAAAGGTGACTTTCTTTGAGCTTTCTCCTCCCTCTGTGTTGTGAATTTCTCCTGTCAGCCCATATACAACACCCTGCCTTTCATCTATTGCATCTTGCTCCATTTCCTCTGTCTCCAAAAGATGATCCGACGCCTGGACCTCTGTCAAACACTGAGCTCCATCTCTTCCATCAATGTCTGATGATTTGGTCTCAGTCTCTACCTTAGGCTTTGCTACATCTTCAATATTTCTTTCAAGCTCTGTATACCCAGTCTGTGTTTCTTTCAAAGCCGGAGCTACATCTGCAAAAGGAGATGCCTCTGCTTGTTTCACTCTTCTGTCTGACTCTAGATCCATGTCTTCTTCTTTTATACTGACTGTCTGGATCTCCTTTGACTGTTGACATACATCATCCTTATGAGCACATCCTTCTATGTCTTTCTCGTCTTGTTTTATTGTACAAATATCAATATCTCTGGTAACTGCTCCCTCATAACAGCCTACACAGGACTCCATGTTCCCTTGCTCTCTGCTTAAAGTAGATTGGTCTTTCACAGAGTCATCTATGCAGTTTTCTGACTCTAAATTGTCCTCCTCAGGTCTAGGTTTCTCATCTTCCTGCATTTCAGAGGAGCCAGCAGTCTCAGCAGAGACATTACCCAAATAACATTCACTATCCTGGATGTCAGAGGGTTCACTGTAATGTGCAACACTGCCTCCTTTCTCCTTTTCCACTCTGGATGATTCCAACTCTCCCTCCTCCTCTTTAACACAAGCATCTTCTTCCTGTTCTTCAACTATGATAGATTCTTCCTCCTTGTACACCTTGTCTTTAGGATATCTCCACAACCTTAACTCCTCATCTGTTGAAGGCTCAATCACCTCTTCACTGTATGAAGAACCATCAATTTCTTCAACTTCTTCAAAAGAAAACACCTCGGACCTGCCCTGTTCAGTTACTTTGGAAACCTCACCCGTTTCCTTCATGTTTGACTCATCTAGATTAATTGGATCTAGCAAGCTCTGCTCATCACCTGGAGGCAACTCTGACACATCCTGGTCCTTACCAACAGGTGCTCTGGAGAAATTCTGATCCTCGCTAAAAGACAACTTCAATACAGTCTGGGTCTGTGGTTGTTGGGACCCTAGCTGCATTTTGTTTCCAACTGAATCCTTGTGCTCCTTCTCCTCCCTGACTTCTTCACCCTGATGAGTATTTTGCTTCTTCCATTCCATTTGCAGCTGCCCTTCATTACAGTTTTCCAGCTCTCCAGATGCTGCAGGAGCTTTAGAGTCACTGGGTGCCCTCTCACCTGTTGAAAAAGTAGTCTCACACTAGGCTACCTGAGCTTCATACATATATTTTAGAGCAAGTACTGAGTATTCATATCTATTCATTTAGATAAAAGGTGCCAAAAGCTATTGATTGTGTTTGGAAAACATAATAACACAGTTTAACAAAGGAAACACATCTGGCATGACAGAGAACACAAGGACTGACTGGATAGACTGGGATGCAAAAAGCACAATTTTTCTATCCTGATATTGATTACGGGACTTAAAACTAGGGTAGACTATTGATCTGATACCAGTGCTCTTTTTTATTTTTAAAATCAAAGTCTGTATACCTCACTGTGGAGCTGATTGGGATCATTACTCAACTTGTAAAGTAACATCCGATCCGAAGTTTAGATGACCATACACCTGCATTTTTTAGGGTTGTACAAACATTATATTATATTGTTCTAGCAGGTTGATAAAACTATGGTACTCCAATTTTAGTGACTGTATTTAATGTGGACCAGTCACATCTAGCTAATAATCGATCAGTTTAATACTGTCACTATTGGTACTGATACAGATCTTACGTATCTGATTGGTGCATCACTGTTTGGGAATAGATATCAGTATTTTAACAGACTAGTGTGGGGTTTATCAGACTCAGAGTGCAATGGGTTACAAAGGATCTGGACTGGGGAAAAAAGTATTGATGGAGCCACAATTCTGGCCTTACAGATCAATTTAGGACATTCCTACTTCTATTGCTAATGGGTGTGTATTCACCAGTTAGGTGACCTAATACAGTTACCTGTGTATTCATCTAACTCTCTAAACTATAGAAACAAAATGTGTGTATTTCATTAATGAGGACGGTATGGGGGAAAGTCAGTTTGATGTCAAAAGCCTTACCTGGCCCATCTGAAGATTGCTTCTCTGTACTTGATGTAGGAACTTCAGTGAAGCTGCCATCTTTAATTTCAGCATCACCATCAGCCTGCTGGAAGCAACCAGGAAACCAAAAATAAGAGGTAGCAGTTTGTTTGAGGAGATGTTTACAAATGCAAGTAAATACACAAACTAAAATAAAAGAAAATACTCCAGCTTGCATTTATTATCGTAACTTAGGACACGTGCCCAACAACCAGAGAAACAGTGCCAGGAATGCAACAGGAAAAGAAGAAGAAGAAAAAGGGACAGGAGTCCTATAGCACACAAGCAAATAAAACAAAGTATTAAAACTCAAACAAAATCACCAGTGGAGCAGAGTAATACATGTTCACAAACCCCTCCAAGGTGACTCTATGAACTGTGCATTACAGAGATATCATTTCAACAACATGTATGAAAGAAAATGTGAATTTGTGACATTCATCTCTGTGAAGCAGCCTGTTACTTTGCCATGACCTCACTATGAGATCTCAAATGAGAGTTACTGTTCGTCACTGTTTATGGCGTGTGAAGTGAAAAAATAATCCTGTGTGAACATTTCCCCAAAACCACACCAGACTTAAATAAGTGCTCTATTCAAGAAGTGAACTTCCTCTAAAAGACAAAAAACTGGGGCCAAGTAAATGGGTAATTCTGCTAAAAAAAATAGTATACTTGTATGCTGATATTTTCCTTGTTCATTTATCCAATTCAATTCTTATCACTGCCCAAATTAATACTGCCCATTCTGTTGGCTCCAAGTATTGCCCATGTATCACAGCACAGAAGTGGCCAGACAGTGAAGAGTTATTTGGTCACAGACTCACATCCCAGGACTGTATGGGAGGCCAATGAATTCTCCTTGTAGATCTAGGAACCCAGGAGGAGGGAGATGAGGGGCCAGGGGGGGTCCTTCCCTGTTAATGTTTACATAAGCTGGTGTGTAAAAAAACCCTCCAACAAACGGGGGAAATTGCTCAATAAACATTAAAAAAAGAAATAATTACATCCACAAAAACAAGTGATGACGGTGGGATGGTGGAGGGGGGTCCTATTTGTAAATGTAAACCCATCGTATATCGCTTACTGGCAATCGCTATAGCCACTTCTCATCTATCAGCATCAGAGAAATGCTGAAAACAGTTAGGAATTGCGTGAGCTTGCCCTGGCCTCTCTATGATTTATGAGCCAAATCAACCACATCTACTTCAATATAACAGTAAATTAAGTATGACAAGACATTACTGACAGCTGCAACTAAAACATTCTTAAATGTAAAAAGGCAAAATATTACTATCATAAACCCACCTGAGTTAATGAGGGATCGGAGCTGCTCCTTTTCAGCCAGGCATTCTCACTGATTGGTTGGAAATGCAACTGGCTCAACTCCTGCTCACGTTCCTGATCAGTGAAACCATGTCAGATGTCAGACATAAACTCGTACAAACAGCACAAGTAGAGCGGTAAATCAATTCATTAATTCATTCTCAAGTTCATATAATTAAGGATACTGCAGCTGCTAGCAGCTTTAGTTTAGAAAGACTTTAACATTTAAAGATTCACAGACACCAGCGAGGAATACTGACATATTACAAATAATTTATGTGTGTAAATGATTTATATCACACAGGCTTTTGAGTTCATTTGCCCATTTAAGTACAAGAACTTGATAGCTAAAAGGTGTTGATCCAAGTAATTTAGGTACTACTAATGCATTTCAGTAATAAAAGCCCCTGAACCAACCTGGCGCATGCGAGAAGCCTGTTTGGAGCTGGGTGTTGTAGTGCCGTGGAGTTTCTCCTGAATGCCAGATACAAAGCTGGAGCGCGTCCGAGGACAAGGGTTGGCAGGGCTTGGTGTGGGGGCGGGGCTAGCCTGGAAGACTGGCACTTTAAAACGCTCCATTCGCTGATTAAACTCTCCCTCACCTGGAGGGCAAACATTTATAGACATTAATTTTGAGACGTAAGTCAAATTTAACTCAATATCCTGATGAGGTTTTCTTGCCGCATTTCAAAAGGTAATTTTTTAAGTATCTACCGATACCAAATTCCATTTTGATATTTACACATAATACAGCTATATGATATGTAGGTTTGGCAGATCCAACTACAAGCATGGCTCTAATACTACTCTTAACCATCCACAGTATAACCTAAACATAAACACTTAATTGGAGGATCTTATCAAAAGAACATTGCAGGAAGCTATACCAGCCAGGCACTGTTCGGGGCTAACTATTTAGTTATAAATATGTCCAAGACTAAATGTATTGATTTTGGCTCAAGCTACGCTCTAAGGAGAAAGAATCAATTATGTCTCTCAATAAAGGGTGCCTCTATAGAGCAAGTCAGTGAGGCTAAACTTTTGGGGGTCACACGCGAAGAGCAACTATCCTGGGGAAGTCACATAAACAAAATATCAGCAAAAATGGGAAGAGGGGTATCTTTTATAAGAAGGCAGTCCCCATGTCTTAGTCCAAATTGTTGTGCCACAGTATTGTCTCATCTGGATTACTACTCAGTAATCTGGTCAAGTGATTCCAAAAAACGAGCTGGAAAAGCTTCAGTTAGTGCAGAATGGAGCAGCACAATTAGCACTCGGTGTTCAGTAAGAGCAAGGATAGATAAAATGCATGCTGACCTCACATAGATGAGGGTCGAGATAGGTTTAGATTTAGTTTATCAACTTTGTTAAGAAATATAATAGTTTTGAAAACAAATAGTTTGAAACAACCATATTGTTTGTATTCGTATGTGTCTGTATGTGTTTGTATTTCCTGGGAATACAATGATCAAACAAGGCAGGTGAGGAGGGGTCACATTATGACAACCGGATCCCAATAAACATTAAAAGTCGTCTATGATTTTTATTGAGGACTTCGCAGCTAGGTGTGGCAAATCTTTTCACTGACCGTGAGCTGGAGTCCAACCTTACACCATTTGCTTGGCCCTCTGGCCATCGTCAAGTCTGAGCTGAAGGCCAAAGACCATTTTAGTCTATGCCTTTGATACTTTATTGTATTGACTTCCTCCTTCTATTATAGTTTCCATGTCTGTAAAAAACTGTGACTGACACTGTGTTCAACAGTGACAAGTCTGATGTTCATATGCATCCTCACCGAGGAGATGCTCTCCGAAGTCCTTTTCGTGGATGATGACTGATGGACTGTGAGCCCCAGGATCCGACAGGCACCGCTGGGCCAAAGGAGCTCCTCCTAAAACAACAAACACTTGCAGTTACAAACTACAGTATTTATCTAACACCCACACTGTCACAATGGCTCAACACAGATTGCTCAATACCTTGACAATAGTTCTTATCTTGTATATAGATCATCCATCCTGACTGTTGACCTCGGCTGCCATGACATGTCACTATCTTGACCAGTACCATAAATCCTGCCAAAATACACTGCACTGCTCTTGTACGTACAGATATGTACACATACACACTCAGTTGCCAGTTTATTAGGTTAGTAAAAACTAATGCAGTCTACAACAATAGCCCTGCAGTAAATCCTCCTCCAAGGTTTTTCTTGAACCAATTGTAGGGAGGTGTTGATGCCATTTTAAGGTCATTTTTGAGGTTGAACAAAATATTGGTAAATTTGGCAGTACGAAATATTAGCATGGCTGCTTCAACAGTAAAAGTAGGATTACCCTCTCGTCTCTGAGTGAGTTGCTGGACTCGGGACAGGACTGAGGGAACCATTGGTGTGTCTGGCTTTGTCTCTAGCTCAGCTAGGCGTCCAGAGGAGAGCGGTTTAGGACTACGGTTCTCCTGACCAGCTGCCCCCAGACGCCGACGCTTCTGGCCATCATTCCCCTCTGAGAAATCAGATAGAAAGGGCAAAAGTCACAAATGTACAGAACTGCAAAGACTGCTGTGAACATGTAGACATACTGTATTAATGAAGATATACCTATGAACAGTCACATTCTTGTTAATACAGGTACAAACATACCTGATGATGAGAGGACATTGTCTTCAGAATCTGACAGAGGTGCTCTCTGTCTTTTCAAGTTGATGTTCCCACTATTTTCTTCGCCAGCTTCCATACTGAGCTGCAAACACAGTGAGATTACAGACTGGATATGTATTTTAAGATGTCAGGTGTTGGTGAACAGAAACCTTTAAGCACCACAGCATTAGTAACGTTACAAACAAGAGTCCAAACTTACGAACCAGATAAAAAGGAGATCTCTTAACAGTGAAGGTCATGTACGTAATTATCATGGGTTTCTATAGGTTAAAGCTCTAACTATACCATGAAAAATATTAGGCTAAAATTAAGCAAGATAGCTTTCAGACGTTTTTATACAGAAAGAGGAAAACCCGCTCAGCATTATCCCAAATGAAATGAAACGTGACAACACCCAGAGCTTCAGTTTCAGCTCAGGTCAGTTTTACAATGAAACACACATTTATAGTAAGTTGTGCTAGCAGGTCAGCTACATAGCGTTATCCTGTTAACACCGCCTACACAGCAATAACTAAATAGTGAGATTTAATTACTTGTCTGTCTCCGAGCATTGCACTCCAGCAACCTGTAACTTGATAACTAAGTTAAAGGAGCTGCGTTAGCATGCTAATGTTAGCAACACTGTCCTTTGAGTCAACTCTGGCTAGCTCATTTCAAGCTAACTTATCTAAAATTGGCCAGCATAACGTTAGCCTAGCTTAAAATGATAAGCTAACTTTAGCAGGAACCAATCGTCTTGTTAGCGTGTTAGCAGAGCGATATATGTGTTGAGCAGTTCGTTTGTCGTCTTACCTGAAAATAAGTCTGTATGAAAGTACAGTCTGTATGAAACAGGTCAGCGCTAACTGACAGAAAACAAGAAACAACCTTCCTGTTGTTTTACGCTTTCAGTCTCCTCCTCCAACTTTGAATTTCAGCGGGTCTTCTGACGTTACAACTGGAGTCCCGTAAATACTATCGAAAAGCGCTGATCTAGGACCAGACCAAATATAGCAGGCCCATTCCGCTCCGCACACTGCAGAATCCTGTAATCTGATTCCACGTCTGTACCTGCTGAATAGCTCGAAGTGAGGCGGTTTTACCGTATTACACTGAGTAAACACGCAAATAAAGATTCCACCACATCACAATTGTATTGTTGTAGAGCTTTGACCAAAAAAACCTACCAATGTGTATTTTGTGGTGTGACACATACGGACAAATGAAAGGAAAAACCAACATAAAGGTGCTGGGCCACCACGTGCTGCCAGAACAGCTTCAGTGCTCCTTGGCATTGATTCTCCAAGTCTCTGAACTCTACTGGAGGGATGAACACCATTCTTCCAAAAGATATTCCCTCATTTGGTGTTTTGATGATGGTGGTGGAGAGCGCTGTCTAACACGTCGCTCCAAAATCTCCCATAGGTGTTCAATTGGGTTGAGATCTGGTGACTGTGAA